>OY755209.1:21299777-21379188 GCA_963576765.1 Draba incana
ATATCTGTCGAGGGATCTGGATCGCATTTGGTGCATGGGAAGCTGAATAACTTCCAGGAATAACGCTTCATCTGATGAAGGAAGTACTAGATCCAGGGCATGATCTTGAACGCGGTAGACCATTTGATGATTTAGTGTAGCGATGACACTATTCTCTTACATCGGTGCTCCAACGATCTGCAGTTGAACTTTAAGCGCCTTCAAAAGATTAGGATTTTTCAAAGATACATTAAAGTTAGGGAACAATGTTACGAAGATTGTTCATGCGTTTAGGTGGTTTGAACGGTTGCAATACACGCCTGTTGGTAAGTCTTTAGTCTAGAATCGACCAAAGCTATTCTCGGCTGTGACCGGTAGTCCTTTTCTAGCATGTAGAGTGAGACCGATTCGCACAACTCCAAAGTGGAGATGTGTAAATCCTTGTTGCTGCCAAAGCCTCAGAAGTTGTTCTGGAATATTCAACATGATGAATTGTTCTTCTTCGGTGCCGGAACTTGGCATGATGAGAACTTGCTTGCTTGAACATACTCCTTTGACTCTTTTGGTGGATGTCGATCTTACTAGTTGAGTAAGTGCACGAACAGAAAAGAATCCAGGTTTTTTAGCAAAGATCTCATACGGGTTGACGAGAGGAAGAGTAGTTTCAGGCATTCGATCACCTGGAACATATTCTACCTCATAAAGAGAATCTATACTAGAGGATGATGAACTATTTTTTGATTTTTGTTTTTAGGTAAAGTAGAAAACTGAAAATTTGGAGGAACGATTTGAGATTCAAACATGATTATGAGAATTAAATTTCCTAGATACCAGAACGATCAACATAAACAATGATTCTCTCAAACAAAACGCAAGTCCTGGGCTCTGATACCAACTAGTATCTAGGAAACTTAATTCTCATAATCATGTCTGAATATCAAGTCGTTCCTCCAAATTTTCAGTTTTCTACTTTACCTAAAAACAAAAATCACAAAAATAGTTCATCATCCTCTAGTATAGATTCTCTTTATGAGGTAGAATATGTTCCAGGTGATCGAATGCCTGAAACTACTCTTCCTCTCGTCAACCCGTATGAGATCTTTGCTAAAAAACCTGGATTCTCTGTTCGTGCAGTTACTCAACAAGTAAGATCGACATCCACCAAAAGAGTCAAGGAGTATGTTCAAGCAAGCAAGTTCTCATCATGCCAAGTTCTGGCCACCGAAGAAGAACAGTTCATCATGTTGAATATTCCAGAACAACTTCCGAGGCTTTGGCAGCAACAAGGATTTACACATCTCCACTTTGGAGTTGTGCGAATCGGTCTCACTCTACATGCCAGAAAAGGACTACCGGTCACAGCGAGAATAGCTTTGGTCGATTCTAGACTAAAGACTTACCAACAGGCGTGTATTGGAACAGTTTAAACCACCTTAAACACAGGAACAATCTTCGTAACATTGTTCCCTAACTTTAATGTATCTTTGAAAGATCCCAATATTTTGAAGGCGCTTAAAGTTCAACTGCAGATCGTTGGAGCACCGATGCAAGAGAATAGTGTCATCGCTACATTACATCATCAAATGGTCTACCGCGTTTAAGATCATGCCCTGGATCTAGTACTTCCTTCATCAGATGAAGCGTTATTCCTGGAAGTTAATTCAGCTTCCCAGGCACCAAATGTGATCCAGATCCCTCGACAGATATCTCGTGAAGAACTAATACATAAGCTTCCTGAAACATGGGTGACAAGCTACGAGAAGCTTCATCAAGCACCGCAAGGCCCGATACAAACATCTGAAGCAACTTCCCACTCAAGGAACGATGACCTCACGGAAATCAAGTTTGAAAAGGCAAGATCATCATCTTTTCGAAGACCGATGTTCACACAATTCTCCATCCAAATTGATGAGAGCGAGTTCCATGGTCCTTACAAAGATCAATATCCGAAACCCATCTCCTTTGAGCAAAATGGACGAGTCATGTATCCGTTCAAAGACGAAAGTGGACACTATTTCTTCGACGTCTGCAATTGCACGGTATGCACAGACGACTATCTTGACTACGAGTCTGACGAAGATAAACGCAGAAAACGAAGATCAAAGAAGGACCCTCTCTACAAAAGATATTTGGAAGGAGACCCATCGGTGGGCACGCTCGGCGAAAATAATGGAAGATACGAGTTCATAGTTCAATATTCCCAGCCAAAGAAACCAGAACCTCCTGAGATTATGATGTTTAATCCGAATGACTTTCCTCCTTTTGAAGACTTTACCAAAGATGGCGTTGTCCACAGCCCGAAGATTAGACCATCTACGGTTAATTCTTCTGGCCTTGATCCGTTATCTCAGGCAGAAAAAGTCCTCAATTGGCAATCACAAAACGCGATGGCCCAGAACAAACTTCTTCATACGATCAACCATAAGGTGGATCAGATAGCAAGTGGTCATAACAAAAGAATGGTCTGATTGCAAAACTCGATATCAGAGATCAATGCTCGTCTAGAACAACTTCATATGGAAATGCTGAGTATGGTGCAAAATACGTCGATCAACACCTCTCAGTTCCGACTCAGAGAAAAAGAGATGTCAAGTTTCAAAGGCCAACTAAAAGATCTTCAAGGGTGGCTTGAAGATATGAAGCAGAACAGAAAAATGACTAAAAGTGCCCTTCCTTCGTTCAGCGAGTTCCCAAAACCTTCCTCTCAAAGATCTTAGTTGCCAGATTTTCTTTCGCAAGAAAGGCCAAGATTGGTGTCAAAGATGGACAATTTTCTATCATCAGATGAGCTGTATACATCCAGATTCAAGGTACCAACCTTCCCAACATTCAAAACAAATCCTTACAAAGAGAAAACAAGAAAATACATAGAAGAGGCATCTCAGCCAGCTAAAAAACCGAGCTTTTTTCCTCCACAATCCAGTCAAGGATCTAATGAAGAAGATAAAGGAAAAGGCAAGGCTGAAGACATTGGGATGATAGAATTCTCAATGACTGATCTACTCACTTCTATGGCAAACAAAGTTCAAGAACCCAAAACCTATCAAACAAAAGAAGTTACTAATCTCCCAACAATCAACCATATATCTGATACAAGCTCATATGATGGTGATACATCTACAGAAGATGAGAGATCACTCCCGAAGCAATTTGCTATAGGAGAAAACAGCGGCCCTAAAGAAGAACCTGAAATAGATGAAATGCCCAGCGATGAAGAGATGCCCAATAATTAGTTTCATTAATTTCAAGGAGATCCCGGGCAAGCAAGGCAATTCGCTTCAAGATTCATTAAGTTCACATTTGATGACATTTCATTTCACAAATGGAATGCACGTCTCGATGAGTTTCGAGCATGGATGACTTCTGAAGCTCTTACTTCACCAACATACACGGTGATACAACAATTTGCAGCCAGACTTTCCGGTTCGTTAAAAGAATGGTGGGATTCCCTTGGAGATTACAGGCAGCTACGAGCTTATCAATCTACTATTCTGATAGTACTTGGTGAAATTCACAAAGAATTCATCGGGACTCACAACCACCTCAAGGATCAATTGCAAGAAGAATATTTTACGGCAACATGTTGTTCTCTCCAGAAGAAAGATCTTGCAAAGCACTTTGAAAGGTAGATGAAGCGGTACTATGTACTTGACGGCCTAAAAAATCCAAGCCTCAAGCACGTCTACCTTTCATCCATTGATGATCATCTCAGCCAATAAACGAAGCTTTACATCAGAGAACAAAACCAGACGGTTGAAGAAATTACCATCGGCCAGATCAAACAGCATGTTTTCAGAACGCTAGACAAGCTCTGCAGGCAAAAACAATTTTGGCAGAATTCATGGATAATTCAAAACATCTGACAAAGGTGTGTTCAAAATCCGACTTGTTCATCAAGTGTTCGAAGAAGAAGAAATCATGTTCGTGCGATCGTAAGATGAAACATCGTGAGACCAAGAGGTTTCCAAGCAAGTATCCATTCCAACGCAAAAGATTTTTCAGAAGGAAAAAGAGCTTCAAGAAAACAACAAGATGTTTCCTCTGCCATAAGGAAGGACATTCCGCAAAGAACTGTCCCAGCAAATCCAAGAAGAAGAAACAGTATCTAATCAATTCAATATCTAATATTGCTCCTGATCTCGATCTTGACAAGCACGATCTCGAGTCAGTCCTATCATATGATAGTGACGAGCAAGACGCAATATGTGGATATTCCGATACTGAAGAAGAAGATTCATCCGAAGATGAAGAAGGATGTTACAAGATCACGGAGATTCCTCAACGAGAAGAAGATATACAGACACCTCATCTTCCCGTAACCATCTTTGATCCGGAAAAGAAGATGCAACCAGTTTATATCATCGCTTTCATAGACACTGGTGCACATACATCGATCATTAACCCTAATTTTCTATCAGCATCGATGTGTCTACCGTATAATCAGGAGTTCAGAGTCGCGAATGCAGGATTATTGTTCATCAAAGCAAAGTTTAAGCCAATCACAATCGAAATTTTTCTGGGTTGTCAGATCATGACTCAAGTACTTGGATCGACAACACCAGGCAAAGACATTATCCTAGGATGGGATTGCTACCAGTCATTAAAGAAGAAGTTCAATATCTCCATCGAACCCCGAGGAGTTAGATGGAAGAATCTGTTCAAGCCTTATACAACAATCCCAAGGCTCTTCCCTATCGAAGACACCATGTCGTCTGAGTTCGACAACATAAAAGAAGAGATTACGAAGAAATCTTGTGCAGATTCACACAGTGAGTTTCTTCAGAAGTGCAAGAATCCGTTATGGCTAAATCCGATATTCTTCGTGTCACTCCCCTTCAAGGAGAACATCATCACTACACCAACCAAGGCAAGTCATGCGGGAATGCCCCCGACACTTCTACAACAAGCACAAGAGGAATGTGAACAACTGATCCAATAAGGAATAGTCTCAACAACAAATTCACCATGGGCGTGCAAAGCTTTTTATGTCAACAAAAGAGTAGAACAAGCTAGGGGAAAATTAAGGTTGGTGATTGATTACAAGCCATTAAACCGATTCCTTCAAGATATCAAGTTTCCGTTCCCAACGAGAAAAGCACTGTTACAACACCTTTCCGGAGCAACCATCTTCTCAAAATTCGATCTGAAATCAGGATATTGGCAAATTGGAGTCAAACCGGAAGAAAGGCACAAGACAGCATTCTGCTTACCAGATCGTCATCTAGAATGAAAAGTCCTACCATTTGGTCTGAATATAACTCTGTCCTTATTTCAACATGCGATGCTAAGGATATTCCAACCATTGGTCAACACAGCACTAATCTACATCGATGACATTCTACTGGTTTACAAAGATGCTAGAGACCATGCCAAAATTCTAAAACAGTTCCATGACTTAGTCCAACAATATGGAATCATGCTTGCAGCAAAGAAGATGACCATAGCAAAAATGGAGATTGAGTTCCTTGGAGTCAAAATTGCAGAAGGGAAATTTACACCACAACCACATCTGGCAACAGAACTACTCGCTTTCCCTGACGAGAATCTCACAAGGAGACAAATGCAACAATTTCTTGGAGTAATCAACTATGTCAGCGAATTTATTCCGAAGCTGTCCCAGCTGACACAACCACTCAGAAAACTGTTGCAAAAGAATCCTCCACAGTGGAGTACACAACAAACTGAAGCTGTAAAAAAGCTGAAGCTAGAGATTCAAAGGCTGCCACCCTTGAAGATTCCCTATGTCGGCAAAAGAATAGTGCAAACCGACGCAAGCGACAAATACTGGGGAGCAATACTGTTCGAAGAAATTGATGGGAAAAGACATATATGTGCCTACAAGAGCGGACGTTTCAAGGAGTCAGAAATGCATTATCACTCTACGTTCAAAGAAATTCTAGCGGTCAAAAAGACTATTGAAAGATTCGAGTTCTACTTGATAGGACATAGATTCAAGATTGAGATGGATATGTCATCCTTTCCGAAGATGCTACAATTCAACCTGAAGATGGTGCCACATCAGCAGCTACTTCGTTGGAGTGAATGGTTTTCAAAATATGACTTCGACTCTGCCTATTTAAAGGGCAAGGAGAATATTCTAGCCGATATGTTAAGTCGTAAACCAGTAATACCAATCTCTGCCATCATGAGCTGCCAAGGCTCCAGTTCCTCGACAAAATCTCTCTATGATTTCGAAAGCAACATTCCCGAAGATACAAAGAAGCTGATCAAAAATAGAGAACTCCATAACCGCCTTAAACAGAAGATCTTCTGATACCAGTCCATGATCTTATCCAGCCACGGAGTCCTCAACAACTTCATCTTGCCGCTTGGTATCCATCCAAAATACCCGTTTGCCCATCTTTACAGTATCCGACAAAGCAACCTCCCAGAAGAAGTCATCTGTTTCCTCTAGTATTTATGTGCGGTATACACTGTTGGAATTATCTTCGATGTTCAATTGGTCATTCTACGAAGTTGACTACCAGATGGACCTTGATGAAGACCTTCAGTTCTATATGATGAAGCAAGAGCAACTTAGAAGCAGCAAAATTACTGAAGTAAAGATTGGCGAAGAAGACAGCAAAAATGGAAAAGCACCACCAGCAGGAGTATACTGGCAAGACTCACAAGCACCTGAGGATCCATACCTAGACTTAAACCTTGAAGAGATAGAAAATTTTTGCACCACCGACACGATCATGGAGACAAATGAAGAACCAGAGCCAAAGTATGTGTGTCCAGACGATGGCTATGGATGTTGTGAAGATCACATGCTTGAATTTGAGATGGATCACTAGAAAGCCATCTTAAAGCCCAAGCCATCTAAGAAGCCCACTAAGGAATCCAATAATAAGAAGCATAAGAAACCCAATAAGGAGTCCACTAAGAAGTAAGAAGCCCAATAAGTATTATGTTTAATTAAAATAAATGTGTAAGAAATATCTAAGTGTGTAGAATAATCTATAAGTGTGTAATGAGGTAAGCGCTTACGTAAGCGTCTTAAATGTCTCTCCTATAAATAAGGGTGTACCAATCCATGTAAGGAACATGTTTTCATTTCTAATAAAAAGTTTTTCTCTCTAAAATCATGTCTCTCTAAATTCTCTCTAAGTTTTCTAGATTTCAATATCTTCATAAGCTTTGTATTCTTTCTTCCAAAACACAAGTAGCGATCGAAGTACTCGAGATTTTTGGATAGACCCAGAAGAGTTTCCGGTTTAAACAACACGGCTCTGCCAATACGAATATATATATATATATATATATATATATATATAAATACCTTCCACTCTCTTTCTAAGGAAATGAACCCCACTCTACCACTTGACTGTCAACAATTTTATATAGTTTTTTCGGCTTCTAAAATTATTAAAGAATTAGGGTTTCAATTTCAAGCTTCATTTGTTTGGAGTTATGGCTATTACTTATTACTGTTTACAACTTTATCTACAGGAGATAAAAAAAAAAATCTTGAAAAGTGATATTGAATTTTTTTTTCTTTCTTCAAAATAACGTTTAGAGTATAGGAAATAAAAATGATCCGTTGATCTGATCAGCATCTAAACTACAGAGACATCTGTATTAGAAAGTGGTAGTAATTCACAATTAGTTAAGGGAGAAAGTAGGCGACCATATTGAGATACATTGAGAGAGGACGTTAAATCTGAACATTCTTAAAGAGAAGTGTTGTAGAAGTTGGCCTGGAATCTGCTTTGCCTCTTTTTCAATTTTTTTCTCTCTCTCTTTGCTAAATAAATCGACGTTTTCAAAACTTAATAAATCTATATCCTACGTGTTTACAAAATAAAAAAAAAGACAAACATATACGAATAAGATTGCATTGTCAGTAACGGGGTTTTTCGAGAGCTACTATATATTTATTGAACTATTTGA
The DNA here is from genome assembly GCA_963576765.1 of Draba incana. Classification (NCBI taxonomy): domain Eukaryota; kingdom Viridiplantae; phylum Streptophyta; class Magnoliopsida; order Brassicales; family Brassicaceae; genus Draba; species Draba incana. Next base: position 21,307,653 of record OY755209.1, read on the forward strand.
CTAGTTAGTCCAAGATAAAAAAATATTGTGAAGAGAATACCTTTTAGGGAAATCGCCTAGTAGCAATAAAAAAAATATCACTTAATAAACTACCCAATGTTGTGAAATATACTACTTATATCATATAATGGAGGTATTATATATAAATACTATCTAAGTTTTGTGTTTGATCTAAAAGAAAATGGTGATAATAGAACAATATAAGGGATATAGCTTAAAGAGAGTAAAACATGTGTTTTTTCTTCTTATTATTCAGCTTGTGTCCATCTTACATTTGCTTCCCATTATCATATACATAGGAGTAGTTATTACATATACTAATGACACTTGAACTTCTAATGACACTTAGTTATATGTAAAATTGATCAGTGGTAAAGTTTGTGGCAAAAACATGCAAGTGTCACTTGGAGATTAGATGGTCAAGCTTAGTGTGAATTGATGATGAATAGTCACTGATATTGCTCAAATTAACCTAGAACTAAACTCTCTCAAATTAAGAGATCAGTTATAGTACTTTAGGATCAAATCCTCAGGGAATCAGATAAACACAATAGATTAATAAATTCAGACTAAGCTAGGCAGGATGATATTAATGCAAGTAAATCAAAATAAGTAATTAAAACGGTTGTAAATTCAATAAGGAAAAGTGCTAGGCACAGGGAAATCTCCAGTGAATCAGAATTGCAGATAAATCAATTGATAGAAATATTAAAACACAGTTCCTGAACATGAACACGAATATAAAACTAATCAATTTTCGTTGCAGAAGTTATCTATGCATAAATCCTAGAAAACCAAATTTCTTTGCGAAAAGGAATTTTGCTCATCAAAGACTAGATCAGGTAATCAATCAAACTGTCGTTTCTATTAATTAACCCTAGATAAGATTTTAGTTCGCGAGGCAAAATCAACAATAAACACAAGTCAAGATGAAGAATATTCTAATGATATTATCCTAACAAGAAATCAGATCTAACAATTCATCAAACACTTTCGAATAACCCTAAACCTAACAAAGAAAACCACTCAGACATATCGAATGATGAAAACATATTTTTATTAAAAGATAGCTCTAAAAGTTAAGTAAAATAAAGCGCAAGCCCAAACAATGGCTGTAAAAACACATATATAGGGGTACAAAGTCGGCCAGAACATAAAAGTAAACATCTGGGTCTTTTGGGCTTCGAACGGACTTCTTCGGATTTGGACTTTTTCTTTGATGGAACAGGGTGTCGATCGACACCAACTCTGGATTTCCAATCCGACTTCATCTTCTCGGCACTTCCTTTCGCAAAGCTCCAAAAGCTCCAGTAAACATCTTTTCTACTCCAATCGTCCATGTACCTATAAAAACTCTAAAACAATACCAAAAACACCAAAAGACTCTAAACACATGGACTTATATCATGGCTTAAACTGGGTAAAAACCATGATATATCAGTCACCCTTTTTATTCTTTTGACACCCAAAACTTTTTAGAAAATACTGTTTTGTTTGGTGTGTAATGTGCGAACTAATGTTTTTAAAACCGGACCGGCGACCAAACCAGAAATTTTTTTGGATCGTGGATTAATGTAGTTCGACTGGGTTCAACCGGATTTAGTTACTTTTTGAAAATATTAGTATATATATATTTGGTCTTTTATTCTTCTTCTATTTATATGTCTATATATCAAACATAACATTTCAATTAGTACAAACATTTGAACAAAACAAATTCTTCAATAAAGAAAACAAAATAAAACTCAAAATCATAGTAACTAAAATAGTAGTAGCACATTTAATCGTTTTGGTCTAAACCTTTAAAAGTTTTATAATTTAAAAATGTTTTATATGGAAGAATTTTACCATCTTAGTAGCTTTATAAACTCTATTATTAATTTTTTTGGTTAAAAAACAATAACAAAAAGAAAATAAAATATGTTTTTTAATTAACAAAATAATTAAACCCGTTTAATACGGTTCCGGTTTTTTATCAGTTCAACTCAATTTTATATCCAATCTAACTATAACCTGGTTTTTATGATAACCCAAACCGGATTAGTAGCCGATTCCTGGTTTAATCCGGTTCAACCCTCAGTCTGGTCTGGTTTTATAAACATTGGTCCGAACCCTTAATTCTTTAGAAAAATATTCACGTAAGATTTGTTGTGAATGTTTCCTTAATTAATATACATATATAGGATTGATATGTAATTAATAAACATATATAGGATTCCAACTTTGCTACCAAAAAGAGATCTACCATGAGTATGAAGAGACTCCAGAGGAGATCAACTACATTGGGAAACAAGGGGGATATCGATTCAAGAATTACAATCCCAACTGCAAAAACCCAAACATCTTTTATAGGAACACCAACGTAGAGTGATATGCTCAAATTTGTCTTTGAACTACTCTCTCAAATTAAGAGATCAATTATAGCACTTAGAGTTATCGAATCCACATGGAATCAAAAACACAATAGATTTCTATGCTCAAATTATGCTAAGCAGAATATGATGTATGTAAAAGCAAGTAAATAAAGCAGGCGATTGAAACGGTGGTAAAACAATTAAGAGAAACGCTAGGCACATGGAAATCGCAGGTGAATCAGAATTGCATATATAGATAAACGATAGGAAGTATGATGCACAATTCTTAAACATGAACACGAATATAAAATCAATCAATTGTCGCTACAGAGATTATCTATGTCTAATTCTTAGAAAACTAACTGTCGTTGCAAATCCTATAAATCTAAACAAGCATTAAAGATCAAGTTTAATTGTTCACAAAACCCTAAACCAAATGTCTTTGCGAAAATGAGTTGTGCTCCTCAAAGACTAGTTCTAGCAATTAATAACATTGTCGTGTCTATCAATTAACCTAAGATCAGATTCTAGTTCACGAGGCTAAAATCAGGAATAAACACAAGTCAAGATGAAGAACTTCTAATGATATTATCCTAATAATTAAATCAGATCTAGCAATTCATCAAACACCTTTGAATTACCCTAAACCTAACAAGTGAACTACTCAGACATATTCAAAGAAGCAAACATCTTATTAACTGAATATATCTCTTAAAAGTAGATAAAGTAAAGCGTAAAACTAAACAATGGCTGCAAATACATATTTATAAGGTTCCTAAACCGTCATAAAGCATAAAAGTAAACATCTGGAACTTCTCGGCAAAATTGAAAATCTTCGAGTTTGGGAATTTGGGTTGGGAATTTGGGCTGGGAATTTGGGCAGTTCGAACATGGTGTCGATCGACACTGATAGTGGTGTCGATCGACACCAACTTCAGATTTTGATTCTCCACTTGAATCTTCGACACTTCATTCCGCTATGCTCTAAAATTTCCAGTAAACATCTTTTATGCTCCAAACGCCTAAGTACCTACAAAGACTCTAAAATAATACGAAAATACTAAATAGACTCTAATAAAAAGACTTATATCATGGTCTAAAACGTGTAAAAACCATGATATATCAACTCCCCCAGACTTAGCTTTTTGCTTGTCCCTAAGCAAAACAGTTGCATTCACTTCTTCTGGATCTACATACTTGCAAAGTCAATGGTAGTACTTCAATGTGTCCCTAGAAGCTTAGGAGTTCTTCAGATTGAATCCAAATTCTTTAGAGAAACTCAGACTTTCCATTGCAAACCCCTTGCATTTATTAATTGCGGTCTCATCGAGGGAATATCAATCGCTAGACCTTCTAGATTTCACTTCCTTTAACACTTTCTTGCGTTTCACCCTCTCTCTTCCCTCCGTAACAGTTTATCCAAATAAGGATATCATAGAGATGGATGCCTTTTTATCCTCCTTGCTTGATTTTTCACCTTGGCATTTTTTTTTTGATTGCACTTTTCTGCTTGAACTGCACTTTTCTGTAGACTTTTTTATTCTTTTGGCATCTCTATGACTTCACTAGATCAGCGCTCATTACTGTTGTTTCTTGTGGAAAAAGGGTCATGAGGCTTTTTCTTTTCGATCTAGGACAGTTGTATCATCATCAGGAAGAAGTTTACAATGGTTCGTTCTCGCTTTCTTGTGCTTAAAAGCTGAATCAAGTCATGCGATTTCCAACGCCCAAGACAAGAGATTATAGTTGATTAAGGGCGGGGTCTACAACATCCTTTCTGGCGTTTTCCAAATTCTGAACTCGCTCCATTAAACCGATCCACTTGCAGTTACCCACCTCAGTAAAACCAACCAACTTGCATTGTAATGGTCTTTTGAGTGTTGTTCAAAGCAAGTAGAACGTGAGTCGCGACCCGAATAAAAAAAACAAAAACTGGACACCAGTTCTAAAAATCCAAAGATTTTCACCCAAATTCCGTTTCTTGAGAATGTCAACGGTGCTCGTAATAGTTAAGTTAGTCTCTCAAAGTTAGCACTGTTTGACACTCAAAGAAAACATGATTAAACGCAACTGTATAACATAATCTATTAAGTTCAACAAAGTACTAAAACAAAAACAAACTGACTCAAAGGAAATAAAAGCTGACTCAAAAGAAAAGAAAATAAAAGAGAAAAGAGAAAGAAACATAAAATCGGGATAAAATGAAGAAAGCGAAAGAACTAGTCTTCCTCTTCCTCAGATGGCGACGAAGAAAGCTCAAGAGTCTGCGAACGAGAACGTGGATGAACACAACCACTAGTGATGCATTGCCAGATGGCCTGGAGACTCTGAAAAATTGAACGCTGAAAGGTTTCCTTATCCATTAGGATATCCAGGGACAGGCTCAGGAACTCGAGAAGAACTCGCATCATGAGTAGTCCTTCTCCCACTAGTAGAACGCGAGTCAACTGCTCGAACAAGGTTCGCATCAGGCTCAAAGCGCAAAGCATCCAAGTTACCTTTGATAGAAACTTGTCCATCGAAAGGCAAGTCAATTTGAACATAGTCTCCTGAGGCATTGCGGTAAGTCCACAATCTAGTATCCTTGATCCATTTTATCTGCCTCATGTAAACGATATATGCAGTGGTGTACTTGCTCAGTCGCGCGCAAGGATCAGTACTAATGCTGCAATGACAAAAAATGGGTGTGAGTAAAATTCCAACTGTGATTGGTTTCGTCGTGATCTTCCTCTCAAAACGCGTATTCTTCAAGGAAACCAGATGGTGTGCAAAAACAGCTCCATAATGTACATCGTCAGAAATAGCTAGGAGATGAGGAAAATATCTACGAAGAGCTTGGTATAGCGGGATAAGATCAGAAACTCGCATCTTACAAGGCTCATTCTTGCATAGAATTATAGAGGATAGAAGTCAAACCACATAGCGAATAGCTGTATGACGAATGTCTGTATGCGTCGCACACTTCGAATCATAAATCGCGTACAAAAGAGCTGCTAGGAATCGCGTACTCCATCAAGCTGCTCTAGAAGAGCATGGCGATTGCGATCCTCAACCGCAGAACCATAGAGCCCAACAAGGTCATCTAAAGGGATACTGTATCGAATACCATGAGCCATGAATGTCAAAATTCCTTGACTTGGTCGCTTCCCAACCTCATCAGCATAGTAGACTCGCACAATAGCTAGAAAATGCCTCACCAAATTAGGATACATGGGTAATGCCAAGTTGCTATTTTTCCCAAACCTGCATTTTTCAATAAACGCACAACATCTTCCTTGATGCCGAGAATCGTAAGCGCTCTCTGATCAGCCACTCTTGTTTGTTTCAACTCCTCATCAATCCAAGCATTGTAAAACAGAGTATCATACGCATCCCAAAAAACGGGTTAGGTTGTTTCAGATATGATCTTTAATGCAGTTTAGACTGATTATGCAGTTTCATGGGCTATCTCTTGATATGTGGATTATGATCAGTTTATCAGTCACTCATTTTGGTTTAACACGATATTCCGTTCGTTCGACCCATTGTTTCTTTGGCTCTTCCTTTATTGATCTGCTCTTGACCCGCCATTTGGCATCGGTTTATCGGTTTGCAATCCGATATGGATCAAGCGATATCTTGCTCTCTTTCTCTTTTCACTTCCTTTGCACCATATATCCATCTTTAAGCTCCTCTTCGCTCATATACCTCCTGTGGACTCCAAAAAAACCTAAGAATAAGAGAAAACCCTTAAAACTATCTCAAGTATTTTTGATTTGACAGAAAAATATATGAAATTTTAAGACTCCTTACTAATACATAACCTATTATAAAGTGTTCTATTAATACACAAACATTCAAAATCAAAGAAATTAACACCAGATTTTTAACGTTGTTAACTTGTTAAATGGAACACTAAAACGTCGTTAACTCTGTTAACAGAGTTTTGTTTAACAGATGTGAAAAACCACAATTACCCTTGTCTCATTTCGTTTATATCAAAAATCAGATATCCCCCAAATCAAATATTAGGGTTCCAAAATCGATTTCTCCCAAATCTTTTCTCGAAATCAATCTTAATATCTCTTCTAATCAGTGCTCTGTGTTGGCGGAATCAAAATCCACTTGCGATTTCAACTGTGGAGAAAACGAATCGTCTTGGAGTGGCGATTTTGAGACTCGAAGAAAATGTGGTATGTCGATAGAATTTCATGCTTGTGGCAAATCGCTTGTTTTGGGTCTTTGAGAGTGATGAGTGAAAGACTTAGATGCATCTAAATCGCATGTGATTGTTTATAATGATAAATTTTGCTTAAGACTGCTCATGTATTTGACAAATTTATGTCCAAATTTAGATTGTGAGTGTCATTTCTTACTTGTCATTCGATTTCTCTCCTTTCTTTTTGCAGTGAAACAATCAAAGTGAAATTGAACTATGAAGGGCTTATGTATTGTAAGGACAGAGAAGATGCTGGAATAATGGATGTGAGAAAGACGGGAAAGCTGATGATGATGATTAGAATCTTGGTAGTGAGAAATGCATAGAAACAGATGGAGATGATAGTTCTGATGATGATGGTGATATTGCTGATAAGGTGGGCCTGCAAAAGAAGAAGTTGGAGAAGAAGTTATAGAAGAAGGAGGAGACGATATTCGATTTAAAACTTTTATCGATGAGATCCGTAATAGGTTTAGTGATGCTCATGAGAAGCAAGGAGAAGCTAAAAATGTGGAGCATGTACATGTTGCTTATGATCCTATTATTGATGAGGAAGATTTTGGGAGACACTGTACATGTTACATATACTCTTCTTTTTTGGTACTTATGATTTATTTAGTTTCGGTTGCACAATAAGAACAAATGGAACATGAACAATGATCAAAGATACAGAAGAAAACTAAAATTACCATGATCAAAGATAGAGAGGCACAACAAAAATCACCACCAACAACAACAAAGTCAATGACACAAACACTATTAGTTCTTCAAACCTGATATAGCTAAGCAAGAACATTAGCACTACGACTATTACAACAATGAATCATCCCCACATGATGACAACGAATTGGCACAACAGTTTCTCCCTCTCTTTCGATGCCATAACTTCATTTTCAAGCTTCTTCTTCTCCACTATGATTTTTTCAACCATAACCGACTTCACCATGTTGGAATCAACAACTGGTCCGGTCTAATTTGCTTGAGTCGTTGTTCAGAAAAAGTCTTTAAGTTCTTTAATTTCTTCTTTTTAGCGACGAATCTGATCTTTAGCCTCTAGCAAACTCACCTTCTGCCATCCATATGGCTTTTCTATATCAGCCCAGACAAAGAAACCATGATGAATCTCACATTTATAAAACCTTCATCCTGGATTATCATTTGTCCATGATTTCAACATTATAGTCGATCTCCTGCAATGGCAAAGAGGACCTTCCATCAGGATGAATGAGCTTGAAGATGAGGATGAATTTTCCATTTTCAGTAAAGAAATCGAGAGATAAGAGAAAGAGAAATTAGGGTTCTTCAATTTGGGGAAAATAACAAAGAAAATAATTAAGGTCAATTGTGGATTTTCACATCTGTTAAACGAAACTCTGTTAACAGGGTTAACGACGTTTTAGTGTTTCCGTTTAACGAGTTAACAACGTTAAAAATCCGGTGTTAATTTCTTTGATTTTGAATGTTTGTGTATTAATAGAACACTTTATAATAGGTCGTGTATTGTTAAGGATGTCTTAATAATTCATGTATTTTTCTGCCAAATCAAAAATACTTGGGGTATTTTTAAGGGTTTTTCCCTAAGAAAAAACAATGCAAAATGTACAAAATGTACAAAGGCCTAAAGATGCGATTATGATGCAAAGTGTGGGATAGTTGAATGAAAATATGAGCCTAAAAGGTGCTAATTTATGGGTTCATCAATTCCCCTGGACTTGCTTTTGCTTGTTCTCAAACAAACAAATGTAAACTCAAAGGGAGAGATTTGAAAATAGGGACTCCAATCCAAAAGAGTCATTAAAGGTCTTCACAATGGTGTCCTAAGGAAAACTAATTCGATGCGCATGTTCTAATTAAATAATGTATCCATATCCATCATTAATTCTATCTTTTACTCTTAATCCCGAGAATCTAGAGAACTCTCACAATCAAATTTGTTTGGCGCGATCTCACAATTGGAAGTTTAATCAATAATATTTGGCTAGGAAGAAAAAGGTTTGAAAATGATGAAGAAAGAAGTTTTAAAATCTTTTGATGGCTAACTCTCAAACGCAAGTGTCACACTATGTAAAAGCAAGAAAGAAATAAACACAATTGATGCATACAAGGCTAAGAATCTAAAGTTCTACCCATTAAGCCCCTTATTGTACTGTCTGATCTCTATTTTCTCACTTTCTTGAGCTAAATTACTAGCCTTTTTGGCTAAATCTTTCCTTTAAAGCTTTAATCAAACCCTTTTCTTTTCTTTTTGATCTAACTCTTAGAAAATTTTCATTCTCTGAACGAGCTCTTTTTATCCTTTTATTTTCCAGCATAGCATCTCTAACATATTTCTTTCTCCTTTTTATTTATTCTAAGAGAATGCTAAACTAACTTTTACATTCAAACACTTAGAGCTTTACAAATTTTCTTCTTAATTATATCTCCTCTGTGAATGCTGGAAGACTACCCTTTGTGAATAGGGAACAATAGGATTTCCACTGATTTTGTTGTCATTCAGATGAGGAAGAAAAAAAAAATCTGCCATTCCATTTCTTGTACACTGTAACATCCCAAAACCAAAATTCTGATTTTGGTAAGGGGGTATCGATCGACACCAGCTGTGGGTGTCGATCGACACCATGTTCTGCGTTCGGTTCGGTTTTAAATTTAATCGCTCGGTTTGCGTCGTGGTTAAGGAAAACCCTAGGGCTTCCCTTTACAAGCCCTTAGGCAGTTCGTGGCCGTGTTTTGGGAAGAGAAATCAGAGAGAATCTTAGGAGTTTGAGAGAAATTCCGATCGTTCTTGAGAATTGTTGCAAAGAAATCCTCGAGACATCGTTTATTCAAACTTTAAGAGCCGTGGGATCGTTCTTTGCAATTTTGTGTGGGGATCGCTCGGATCAATCTGTACCAGTGAGTAGAGGCTCTGTTCGTCGCTTGTTTGTGGTCATCTCGTTCCTTTCCTTCGTTTAAGGCTAAGGTGAGTGCGTGATCACGATTACGGGATTAGTCTGTTAGGGTTTGAATGATTGAATTGTGATAGTTAGGATTGGATTGTGTAGGCTATGATTTTTGTTCATGTTTTCGTGATAAGTGGTTATAGAATCGTGTGTGATCTTGTGAGGAAACGAATCGAGTCTGCGTGAGGATTTTGACTCGGCTTCGGTTTCTGTGGGAGGTGTCGATCGACACCTAGTGGCAGTGTCGATCGACACCCCATTTATATGATCGTGAGGTTTGGTGAAGTGATTGGAGTGTCGATCGACACTCATGAGAGGTGTCGATCGACACCACTTGTTTAAACTGTGAAAATTTGCATACCTGTTGATCGTTGCATATCTATTGATCGTTGCATATCCGTTGAGTGTTGCATATCTGCTGATCGTTGCATATCTGTTAAATGTTTGTTGTTGCGTAGTAATTGGCATGCTATTCCCATATTATGTAATCGGTAGGCGGGATGACCGCTTCACTGAGTATTTATGACAATACTCACGCAACTCTGTTTTTCCCTTTGAGTTGCAGGTAAAGGAAAAGTGTGAGATCGTGGAATCATGGCTGTGACGAGAGGATGATAGGGATTGTGTCTTGTTGTTTAGTCTAGCGAACCGATTTTTAGGTTGCTAGCTTCTTTTAAATGTTCATTCTTGAATTCTGGTATTTGAATTAATTGGTTTAAAGGACTATTTTATTGGTTTAATTGTTATGTTTTTCCGCAGTAGAAATGTCTAGGTAAAAAAAACAAAAAAAAAGTTTGGGTGTTATATACACTACAAGAGCAGAAATGAACTTTACAACTCTCAAAGTGATTATAACGAGTGTGGATCCCATAGTCACCTACAATATAACTCCTCCTCCAACCTCATTGGTATTTGTGACTCTATCTCTAGAGATAAAGAAGATCCCAGGAATGAACCTCCTAAAAAGAAACAAACACCACGTGGACAAAGGATACAAAGACAAGTACAAAGATCCAATGGATGTGAACTCTAGAGATAACTTCACCTCACCTAGTACCATGCTGTCTGGAGAGGTCCCCTTTGCTAAGGTCTACCCCTAGGAAAAAAAGGAGATTGCTATGAGTTTCAAAGATACAAAGGACGTTGTGTTAAAAGGTAAACTTGATTTTGGATCAAGTTTAATTATTGGGATAATAACCCAATAATCTTATGTTGGGCCAAATCTAATACTTATCCAAGTTATAGAATTTCTCTAGAAGGTTATCACTTCTTTGAGATTCTAGAGAATTCTATTAGATAAGTTAATTATATATTAATGTAGAAAAGTCTAGAGAATTGTAAGATAGTAAGATAATAATCTAGAGGTTGTAGAGAAATCTAGAAATTTATTTAGTTAGGAAGTAAGGAGATTAGTGTAGAATAATCTAGACTTTTTCTAAGAGACTTTTGGGAGGCTATAAATAGCCTCCACCCCTCTCATTTGTAAAATAAGAAGAACAAACAAGAAAGTTGTTTTAAGAAACGTTCTAAGTTATAAAATCTTCTACTTCTTAAAATTTTTTATTCTCCCCTAAATTTCACAAACACTTTATCCACCACCTTAAAGTTTTTATTTCTAACACGGTGATGCTGGTGGGACTTTGCTCAGAAAGATCGAGGATGCTATGCATGATTGGGGACCAAGCTTGAGTGATGGTCCTTGAAGATCCATCATTTGGTTGGAGGGAGTCAAAAGAAGAAGAAGAAGTAAAGAATAATAACAGAGTATTCTGGAATATTGGTTGTAACTAATAGCCCGTGCTATTAGGACATGTAAATATATGGGCTCATGTATAAAGTCTTTTATGAATAATTAGGTTAGGGTTAAGTATGTTTATTGTATAAATACTTTAGAGCCGTCACTCTTGTAATTATTCAAAAATATACAAACTTATTCTGGATCTTTCATGGTATTAGAGCTATGGTAGATAATAAAGATTCAACTAGTGAAAGGGTGGAGAGCAAGAAGGAAGAGACGTTGCTGAAGAACGTCATGTCGCCTTATGCTCTTTCCGCGAAGGATGACCCTGAGAACATAGTCACTCGTGTAGTTTTCAACGCGAAAAACTATGACGAGTGGGCTAGAAAGATGCGCACATGATTACGGTCAAAGAAGAAGCTAGGAACGTTGATGGATCGGTAACAGCGTCAGAAATAAGCTCCGACGATGAAGATGATTGGTTGGCGGCTAACGCAATGGTTACATCATGGATTTTTAACATAATCGAGCCTCATTTTCGTTCGAGTATAACGCATAAGGAGATTGCGAAGGATCTATGGGATAGTATAAAAGCACGATTTAGTGCAAAGAGTGAAGTGAATGTTCAACAGTTGAAGGAAGAACTGATGTGTAACATCCCAAACCGAAAAATGTGCTTTTTGGCGAGGGTGTCGATCGACACTATGGGTAGTGTTGATCGACACCAATGTTTTTAAACCGGAGTTTGGTTCGATTTTAAGTGCAATTTGGCTCTATTTAGCTGTTGGAAACTTGGTTAGCCTTATATAAGCGTGGAACATTAGGTTTGGCCGCATTTAGGGATTGTTAATCGGAGTTTTAGAGGATTTTTGAGAGAGAGAAAGAGTTTTGTGTGAGGAAGTTGAGAGGAAGGAGAAGACATAGTGGCCTATCTCGGTAGAGAGGAGGAACTGTCGTCCATATCGTGTCATATCAGTGTGATTCTTGGTAGATATGTTCTTCTCTCTCTTATCTATCTATAGGAAAAATTGGATCGTTGTTTTGATTTGTAGCTAATGAGTTATGATCGTTTTTCCGTGAGTGGTCTGTGTAGTTTCGGGATTTAATCAGTCATCTTGGGAGTGTTTTCCTGGCGTTTGTGAGGGAATCAAGAGACGATCTTGGTATCGTGGGAAAGCTCCTTCAATCTAGTTTTCAGATTGGGTTTCCAATCTAAATTCGGAGGTAAGCTCTAATCCATGTGATTGTTTTAAGTTGATTTGTCGTTCTGTTTTTGTTGAGAACCTAATTTGGGTTTTGGGGAAACCCTAATTATGAGTCTTAGGTGATAGAAGAGGCATCCCTTGGGGTTTTCGTGTGAGACCAGAGACTGCGAGGATCTCGAGTCGCTGGTTTTGTGTTATTAGCTTTGTCTTTGGTTTAGCAAGGTGAGTTGTGACCGTGGTTTCTAGGCGATGACGTTGAATTATGTGTTTTGCGATTGAATTGTGTGTGAATTTGTGCGATGGTTGATTGATGGTTGCCGTGATTTGTTTTCATTGTATTGTTGTGTTTCTTGCAGGTACGCGACTCATGTTTCACCAGAATTCGTGTAACGTGAGGATTCACACGATTCCGGCAAAACACAGAGGAATGTCGATCGACATCAGGAGGGTGTCGAGCGATACTAGTATTTTGGTCGTGTCGATCAACACCTTGCTGGTGTCGCTCGACACTACTTGTCTTAACTCGAAACTATGATTTAAATGTCTATTTTGATTATTTGCTGGTGGTGTGGTATATGATATTGTTATTGGTTTACCTGAGCTTGCTTGTTACGCCAGTAGGCGGAATGACCAACTCACTAAGTATTTATGAAATACTTACGCAACTCTTATTTCTATCTGTTGCAGGTAAAGGAAAAGTTTGAGATCGTGGAATCATGGCTGGGACGAGAGGATGATTAGGAACTCTAGATTTAATGTTTATTGTGGTTGTGTCTAGAACCTGGTTAGGTTGCTAGGAATTGTTAGAAATGCTTTTGGATATTTTTGAAATCGAATAAATGTTAAATCTGGTTTATTGGTTTATTGAATTGGTTATTTAGTCTATTTGGTTTATGGTTATTCCGCAGTAGAATTGTTTAGGAGTAAAAAAAAAAAAGCTTGGTTGTTTAAGATGAATTGCAAACAACGTGGAGTTACACTAGAGGTTTACTATGCAAAATTACAAGTAATCTGGGAAGTTCTGGAGAATTATGAATACAAGGCGGTGTGTAATTGTGGAGGATGCAAGTGCACTGGTTGTACTTATGATTTTTTGAAAGGATTCGAAAAAGCAAGAGAGAACGAGAAGTTACACCAATTTATTCTCGGTTTTGATATCTCAATTTATGGAGCAGTTCGTAGCGCGATTGTAAACATGGAACCTCTTCCAAGTCTCGATCATGTTTATTCAATGGTTTCAAGAGAAAAGCAGATGCGAAACTCATATCGTGGGAACGAAGCACGAGGTGGTGCAATGGCATTTGCTATTCAAATTGTGGGCAATCGGAGTGATTCTCAATATGATGGCGCTACTCCAACATTATTGAGTCGAAACGATAACCGGTTGGATAAACGAGGTATGGTATGCACTTATTGTTTAAAAGTTGGACATGATGCTAGCTCGTGTTATCAGGCTCTCGGATATCCATATTGGCTGGTTGGAGAAATATAGAGGTAGAAGAGGTGTTGGAGGCAAGGGAGTAGGAGGATCAGTCCGTGGTCGTGGAAGTTATGGTCGTGGAGCGTCAGCACATGCTGTGTATCATTCTTTGTCACAGTTTGTACCAGAGACCACTGCTATACCCGCTGCTACAACTGCCACAATGACTGATTCACAAGTAGTGGCAGGACTAACTAAAGAGAAATGGAAAAAGTTAGTTCGTATACTTGTAGAAAATACAGAAGCTACAACTTCGACTCCACGATTAAGTGGTAAGAGTGACGGCTCTCAAGTATTTATACAATAAACATACTTAACCCTAACCTAATTATTCATAAAAGGCTTTATACATGAGCCCATATATTTACATGTCCTAATACGCGCCAATCATCATCGAAAGGAAAACCAACCCGCGGGACAAGAGAAGAATGCGAGCATGCTATCGGTTAACCTCGAGAGGGAAATATTGTTTTGAACCGATTTGAAAGAGGCCCTTTTAGTGAGCACTAGTACTCACTGTCAAAACTCTGGAATTTTGTGTGCATTGGTTATAATACCAATATGGAGGCAGCCGATACGCATACTCGCTTTAACCAATCCGGGTTATATCGTTGACTTTGGTTTAAATTAATTTCTACCCGGTTTAATTTGGTTTCATCTAGCTTTCATGCAATAAAATTTCGGTATAGTTTTTAATTTAAAATCGGTTGTCACTCTCTCTCCCACGATGTTTATTCTTCCTTTTTCACTAAAAATCCTAACTTTTGTCGAAAACCAACTCTTTTACCACAAATAAACCATAAATTCTTTGCCAAAATCAACTATTTTAAGCTTAATCGAGGAAGGTTTTTACATATTGTTTCATTTACTACTCCACCATCGTACCATGGTAAGCAAACAACAAAAATCGTTGGCTAAAGAAAAAAAGAAGAAGGCTCAGGTGGTTCCTCATTCAAAGAAGATCGGCACAAAGGATAAAGGAAAAGGAAAGGTGTCAGATCCCTCTGACAAAAGTAATTCAGCCTATAAAAGGATCTCTGGAAATAGAGGAGTATAAAATGCTTTATCAAATCTGATTTTATCCTTCTCTGTTAAGTTTTATGGGCATCCAACTCAAAGTCAATTGACAATTAGTGGAGAGGCCCAAGTCCTTTATATTTTATTCAAGGTCCCTCCTAACTTCCGATGTAAGACTTATCTTACACACAATATCTAGAGATTAAGGCTTCTTGGCCCATTAGCCTCTACATATCCCATATCGCCCCCCCCCCCCCCCCATTCGAGGTAATGGCTCTTCTAGCCATTAATCTTGCAAGAATAAATAACCTGTTGAGGAGGACTTCATCAACGTCAATTTGGGATAAGAGAATTTAAAAGAATTAGAGGTTGGGCCAAGAACACCTCTCATCTTGATCTTTTCAATAGCACAGTCATTCACCCCTTCCTTGACGGTGCAAAAGTGAATTAGAGCTGGTTGTACAGTAATGGAGCTCAAACCCTCAACAACGAGCCGAAACCGGTGTATCTATACAAGCAAGCTGGACTCGGTTTCGGCTGTATATATACAAGCAAGCTGGAAAAACTACAGGATTATCTCCATAGGATTTCTCCGTAGACGATGACTACGTTGAAGTGAAGCAGCAAAGTGACTTTAATATTCCTAAAAAACTATAAAATTTGAAAACTAACTCTTATTGTGAAAACTTTGAAATATGATTTTTTTTAATTAAAAAGATAAAAGTATTCAAATATTTGAAGATTTAAAATTAAAAAAATTACATTTTTTGAAATTAAAAGAAACAAGAATATGAGAGCATAACCCTCACAAACGAACGTAAAATATTGAATGATTTCAAGCACTTGATTTGAAGGGTTACTAAACCCTAATATGGGAGTCTAAACCCTCACACACAAATGTACAATATTGTATGATTTAAAACATTCTATTTAACTAAAGTAGTGGATTTAAAGGAATACTAAACCCTAAGATGTCAACCTAAATCCACATAGACCAACGAAAAATATTGAATGATTTAAAAAACTTTATTTGAATAGTTTATGAGGGATTATTGGATTGGGAATTTTTATATTATTTTAAAATCTGAGTTAAATCCTTGTTATTCAATTGTGTATTGGGAAACTTCTATAAAAATACCCAAACTAAATTGCGATAAGCTTTTTAATACCCCAATTTTTTCATAACCTAATTTAATACCCAAACTATTTAATTTGTTCATTTTAATACATCAACTTTCAAAACTTACCCATTTTACACCCACGATCTAACGGAAAGATAACTTTCGTTATTAATTAAAATTTGAATATAACTACAAAATAAACAATTTTGCTTTTCAAACGAATAAAGTTGCAAAAACAATAATAATTAAATTTTCGTTAAGAAATAAATTTTAGTTTCAGTTTTAAGTTTCAAAAACAAAATTATATTTTAAAAAACTTTAAAAACTTTCTTAAAATAACAAAAGAAGAACAAAAATTATAATTCTTGATACCAATTTATTTGGTTAAAAAAATAAATTTTGAAAAGTTGGTCCACAATTATAATTGAAAAGTTTTAAATTAAAATTTTTTTGAAACAAATGAGGTTTTAAACTTTTAAAAAAAATTTAAACTATAATTGTTTTTGTTTCTAAGACTGAAATTATCATTTTTCCCTTAAATTTTAAATATTCTTAGAGTTTTTGGAAATTTATTTTGAATACTTAGGGGTTTTCCAATTTATAAAGAATTTACTTATATTAGTTTTTTAAATACTACTAAAAATATATAAAAGATAACGGAAATTTATCTTTCCGTTACATCGTGAGTGTAAAACGGGTAGGTTTTGAAAGTTGATGTATTAAAATGAACAAATTAATTAGTTTGGGTATTAAATTTGGTAATGAAAAAGTTGGGGTATTAAAAAGTTTATGGGAATTTAGTTCAAGTATTTTTATGGAATTTTCCCTTGTTTATTTAACCAAATCTACAAACAATATTTTAAAACTTTTTTTTTTGAATTGAATGTATAATTTGATTCAAACCCAAAAAAAACGTTTTTACATCAAGTGTTACATCTTGTTTGAAAAATAATTAAAGAAAAAACTGAGCTTAGTTCTTTGCTATATCTTTTTATGATGCATCACGTTCTTCAAACCATAATGCCAAACCTCCGTCGAGTTCTCTTACGATGCCTCGAAGACTAGAGAGTCGATTCCGAATCTGTTTACCCATATGTTGAATGAGTCGGTGCAGAAGAGTTGGCTCTTCTCTATGATTTCAAGCATTTCTTTCACGCCAAATTCCGTGTACAGTAGTTTGGAAAACATACCGGATGAGGAAGAGACGCAGTTTTTGTTGCCGAGAATCTAATATTAACTCAATGACTCTAGCCCATTGTGGTGAGTAGTTTGATCGAAGTAGTCCTTTTGTTAGGGAACATCATATAGTCGAAGTGTATGGACAAGTGAAGAACAAATGTTCTCGTGACTCTAAGGGATCATTGCAAAAATTACAAGATGTATCAGCTCCAGCATTCCATGGCATCATTCGCTCTCCAGTTGATAGTCGATTGAGCATCGCTAACCAAGCGCACAAAGCATATTTCGGCGTTGCGTTAGAGAACCAAATACCATTACTCCACAAAACCTCTTGGTGTGGGTTACGAATCTGATTCAATGTTGCTTTGGTATGAAATTTAGTTTTAAACGTGTCTCCCTTGTATCTCCAAAGAGGTACATCCTCAAATCCCGGACGACAACGTGATCTTTGGGCCATGAGAACATTGTCAATGCTCCACAAATGATCTGACCGATGGCTTCACCGTCCTTGAGTGTGCATGGTTGTGGCAACATTAGCATGCTCGGTTATGCCCATTTCAATGAAGCATCTTGCCCCTGTAATCTCAATTAGACGCCCAAGTGGACACCAATTGTTATACCAAAAGAAGTCGCTTCCCCATTACAAACTTCAATCTTATGAAATTCTTTGATCTTGTCTCTGAATTTGATTAACTTTCGCCACATCCATGAACCCAAAGTAGTGTTTTATTTCACCGACTAGAACGAACCGCACTTAATGAGATTCGTTTGAATCCGCTTTACCCACAAGGATGCATTACAAGATGTTATTCGCTAGATTAGTTTGAGGCAGCATATATCATTCACTTCCTTCAATGATCGCAGTCCCAAACCCCCTTCATTCAATGGTCGACATACATATTCCATTCTATCTTTGTTTTTCTCAGGTTTAGCTCTGGTCCAGACCAGAGGAAAGCTGAGCAAAGCTATTCAATCTCACGAATGCAATCACTCGGTAATCTAAATGCTGAGAGCCAAAAGTTGGTGAGACTTACTAAGACGGATTTAATAAGTTGCAATCTTCCCGCAAAAGATAAGAACCGAGCCGTCCACAATCTGATCTTTTAGCGAATCGTTTCCAATAAAGGACGATAATCATTTGTTGTCATTCTCTTCGTTACAAGAAGGAGCCCTAAATATCGAACCGGTAGTACACCAACATCAAACGGGAATCGGTCCTCCATATCCTTACATTCACTATCTTCGATTCCTGCGAAGTAAATCGTTGATTTTTCCATACCGATTTTTAGACCCGAGATTTTTGCAAATCCATCAAACACCTTGATAATTCCCTTCACTGATCGAATCTTTCCATCTGTAAACACAAGTATGTCATCTGCAAAGCTCAAGTGTGTAAGACTCACGTTCTTGCATTTGGGGTGGTAACCAAAATGTCTTGATGAAGCCGCCTGATCAAGGATTTTAGATAAAGCATGCATACTTATCACTTTATCGTAAGCCTCTTTCACTTCGGAAAAACCCAGCTAATTCCCCTTTGACTTGAACCGAGAAAGACGCTGTCATGATACAAAGAGAGATCCAATGAATGAACTTCGTCGGAAAGTTCATTGCTGCTAGCGTATTCAATAAGAATGTCCACTGAACCGAGTCAAACGCTTTTGATATAACAATCTTTATTGCGCAGCGAGCTGAGATTGAGTCCTTATGGTAATCTTTTACCAATTCCGTCGCTAAAAGGACATTCTCGATCAATAGCTTGTCTTTTACAAACGCCGATTGATTCAAGGATACAAACTCGGGTAAAATCTCCTTTAACCTGTTGGCAATGATCTTTGAGATCACTTTGTACATAACATTACAACAAGATATTGACCTATAGTCTTTCATCTCAATTGCTTCAGCCTTCTTCGGTATAAGCGCAAGAATTGTAGTATTAATACCTTTCGGCAAAAAACCTTTATGAAAAAACGATTTAACCGCCACAGTGAACTCCTTTCCCACTACAGACTATGCTGCTTTAAAAAACTCTAAAGTATAACCATTCGGGCCAGAAGACTTATCATTTGGCACTGAAAAGAGAACTTTTTTTATCTCCTCTTCGCTAACGTCTCTCATGAGATTTGTATGATCTGTTTCAGAGCATCAAAATGGGATTATCTCTTCCAAATCTTCTTTTGAAATACCAACATAATCCGCTGGCTTTAACTGAAAAAATTCCTTAAAAAACCCTTTTGCCCCTGCCTTTATCTCTTCACCCATCATGACATTTAATGTCACGAATCGAATTCCGAGTTTCCCTTAACTTTGCTTCCTTATTAAAGTATTTATTATTTTGATCTCCAACTTGCAGCCAATGAAGCTTTGATTTCTGTTTCAAGTAGCTTTCTTCCAGCCTCGATACATTCTCCCATCTCTTATAAGCTCTGTTTTAGTTTTCCATGTTTGCCTCCGAGGGATGCAAACAATTCTCTTGTTACATCACACAAAACTCCTCCAATGCCTCTCGTGATCTTTTCACCAAATCCCCCATCTTCTCCTTGGCCAGCGATCGTATCACAAGCTTTAAAGCTTTTAATTTCTTCGAGAAACGAAAGAGTGATGATGTAGACAAGAAAATCGATTATGTATCTCTCCAGTATTCCTCCACCTTTGGTATAAAATCAACTAAATTTGTCACTGCATTCACAAACTTGAAAGGTTTTTGTTTGCAAGTAACGGTTGTGTCTAAGTGTATACGACACCGAAGATGGTCCGATAAACCTCCAGATTCAAAAACACTATAAGATTGCGGGTAAGCCTGAGCCAAACTATCATTCATAAGTACTTTGTCCATTTTTTTTAATATCATGCCTTCAGATTCACGTTTATTACACCATGTGTGGTACGCCATGCCTGAAAATGAGCTGTAACAATTAATATCATGAAAATCTCTCATACCTTGTGAAATGTGTGAAGAGATACCATAGTCAGAATGTTCTTCAAGCTCAAGTATTTCATTAAAATCTCCAAAAATTAGCCACGATTTATGTCGGAAGATTGGAGAATCATGATGATCTCGAATATCCCTCCATAGACCCTTCCTTTCCTCCATGCAGTTTGACGCATATACAAAGGAGACGAAAAACTCATCGACTTTTCCCTATATCATAATTGAACAAGTGATCATCTGATCACTCTTAAACATTGGGGTGAGTCTAACGCTATGCCTCCACACCACCCAGATACGACCCGAGTGATTCGCCTCATAATTAGATAACACATCCCAATCTTGAAACACTGATGTGATAATCTTCCTCGAATTATTTTCCTTTACATGTGTCTCTAATAAACACCCAAACTGAAAAAACTTCCATTTATCCAACTTCTAATAACCTAATGCTTTGTGATTTTATTAAGGCCACGCACATTCCAAAAGAACCCTGACATAATTATGTGAGTTTAGGTTTACGTCTACTCGAAACAGTAGGGAGAGTTTCCCTAGTATCAACTTTCGAAGAAACAACTTCCTCTGCATATGCCAAGATACTTTCTCTCATTTCAGGCCCTGAGTACACAACTATGGTAAAACTCTAAATTCAAGATTGTAAACAGATGATCTTAGGTTATAGTGAATCTATTGTTGGTTAAGGTTGGTTTAGTGTCCACAGTTGATAAAATCGACAATGTTTGTTATATGGCGGAGATGTGGAATGTGGATGTGAGGTATATACTTAAACCATTGATTTTGGTAAATGCCATTCAATGTTTGTTAGGCAAATGATAAATTGTTTCTTTGGGTAACAAACAATCACAATGGCATTAAAATCAAAAGCAAATTCTTTGCATGAAAAAGGGTGAATGTGGTTCTTGAAAATAGATAGATGATATTGTTTGCAACTGATGGTACTTAGCTAATTGATTTCACTTAAAACGAAGATAATTGTTGGGGAATGTTGAATCATGTGGTTCAGGTCATAGCTCTTTAAATTGTCTTAGCAATTGTCATATCTTTTCGTTTAGAGTGTCCATGAATTGTTACGTTTAGATATTACTGTTCAAATTGAGGTTTATGCTGTATCCATTGATTTTGGTAAATGCCATTCAATGTTTGTTAGGCAAATGATAACTTGTTTCTTTGGGTAACAAAGTAACAAACAATCACAATGGCATTAAAATCAAAAGCAAATTCTTTGCATGAAACAGGGTGAATGTGGTTCTTGAAAATAGATAGATGATATTGTTGGCAACTGATGGTACATAGCTAATTGATTTCACTTAAAACGAAGATAATTGTTGGGGAATGTTGAATCATGCGGTTCGGGTCCTAGCTCTTTAAATTGTCTTAGCAATTGTCGTATCTTTTCGTTTAGAGTGTCAATGAATTGTCATGTTTAGATATTACTGTTCAAATTGAGGTTCCTGTTGTATATATGTGTAAGAAGCTATTCGCAGAGCTACCATAACACAAAAGATTGTTCATGTATTTATGGGTAGTGCATTCAAAAGCAAGTTAAGGGTATAAAGATGATATATGTGAAAGTTTTGCGTACTCAATTTGTAATTTTGTTTAATGGGAGGGATTTTTTTTTTTGGGTCAAATAATAAAAAAATGAGTTTCATGTAACTTTCACTGGATCTTGTTGATGGTCGGTCCTCTTGTGGCGTTGGCTTTCAAATTAGATGAGGGATGTTTTGGTAAACTGACGTATTTGAGGGAAATCCTAGAAATTTTACTGAGGTGTTAGTTGGATTCTAACTTATACTGAGACTAAATTTCTCTGTATATAGATTAGGTATCCTAAACCAACCCTATTGGAAAAAGATTTTAGTTTTGCCATAATTAATAACTGAAACTTGGATGTTTTGCATAGTTGTGAAAATAATCCGAACATGAATTCTTCTGACTGATCATTAGAGGTGCAATGAACGCTTTGTTTTTCACTTCATTACGCAAAACATTTAGTTTCTAATTATTATGGCAAAAAAATCTTCATATCTTCCCACCTAATTACCTCTATCCGCTCCAGAGACCCACCAACCTTGCTTTGTTCTTACTTGTTCGACAATGGTATTAAGGGGTAGAACATGCAACCGAGGAGCCTTCGTCCCGACGTAGGACAAGTTGATCGAACAAATTTCAATTGTCAAACCAAAAAGAGCAAGGCTTACCATTACCAAGTTTACATGTCAGAAAATCAATGATTGATGTCCACATCACGAGCTTTTTAATAGCATATAAAATTATGACCAATAACAGTATAATTTTTTAATTTCTTTGAAAACAAATATGATTTAGTGACATGAGATTAACTATTCCGAATATTTAACTGAATACACTCCTTAAATAAGTAAATTACATTGAATCATATTGTTTGACTCAACATAATTTTATGCTCCAATTCTTTATTCCAAAAAATCACTAACAGATGACTCAAAAGATTTAAGCCAGAGGTTGCCATTCAAACCTGCCTTTATTTGTTAAATATAAAAATGCAAAAAAAACTGCAAGAACGTAGAAACCCTCAAATATTATTTTTAGGGCGAAATTTGCTTGCCTATGTATATATATGTTGAATACATGCTATGTGTAACATCCCTATCCCGGGTCACGGGGCCCGGGTAGGTATATTATTGGGTAAAGACATAAATGCGCATAAATAACCGTAAGATAAGTCTGAAATACCTTTATTAAATGTGGTAAACGAATCGTTTGCAAGAAGTGAGAACCGAAACCAATAAAATCCATAATCTCGTCTTAAAACACCAAAGTCTGAAATAAGCGAAAACGTAGCATTTCCAAAATAAGCACCCCACCGGCTCCAAGTCCAAGCTCCTACTCAATACCTGAGAAAAAGGTAAAGAGGGGTGAGTAACAAGTTACTCAGTGAGAGAGGGTCATCCCTGCCCACATGACACATATCACACACAAACGAACCGGTATATACGCATAGCAAGTCTAGAAATAGATATACAATGATCTAGCACAAGCATCCTATACCAGCAACACTAGCAGAGCTACTTACCCAATAACGTACTTGCATAGCACATCACAACATAGCATATCAATATATAAGCGTGGAATCAGACACCCAGTAGCAATAGCGCGCTAGCGGGATCAGACACCCAATTGCAATCGTGGATCAAACACCCAATAGATATAGTGGATCAGACACCCAATAGATAGCGTTGGATCAGACACCCAATAGATAGCGTTATATATATATATATACAAGATATAACTCAGCATTATGACACAACCAGGTAAAGCATAACATCATTCATACAAATCATTTCTCTAACAACCTAGCTGTCAAACAAGTCATCATATTATATAGCTACTCATAAACCTAATACAAGCATATACAAGAAGGTTTACGAATGCTATATCTACAGATCACCACCTCACCTTAGCCTTAAAGAAGACACAACAAAGAATAGAAGAGCAGCTACGAATCTTGAACACACAACACTGTAAACGCGACAGAAGGAGCTACGAATATCGGATTCTGAATCGGCCAACGGTTCTGGAAACTAGACAGGATGGGCTTTCTTGTTATATGTAGATCCTCTACTGGATCTTTCTAGATCATCGGCAAAACCCTTCTCAAGTGGACTGGTCACTAATCGGATCTGCACAAATGGGTCTCGGGAAAACAGACACAATTCATAAACCATAGATCCGAATGAAGAACTTCTTTCTCCTATAACTAGATCAGAGAGTGAAGAACTTACCCACAAAGTTTCACTTGAATGTAATCTGGTTTTCCCGTTCATTTCTCTTCTCCACCGAAACAGATCAGAACTGTCCTCTCCTCCTTTTCAGGCGACGGCGGCGACTTCTCTCACACGGTGGCTGCGACAGCTGGCTCTCTCTCTATTATGGCATGGCTTCGCCGAAAGTCTCTCTCTCTAAACCCTTGAGGTCTCCTCCTCTCTTTTATATAGAGATATGAGAGCAAAACCTAGTTCTCCTCCTTTTTTGGGCCACACTTAAATGGGCTTTTCCTGATGGATTTGATCCAATTTTTTGTGGGCTTGGGATATGATATTACACTATGTTACGAAGAAGAACAGAGAAGAATGGGTTCGCAAAAACTAAATATTGCTCTTCTTCTATCTTTGTTTCTTCTACTTCTTTGTTTCTCGTCTGAAATTGGAGTCGTTGAGGCCACTAGCCGGAATTTAGGTAACCGTTAATATCCTCATATCTTTTTCTAGTATTTGCCTAGTTTCATTTTTCTTTTAATTTGTAGGTTAGATGCTAAATTATGTGTTCAAAAACTAACAGAGGAACTTTATAAACCAAAAATTGACACCCCGCCATTTAAATCGTGCGGAGGTAAAACACGAGGAGGAAAGTCATCTTCTCGAGCGTGGGCGAAGAGACCATGTCCACGTCCTCCAAGAACATCCTCTATAGACCCTTGAATAAGAAGGTAAAAAGGTCGCTGGTTCATATTGTATTGCTAATAAACCCCAAAGCACCTTTGGTATAGGAGTTCTTAATCTTTTCCTACATATATCATTTGCATAATTTTAGTCATTTATTTTGGTGTTGTATAAGTATTGAGATCCATGTTATGTTTGTATACAATCGGACTAAAAAGTCAATGTTAATATCTACATTTTCTTAGTTAATGTTGGCTTTTATCAGACCTATGTTAGCAAAGTCAACGTTCACTTGAGAATTAATCTGCAGACACGATTGTTAGAGAATAAATATGTCTATTGCAAATATTTGGAGAATTAAATGACCGTTTATCCCATCTTGTATCTTTGTTTATTCGACTTCTCTGTCTCTTCTCTATATTGGAGAGATTGATACCACTCGCCAGAGAGTTGGTCAGTGCCTTCTTGTGTATGTTCTTATTCCAAAATGTTTTCAGTATAGCTCCAGTTATCCCTGAATTTGTTTCTCCCATAAACTATTTTTTACTAACCTAAGAGCCTTTATTCTAGGGATGGATCAATTTTTAAAAAATATTCATTAATATATTACGAGAGTTTATATTAATTGGTTTTATGGTTGTTTCTGCACACGATAGATAATCATGAGATTCGGTTAGAGTCTTCTCCAGAATATCCGTGCTATTTTGCTGCTCTATATTAAATAGTAGATCATCTTCATCATTGTTAACATATCATATGTCTATCTAATTCCGCAGTTGATCTTAGTAGAAGAACCAATTAGAGGGCGAATTTCAACCCCTCCATCTACGACATGCCGAGGCCAAAGTCTTGGAGGACAACAACCACGTCCAAGTCCACGCCCACGGCCACGCTCATGCTCTTGTATATTTTTTTTGTAATAAGTCATATCTTGTCCGTGTTACAAGCTAGGACCATAATTTTTCTACTTTATCCGTGTAAACACTAGGGATTATTACAAAATCTGCCATAAATTGAACTCCCCTTATAATTTATGCCACCGGTCTCAATTTCTTTTAAAATCTGCCATAACTCAATTTTCTGATTTGTCCCAATGACCAAACTGCCCTTCACACGTGTGAGTGTCTTTTAGAGTAGTCGACGGTTTTTGAATTCCAAATCTAAACCGGCCCGACTTTCCAGGCTTTTCTCCCCATATGTAAAAAACTGACATTGGTAGTTGCGCTCTAAAATCTTTCCGTCTTTAAATCGTTAACCGTCTACTCGGTTATCATCTTCTCTCAACTCACCGAAACTCAATAGCAAGAAAAGATTGAAGAATTGCATTCGCAGTCAATGGTGAGTTCAAGAATGAATTTTTGTCCGTATGACAACGATGCTAATTGAAGAAATTCACTCATCCGGATCCAATAACTTATATTTGTTGTCTGGATTTTTGTGCATGGTACTGATTTGTGTTTGTTTGCAAATTCTGGACATTTGATAACTGTTTTTTCTGGGTTTTTGCAGGAATTGCGGCAGACGTCCTCCAGATCTAAAAATCCCAAACCCCCGGATCCCAAGGGTTGTGGTTCAAAGAGACCATTGTCTGGGGATACCGACGTGGCTCCAAAAAGAACCAAAATCTCATCGTCCAAGACGTCCTTAAGTTCTCCAAGGTCAATTTTAGATCTGCCAAAGAAGACGTCCGATGTACCAACCAGGAAAGATTCAACGAGGAGGAAGGAACATCTTCCGTCGGTCAACGAGCCCGGGGGGGATGGTCCAGATCCTGATCTCCTACCAAAACATCTTTACGCGACAGATAGATACCCTCCTAAGGGAAGGATAAACTCGTATTCCAACACCTCTCTTTTATTGGAATTGGCGTCTACACTTGATGGCACTGCTTAGTATACTTGGTTGCTTAATTCACAATTTAAGTCGATGTTCACCATCCCTGTCTGGAAGGCATCATTATCCGGCAAACTTGTCCACCAACTACTATGTAGAAGTCTTCACACGGCCAAGCAATACGAAATGTGGTTTGTTATTGGCAGAAAACCATTACGTCTATCCCTTAGGGAGTGGTGTGTTGTGACTGGATTAAACTGCGGTCCTTACCCTACTGATGAGACAACTACAATGTGGAAGGAAGATTCTGATTCTGAATCTGATCATGCTTATTACAACAAGTTGTTTGGGGATTTGCTTACGTCTGTAACTATCAAGGATATTCTCCATTTATTGTGGAGGGACAGAAATCTCGCTGAGGATCTTAAGATGCTGAAATGGAAAAGATTGCGTATGGCCCTTGTAGTCATTATTGAGGGAGTTTTGATCCCTTCGGCTGGTATTACTAGGCCAAGTAGGTATGTTGCATAAATGGTAAAGGATTTGAAGGATGTAAAACAGTATCCGTGGGGTCGAGATTGCTTTGAAGTTACAATGGAAGGGATCAAAGTTGGTAAGAAGATTCCCGATATGGAGGAACTGATAAAGAAGTTCAATCAATCTCACATTGGATGTCACGAGTTTACACTTGGGTTACAACTTTGGGTTTTGAAGGCAATCCCTCAGTTGGAAGATCTGTTGGGTCCTGGTACTGACGACCAAACCATTGGCGATCAGGATGTTGGTTCTTTGCCGGTGCTCAGGTCCTTTCACAATGAAAACATAATTGCCCTAGAAAACAAGCAAAATGTAAGTTGTTTATTCCACATCTTGTACCCATATGTATATTCCACATATGGTTCATTTTGTCTATTCCACGTCTCATTTGTTTTAAATTTTTCCTGTTTAGTTTGTTGTCAATACATATCTGTATTTACCTGGTGGGGGTAATGTGCATGACCAACTTTGGGACGGCGAAGTAAACGATGACAATGTTGTTTACATGGAGACGTTGATTGGTGGTGGATATCAATTCAATAAAGATATATGGAGAAGTGGTTGCTCTGATTGGCCAGTGATCCAATGTGCTGTTAGTAAGAAGAAGGGTAAAAAGGTTACAACATCGCAGTTTATAGCACAAGAGAAGGGCAAGGCTAAAGAGATTGATGAAGAAAAGGTAAGAGATTATGTGACATTGAAGCAGGTGATGGAAATGTTTGACCAAAAGTTGATTGAGCTGAAAGCGGAGATGTCTGTTGAGGCCAGCAAGGAAAAGGAATTGTATGGAGATCAAGTCCTTGATCGACTCATTAGTTATTTGAGGAAGACAGGGGCCGTTGTAGGTGTAACCAATGATCCACTCGTGATGGCCACAACCGTCCATACAGGGCATCAAACTAAAGGACGTCCCGTTGAGACTGTTGGACGTCTGAGTCCACCTGCGGTACCCATTTGCTCCAGCTAATTTGAGTCCAACTAAGGGACGTCGTTCACCATCTGCTCCAGCTAATTTGCCCGAGGATGCAGCCACTATTGATTGGGATCGTGTGGCACATGTGGTTGAAGATATACACAAATAAGTGATTTTATGTGAGGAAGAACCAGCTGATGATCCGGACACCAGGACTAATACTGTGGATGACATGTTTGCCAATCCAGATATTGGTCAGAATTTGAAGCCTACAACCGCCGTCGAGGACATAGCATCTGTAACAAATGAACAAATGATGAATACTGACCTGGATGAAATGTTTGTTGATGCTAAAGAAGAATTAACGAAGGAGGTATTATTATGTGGTTAATGAAGCCAACCTATTATTGTTTCTACTTGTTTTTTAATTTTTTTGTCATTCCATGTATCATTTTTGCCTAGGAGGCAAACTCTGATTCAGATTCTGATGTACAGAGGTTCCAAAGGGTTATTAGGGGTTCAAGAACAGGTGTTGGTGACCCTAAGGACAGTGAACCAGTTGTCGACGTCTCTGACGGTTCAACACAGGAAGACGATTCCACACGTGCAGAGGTAAGTGGGATTTAGTAATTGAATGTCATAAAGACGTATTCTAACAATTGTTATTGTACTGTTAATAAGATATCTCATCGGAGTCGAATGTTGAGGAAGTGGTTGTAACCAAAACAAAAGAGGGTAACGAAGATGCTGATTTTGATAACCGCAATGATACATCTGCCGAGGTACGATTCTGTCTTCCCTCCCTTTTTTTATAACATTTTGCATAACCCCTTGTCTTCTGACAGTCTTATTGTCTACAGGAAGAGAAGGAGAAACATGATAGGGATAAGGTGGACGAAGATGGTGAGGAAGAAGATGATGAGGATGATAGGAATAAGTTGGGAGAGTCCACCAGCGGACATGGCAACACTGTCCCGAGGACTAATGTAAAGGACATCCTACCTGATGATGAAGAAGTAAGAGTTGGATTATTATTATATTCCTTGTTTTTATAACTATATATATGATTCTTTTTCATTTTTTGTACCAAGTTTAATGAAGAAAAAGACGTTGGGGATCACCAGGTAGGTAAAGAAGTTGGAAAAACTTCAACTCCCCAACCTGTCCGAATGACAAATAACGACGACGTCTTACAAGACACTGAAGAGGTGCTTTTTTAAAACCCATCTTAATTCCTGTTGTTTAACACGCTTATTACTTATGGCTTGTTTCTTCTAAACATAGGAAACATCAGAGGATGATGGTATTGAGTAGCAGGATCATGGGAAGGACAAGGTGAATTTTGTTTTAACTTTAAGTTATATTTCTAGATTTGTTGTTACTTAAGGCAATTGGTATTGATTTATAGTTAGAGGACCCAGGCGACGAGGAAGTTGAGCCTCAACCTTTGAAGAGAAAGCAAAAGAACAAAGACGCAGATACAACTGTGTCCTTCTCCATGGTTGACAAAAGAATTAGACATAAACCAAATAGATACGGCCAGTCTCCCCCATCCTCGGAGTACGAAATGAAATTTAAAAAATTGAAAAAGACCAGGACAAGGTAAATAATTGTTATAATTGAAGTTTGGTCATTTCCATTTAATTAAGGGACGTCATAATTTAGTTGTATCACTTTCGTCTGTGTTTTCATAATGCAAGCTTTTCAATGTCAATGGACATGGAGTGCAGAAGGCATTTTTTGAGCAAATTCGGGACCCCTTTGCTCAACTTGGAGAGCAAGTAAGTATTTGTCCTTCAGTATATGCTGTTTGTTTTTAGCTAACCGCGATATTTACATGTTTCTGTCAAATGTGTAGCATGTTGATGCATTGTTGAGTCTAATTTGGCGACGAAAAGAAGATCTTTTCACAGCTAATAGGATTGCAATTCTGGACACTTGGTTTGCAAGGAAATTGACTTTGGATTTCCCAAGGTGGAACAAACGGAAGAAGAAAGATCCATGGGTTTGGAGCTCAATCATGAAGGGCTATGTACGTGGCCAAGTTCCAGGGAGGTTCCAAATACAAAGCTGGATGGCCGATGTAGATGTCTTCTATGCTCCGATGCATCTTGGGAAAGGCCATTGGGTTGCGCTCCATGTAGATTTGTGGAAGAGTATCTTTACTGTGCTTGATCCCTTCCAATCTACAGAGTCTGAAGAAACTCTGGCCACTAAGTTGAAGCCCCTTTCTGAGATGTTGCCCTACATTCTAGCTGAATTAATTAAAGATAAACCAGCCCGGCCACCTTTTGTAGTCGACCGTTTTGCGGACGTAGCGCAACCTGGATGTCTATCAGACTTTGCTCCAATGGCGGTCAAGTTTGTTGAGTGTCATGCGAAAGGGACACAGATCGCCGATATGTCTTGTACCAACATGGTGGACAACATGAGGCTTCATTATGCCGTCGACGTCTTTGAAGAATTTGTGGAGCCACTCTGAAGTTCATTTCAAAAACAAGGCAAAGAAAAACCTTCAATTATCTACGTGTACTTTCTGTACTATTTTTAACTTCCCTACTTAGTGTGTGTTTTATCGTGGACGTCTTTAAGTTTTATTTTATGTTGTTTATGTTCTGAAGACTGTTTTATGTACTCTTTCTACTACCTTTAATTATCTTTATTTCGTTTCTAATTATACTTTTTTCCACTCTCCTCAGTGTCTTAGTTTATTTTATTAATATCACACATTGGGTGCACTGCCCAATAAAGTAAAATAGTACAACAGTGGCCCAACTTGGCACCAAACCTCAGGGTACTGATTTGTCTAATCAATCCTACCACGTGGGCATAAGTCTGACTCAAATCCACTTTTAACTATTAAAGTATTAAAGTTTTCTACCTTTTCTACCTCACCCTTTATTCATACAATATTCATACAAACTAAGGGATAGTAACAAGTTTGTATAAGTTTCTGACTTGTAGAAACAAATACACTCAATATCGAAATTCACTGGAAGAAGAAGACTAACATGGGTCATGATTATAGTTATAGCCAGTCTTCTTCATCTGAAGAATCTCCAGTTGAGACCTACCATGCTTCCGATTACCCTCACCCTATCCAGGGGATACCACAAACCTGTTTTTGTGGTGGCCCTGTGACGGTTGAAAAATTCTTGGGAATGGCAGATCCTGGTCGTAGGTACTATTCATGTATGAAATGGGATATAAGTACTCGACGGCATTCTTCAATCTTTTCTATTCTGGTTACGTCTTTGATAACTAATCCAGTGTACCAAATGGGTGTAGGCGCTTGGACACCACTTATTTAAGTGGTGTGATGAAGCATTGCACGAGGAAGGTGCTAATCTACAATACGCCAGGATAAGCCAGGATGAACGCATAGATAAGCTGACCGTCAACGAAAATGGTAACCGGTTCGACCCTATTGAAATGTATCAAATGGTCAAGTGCTTGGAAGAGGACGTCATTGGTATACGTATGCATGCTGGACGTCTTGGGGAAACTGTGGAAACATTGCGTCGCCAACAGTATAAGATTAAAGCAATTATCTCGACGACCATGATCTTCTTTGTCCTTCTCCTATCTTTAATGGCCATGTATTTTGTGTAATAAGTTTGTGTAATAAGTACTTATCTTCAAAACGAATGTGTTGCAATATACATATGTGCTTTGTAGTCGAGTAGGTTGATATGTACTATGTCTTCTTCTTTTGGAACGATGTTTATTCACGTTGAATGAGATATGTTGTGTCTCCCACATCAATTTTTCAACAACTTTTCTAACATTTGGACGACGAGTCATAAAATAAACAAACAGACGTCCAACACTAAAATAGTCCTCCGGACATAATACAGGCTGATAGATTGTTTCATACAAATGCAAAAAAAAAAAAAACATTGACGTCAAAAGTGGAAACCATAAACTGCATAATACCGATGAACATCATTTATAAAACACGAAATGGCAGCAACCTACTATTGCCAAACACACAAACACAACGATGGTAGTTGTCTTCCTCTTCATCAAAACCGTGGAAACAATGGTACCATCTTCTACCTTATTGTAAACTTTGTCAAACAATAACTTCAACAGTTCTTCTCTCTCTTCTTTCATCTCCTTGATATCCTTCTCCAGCCTTTCTGTTATAACTTTCAGAGAATCGATTTCGTTGAGTAACGCCTCATCTACCCACTTGAATGTGTGGTCATCGTTGACAAGGTGCAAATTTTAAGAGATTTAGTGTCACAATCAAAACTTAATAACACATGAAAAGTAAATTCGGGTACAGTTGAATACCATGAGAGCAGCCGCATAAGAACAACAGAAATAACGCCTATTTGGATTGGCGGATGAAGTAGACATGTATTGCAGGCAAACATTTTCACACCAGCATATTTTCGGGACTCCCACCACTCGTCCTCTTTTCCCTTGTCGTCCTCTAGTTGATGTGGATGAACAAGAAGAACTCATTTTTTCTATCTTGTTATTTGTGAAACTTTGTATCGAATAGCACGTTTCCTCTGGTACTTATGTGTTTCAGCTATTTATCCACCACTAATACAGAGTACTTATGTTGTAGCGACTAATTAGCGACTAAATAAGTGGAGACGCTAAACAGTCGCAAATTGGTCGCATTATTTAGCTACTAAATTGCGACTGCTTTACGGCTAAGTAGCGACTAAAGTAATAGTCGCATGATAGTCGCTAGAGTGAGAGTCGCTATATAGTCGCAATATATTTACTCAGTATATAGTCGCTAAATAGTCGCTAAACGCGAAGTCGCTAAACAGTCGCAATATATAGTAGTAGCTATATAGTCGCTAAATAGTCGCAAGATCTGTTTTAAATGGTTGCGAAGTTGCGACCAATTTGCTACTAATTAGCTTGATTGAATATTTGATTATTGAGATTTTGGTTTTCAAAATTGTTTTGTAATAATGAAATTTGGAATTTAAAATTTTAAAAATTTATATATAACATAAATTAGATTGAAAGTCTTACATAAACATCAAAACAACAAAGGAAATTGAAAACCTAATATTCAAACAACAAAATACAATTTCCAAACAAAATATTTAAGTTATGAGTTTGAAATGATAAATAAACTAAGGAGAAGAAGGATTTAGAGCATATTGTTCCTCACAGAAGGCAAGGAATGCAAGGTCAGTTTTGCGGAGATATTTTTCAATCATGGTGAAGTGTTTCTTCGATGATGCATGTTGAGATTGCTGAGTGTCAAGGCGCTCTTTAAGGAGCAGACGTTGGGCTTGCTCTGCTTCAAGGCGCTCTTCAAGGCGTGCGTTGTGAGTGGATTGTGCTTCAATTTGGCGCTGAGCTTCTTCAAGTTGTTGTTGGAGAGAGTTATAAGTTGAGGAATTAGTAGCAGAGAACTTACGCTTGCCTGTGACAAATGACTCCGTGAGACTTCCAATACCATATGGACGACCTCTTTCATCGAGGACAGATGACTGGGAAAACAAAAAAATATATAAGAGAACTATGTAACTCATTTGCACAATAACAAACAAAAGAGAGGTTTTGTCATCTAATAACAGAACCGCATAAGAGAAGAGAGCTTATCAGAAGCAACTAAATGTATATAATAAAATGAGAGAAAGTTATATAAAATATGACAAGAAGTTGTAAGAAATCTAAATGAAGTGAGGGACTAAATTTAACTCAATAAAAAAATGCAGAGAAACCACATTTACCAGCTAATAAATCATTTCACAAGTCATAAACAAACATTGAGACATTGAAAAATCTGAAATAGGATACTAGTAATCGATCAAGAGAGCAAGAAGTTACCGTCTTTGTTGTTGAACAAACTTGGAGTTCTTGGAATCTTCCTCTCGAGTTCTTGGAATATTCTTCTGCAAATCAATCAAACAATGTTTACATGAACTAGTGATTGGCAACTTTGTTTGGATTTATTAATTGTTAACTATTCTAGAAGCACTTGGATACAGACAAAGTTGTTTCCAGTTTAAGATGAGGACTAGTGTTAAGACAGATAAAGTGTTTACCTCCTTTGTTGTCTTCAATCAATCGTTCTATTAGTTGCAAGAGTTAAGATTGTCCGACCCTGAATCAATGATACAATCAGTATGCAACAAAGAGAATTTACGGAAACACCACAATATATATGCATACCTATACAACAAAGGCGTTGCAAGAAGAAGCTTCCTCTAGATACTTCTTCTTGACAGAGTCCACATAAAGAACAAAACCCCCAACTCTTGGTTCTGCTCGGATACTAAATCACAAATCATACACCAACATTTTCTCAGAGAACTCATATAGCCAATCAAAGATACATTAAATAAGAGAATGTGTCGTCTTACATAGTCATCAACTACTGAACAGCTGCCTCGACTTAAGAAACTGATGACATAGTCACGAATACGAAACCCCTACTTCTTCCTGTCACTTTGTCATAGATTACCTATAAGAAAAAAAACGATTTCAACATAATCTGCTTCAAACCCACTTTACAAAGTCAACTTCTTACATTTCTTCGTTTTAAGAGTCAATGTTCTAATCCTCTTAACAAACATTGCTGCAGCGAACGAAGCAAGAAGTAAATTAATGGCGGAAACCAAACCATTTATTCACAAATCTAGTAACCCAAGCCGTAAACGGCAAAAATAAACGAAATAGCTCACATTTTCCAGAACTGTGTCAACACAAAAATAATACTTGAGAGAGTGAGGGAGATTATAAACAGAAGAGGGATTCATACCTAAGAAAAAGACGGCGATTAGGGTTTTCTTGAAGTGGAGGAGCAGTGAAGGAGAATCGGTGAAGGAGAAGGCGAGGAAGTGAGGAGGAAAATTTTCAACAAAAAAAAAGGGAGGCGAGGAGGCGAGAAACGATTAGGGTTTTGTTGAAGAGGAAACATCTAAAAAGAGTATACGTGTTGAGTTATTCACGTGGGTTTTGTTTAAGAGAGCCATAATTGACTTTTGGGTTTGGGCCAAAAAGTTTTATTTTTTAGTCAATTTGGGTGGGAGGGAAATCTGAAAATATTGGTTTTAGTTTCCCACTAAAATCTGTTGGGACAAAGTTTGGGTTTCGGTTTGGCAAAAAAAAAAGTTTAAGCTTTTTGGGGTTTAGGGTATACAATTGTTTCTTGAAAATTGGGGTATACTATTGTTGTGATATTTATTAATGGTTATTTTGGATTTTGGATACATTTAAAACTTAGTATCATATACATTTAGTATCATTTTAATCAAATTAAAACTTAAACCTGTATCATAATTTAAACTTTTTAAGACAATTATGTCTTAAACATGTAATGTAAAACTTTATCAAATGATTAAAAGTGTTGTTAATCAAATGGTTTGTGTTGTATCCAATATCTTTAATGAAACCATATTACTTAGACAAGTATATGAAATATGTTATGATTATAGACACGTTATAAACAAACTATATTATACTATGATTAGGATTTGTTAGGAAAATATATTAAAAAAATATGTTATAAAGGGATTTGTTAAGATTAGGCAAGTATTAAAAAAATGGTATGATAATCGGTAGTTAAAGTAGATTTGTATGCAATCACATTTCGATCAAAACTAATTAACTATGATGTAGGTGTTATTAGATGATAATGTAGGGTATACTCACGAAATAGTTAATTTTGTTAGAATTAGGGTATATTTACATAATTTCTAATGTACGTACATGTGACCCTTAGTTGACTAAAATTTTTTTTAATCATCATCAAACTTTTTCTTGTAGTGGTATGAATATTTCGGGTAACCGAAACAGAAACTGAAACCGACAATAACCGACACTATTTCAAAGTTAGACATGTTTTATATATGATAAGATTAAGTGTACATTGTACTTGACATGTATGTTAGTATGTTAAATATACTGTTTTTGGTCACAAATTTGCGACTGATTTCATACTGTTTTTTGAGTAGTCGCAAAAGTGTCTCTGATCAGTTACAAATGAGTCACATATTTTTGTGACTGAAAAAACAGTCACAAGAAGTAGTCACTAAATAATTGTTTTCTTGTAGTGCTTTTATACATCCACTCCCGATTATTATAATTTTCACATTTTTTTTTCAAAAAGCTTTTCTTTTTTTTCAAAGTTTTTTTTTTAATAATTTTTTTGTGTTTGCAACGTGAGAGAGAGATGATTTTGGAGTGAATGGAAGAATGAATGAGCCGTGGGTATTTATAGATTATTTTGCGACTGATTTGCGACTGAATTAGCGACTACGATATACAGTCGCAAAAACAGGTATACCTAATTTGGGACGAATAAAACGTGGGTTTTGTTTGTGACTACGATATACAGTCGCTATTTAGTCGCTAATTTTGCGACTGAAGTTTTGCGACTCGGGTTTAGTCGCTAATTGGTCGCGAAATAGCAACCCACCGAGTTTGATCGCTATTTAGTCGCTAATTTGTGACTATTTTGCGACTGCGACGTTGCGACTACGTTTTAGTCGCGAAATAGTCGCTATTTAGCGACTAATTAGCAACAAAATATTTTAGTCGCTAAGTTGCGACGTTTTGGCGACTTCTTATCTATAGTCGCAAATGAGTCGCAAATTAGTCGTAAAATAGTCGCTAGAGTTAGCGACTACTTCTTTAGTCGCAAAAGGCAGTCGCGAAATATCTGTTTTCTTATAGTGGAGGTCGGGTCGGGTATTCGGGTTAAACCCGTTTAAATTCTGAGTATGTCCGCAGGACATAAATTCGCCAATCTTGTGCCAATCCATCTATGTCCTGCGATTATTTGTAGTTAATCTATAAAAGTCAATTATCTCTCCAACGAACCGCTAGTCAATTATCTCTCCCAAGAAAGAAAATGCAGCCGCCTTGTTTTATTTTCTCTCTTTCTTTCGACCTACAGATTTATATTGCTGTATTGCTTGCCAAAGATGGTGTTACCAACCTTCGCCCTCTACTTTTGGTCTCTAGAAGTGGTCTGGAGCTAGCGATCCATCCCCAAGTTCTGTGTACTGCAAACGTAGACATCCTTTTCTCTGAGCCGGCTTTAATCAACATTAATTCCGCACACCGCAAGATGTTGTTTCGATGTGTCCATGCTGGGAACTACACTGCTTTGTATTTTGAGAGCCTTCAACTTGCTACTTGTGAAGGAAACATTGCTCAAAGCCTTGACCTCCTCCGCAACCATCATACCAACAACTTGTTAATGTCCTTCTGTTAGGCTTTGTTTCTGTTTTCACTGGGTCGTACTAAAGAAGGCGAAAATGCAATGACTTCCTTCAAGGTTTTTGTCCGTAAATTTGACCGGGCTGTAGCCGTATGTAGAAAAGTTTACGGCGACATTAGAGAAATGGGTTGTCTTAATAGGCTACTATACACATACAACTGGAAAGCATTTCTTCTCCAGCCTCCCGTCCTTGTACTTGGGGCCTCTTGTCGTCTCTGCATCAACAAATTAGCTTGTGCACGGTGTTGCGGGTTGTGGCTCAACCCCGCATGGAATCTATGATTTCCATCTCCTAAAATACGACGTCTAAACTGCTCCTTTGCAGATGAAAATACAACTTGTTCAAACTGCATTGCGTGGTGGTATCAATGGAGTCGTTAATTTGACGTTACTTCCTTGTAATTCGCATTTTGTGTTTTAAATGTTGGATGACGTCTTCAGTACCATGATTTGTCTAATGTCCTCTGGACGACAATAGATACGAACAAATGATGGCATGTGCAATTTGAATGTGTAACGTGTCGTTACTTTGAATTTTATAAGACGACATCATTGAATACGAAAAATATTAAAAAATATGTAACGTGTCTGTCATCTGATTATTATATGAATAAATGATGTGATTATATAATAATTAAATATTATTTCTACCAAAAAGTAGTCATAAATGTGAGTTGATGCCCACGTGCGTGTTGACTTGCTTCACTATGATTTGACAATTCAGCAAGCTTCCATCAGTTAGCCCCTCATAGCCCCTGACACGCCATTGATATTGGTAAACATGGTGGAATCCATGTGGGCATTACTCCATCGTAATTCGCAATTAAAGGTTTAAACTTTGTATGACGTCTTCGGTAGAATGCCAAGTTTCCTCTACTTAGCCAGACATACTATGGAAGGAGTTTTATCCGATACAATAATTCATGTTTGACTATTTGATGTCAAGACAAGACGTTACACATCATGCATTTGGCCCGAAAATAGTCCTAGGACAACATTTGGTTGCTATGAACTTGTGCAAAAAACAAGATCCTCACATAGTTTGACTAATCGTCCTATGCAACCAACAAATTACTCTGTCCCACAAAAAAAAAAGTTATACCAAAAAGAAATGCATAGAACCGTAGACCATTGTCGTAGATTGGAGTTTTGCATGTGGCTCTGTTGTGACCTGTTTGACCACATGTACCACAATGCTTTTGTGGTCCTTTGCGTCCAGGTTGTCCCTGGCACATAACACAACCCAACCAACAAACAATTTGATCAAATTTTCGTAAACATAATCTTAGTACCAGCAATTGTATAACGAAATATTACCGGTTCCCCTTGTGATGGATATCGACCTAGTTTTGGTCTCCCAGATCCACGTCTTGTGTTTGGGCAACTAGTGTATGTTGGGATGCTTCCTGGGACGTAGCAGTCCTCTCTCCGAGGTGGTGGTAAAATCTTATCCCCCCACAGCTGGATCCACGTATTTGTGGAGTAACAATCACCCACCAAACTGTAAAAGTCTACGCCACGGAGGCCGCAAGCTGCTATTGCATGGCAGCAGGGTACCATTAACACATCAAAAACTCTGCATGTACATGTCTTTTGAAGCAGGTCAACCTTGAAGACACATACCTCATCATCATTTACTTGGTATTCGAACTCAGTGGATTCTATGACCGTACATGTAGTAGATTCTTTAAGATGTTCGATGAGTATGTCTTCAATTTCTGGAGTACACCTAGTCCGTGTATTTTTCGCAACTTCGTGACGTCCCGCAAACCATGTCATTAGCAACGTCCTTATTGCTTCCACCATTGTAACTATAGGAAACGTCATGGCCTTCTTTAATGCACTATTAAGCGATTCGGAGATATTGCTACTTATTATGTTGTACCTCATACCCAGGAAGTAAGCCAACGTCCAGTGTTCAAGTCCAATTTTCCACAGGTACTTTGCACATCCAGGGCTTTGTCTCTCGATCTCTTCAAACTAGTAACAGAAATCTCCAACCGTGTATGACCTAGCCGCCTTAGAAGCGAGGTTTGCCAAATCCACATTGTAATTGGATTTGACATTACGCCACAAATGAACCATACACGACCCGTGATATGCCTGCGGGTAAACAGTCTTAAGACCGGCGTATATCAAAACGTGCCTATCAGAGACAAAGACAAGACCTTTCTCATCGGGGACAAATCTTTTAAGTTGTTGGAAAAACCATATCCAAGACTTTTTGTTTTCTCCATCAACTATTCCAAATGCCAATGGAAATATCTTGTAATTACCGTCTTGGCCGCTTGCGGCCACTAAACAGCTCTTATATTTTCCCTTTGTTGCAGTTCTGTCGATGCAAATTACCTTACGAAGATTTTTATACCCAGCTATAGACGCCCAAAAGCAAAGAAAAGGTATTGGAATAACGTCTTACCCTCTTTTGAGGCCACTGTACGGATGGCAGACAATGTCCCAAGATTAGACGTCTCCAGCAAATGCATATACGTTGACAAGAATTTGTAGCAGTCTTCCTCACTTCCTCGTCCTATCTTCATCGCAGCTTCCCTAGTGTACCACGCTTTCATGTAACTTATAGTTACCCTAAGTTCTGCCTTTACCAAATAAGGTAGCTCACTTGATCTCGGGCCCTTCTTGCCATGGGCGTATTTCGCAGCCATCAACTCACCTAGCAAGGAGAAAGCAGCTTTTTCCCACGCCTGGCTCTAGCACCAGCATCGCAATTGTGGTTTAAGGTGGTTGTCCTAATTACGAGATTTTCAGAACATGTCTTCTTCGCCGCGTATATTCTCCAATGGCAGTTTGAGTCCTCACATTCTGCTATAACCCTTGTTGTGTCTGACATTACAATCAGGTGGTTGTACATTCCTTTTAGGGAATATACACTTAAAGATTTTCTAAACTCCTCCTTGTTCTTAAAAATTCTTCCAATATACAAAGCATCACCAGACCTTTTCAAATTCATATTGACTTGGTCCTTCTCCACAATTATTGCGTTATCCCGACACGGCGCTGCATCTTCACACATAACATCGTCCTCCAAAAAGTTATCCACCGTACTCTGATCTCCAAATCTGTATTCGCTGGGTCCATCGTCGACTCTGGTTGTCGCATCTATTATATCTTCCATCACCACGACTTCTTCATGGTTTTCTTCTGTTGGTTCTAACCCGACACATGGGTTCGCATAACAGACGTCTTCTAAATCACCACATGAAACGTCATGCATTCCATCCACATGGACGTCCGCCATGGTTTCGGTGGACAAGTTGTTACGCACATCTGGACCGATTTCACTGATGTTACACGTGTGGACATCTTCTGCATTATCAGCGGAGACGTCTTGTGTATGTTCACAGACTACGCTATCGTCAACATATGTCCCGCTTGATTGAAGCCTTCCGCACCACCACATATACTCGGCTCATTTAGTAATAGTTGAAGTGGTGATGACGGTCTACAGACATGTTCTTCAACTTCATTAGTAATCATGGTCGCCTCCACGTCTTTTTCCACATGACAGCAATTGGTAGCTTCGATACCAAGGTCGAATCCAATAGGTGTAAAATCTTTAAGCACATCGTTAACCACCTTCACCGTAAGAAGACACCCATCCACGATCATGTGACATCTTCCTATCTCAGCTGTCTTGTTTGTTTTCTTTTTCTTTTTAGTGGATTCGACCAACGTCCTTCGCTTGGTCCTTCGTCAACGACAACACTCTCCAAACAACAGCCTTCATTCCTAGCACTACTTCCTTCAAAACTCGTGTGCCCCACATCCATTGGATCCCAATCTTTAGGATATTCCCTTTCTAACAGTTCCCCTATCTCTTCCAAACCATAGGAATTCGAACCTTCTTTGCTACTCAAAGGTAATGAAGATGACATCTTCTTACGACTGCTTAGTTCAGCTGCCTCTATCTCCTCTAATTCTTCAATGAAGGAATCATCTTCGAAAGTCATCGGGACGTCATAAAGATCGAGTTCTACGTCCACATCGAAAATTTCTGCCAGACGTCCAATATCACTATCAACAACGAATTTCCCTTTATTGTTCGCCTTCGTCGACAATAATACTGCCAACTCATCTTCAACTGTCCGAAGGACCATCTCATCGCCACC
Source organism: Draba incana (assembly GCA_963576765.1). Taxonomy (NCBI): domain Eukaryota; kingdom Viridiplantae; phylum Streptophyta; class Magnoliopsida; order Brassicales; family Brassicaceae; genus Draba; species Draba incana. Next base: position 21,348,873 of record OY755209.1, read on the forward strand.
AGTAAGCTTGTGTCCTCCAACCAAATCTAGATTTTTTGAGGAGAGATACATGTCTATGCATTCACGACGTCTTGTCAACTTGAATTTGTTCCGATTCAATGTCTATTGGGGGCATTCTCACCTGTGTAAAAACAGCATCAGACGGCTCTTACCGGTATGACAAATGCATCTCTGATGTTTTCTCCACCGGGAAGTTGAAGACGGCGGCTACTTTATTCTTCACTTCTCCAATAGTATCGGTATTAAGGACGTCTATGCATTGACCGTAAATGTCCCTGGAGACCAGAAAATGCCACCTACCCGTTGGCAAACATTCCCACTCCCCGACAATTACCAACACTGACTTGTCCATCTCGTTAATAACCAACCAGTGGTCTACATTAAAGACAATCATTGGAGAATGTTATTCGCAAGGTGTCAAGGACGACAATAACTACTAGAGAGACATTAGATGGAGAGAAGTATAACTTAATAACATATCTACCTTCGAAAATCAAATCCTTTTGTGTTTACTTCAATGTGGTTTTACATAAACACAGCTTTTATGATATAGAAGACAATGTTTAATCAGTTTTAATCTTTTTATTACCTCTATAATAGCTACTACGTACGTCCATCACCAAGCATTAATTGATCCACTTCTTTATTTTCCCGCCCACAACCATGGGACTCTCCAAAAAAAATGAGATGTGACATCTCGCACGAGGATCAAACTTCGTAAATAGGCAGATTCATTAAGGGTATTTCCGACTTTTGACATACGTCTCCGTACGAAATTGGATTGGCAAAAAACGTAATTGGGCTTATGGCAGATTCTATAAACCCAGAACTCAAATTATGACAGATTTTGTAATAATCCCTAAACACTATCGGGCCAAACTGGATATCTCGTGTTGCATTTCCGTATTTGCCCAAGAAAACAAAGAAACATAAATTATTTTTGATGCTCTAGTACTAGAAGCTGAAAATATATAGAAATTAAACACTAAAATAAAATGAACATTCCCTTACTATTTAAAGGAAAGTACAATTAGTGAAAAAATTTAATTGTTTTAATTTGATTGGCTAAAAACTATGACATGTAATAATGACATGTATTTAAGTAAAAGATGACATGACTTAAATTTATAATTAATCTTTTAAGAATTTTTTTATTATTACTAGGAATGAAACCCCGCGAAATCGCGGGGGCAAAGAACTTCCCAATTATATGTTAAAAAATTTTTTTTTACCAACACAACCAAAAAGTAATATATTATCAAATCATATCTTATTATATAAAAAAGAGTGAGCATAATTGTAACTCTTGAGATCGCGACACGTGTATAATATCGTTCAGATGATGACACATACCAATTAATTAAATATGTAAGTTTTTCAGTATCAAAATTGTTAATTACCCGAAGAAGTTAAAGTAACTTTACAAATTGCACAAAACCTCAATACAAATAGGTATATATGATATTTAGTTGACAACAATTTTTAATAAAGGAAAATTTTTAATAAAACAAAAAAAATATGATTAAAAATAGAAACGAGCATATTTCCATCGTTATCATTATACATAGGTATATGTTCAACATATGTATATCTATGAACAACATAAAATAATTGGCAATGGATCAAAGTAATAATTAACTATTGCTAAAAAAAATTAGATCAACGCCAAGATCCAAAGATAAATAAAATTTGGTTAATAAAGGAAACTTTAACATAAAACAAAAATTATATGGTTAAAAATAGAAGCGAGCATATTTATATCATTATCGTTATATATAGGTAGAGGTTTAATATATGTATATCTAAAAAACATAAAATAATTTGCATTGGATCGAAGTTTAACATATGTATATCTGTAGGGAACATAAATAATTACCTATTGCTAAAAAGAGAACTAGATCAACTAGAAGATAAAAAGATAAAAAAAGCTTGGTTAGTAATATTTTTTTACATGTTAAAAGTTTACAAAATAGCATCAAAGAAGAATTGAAAAAAATGTAAAAATGATTTAGTAATACTACCAAATAGTTAATGATTTAAACTATATTTACATATATCAAGCGTATATACTTTATTGGTTTCTAAATTCTTCAAATTATAAAGAGATATGAAGCTATACTTTTTCAAATTATATATGAATCTATAATTTTAATCACTACAATATTTAAGTTAGGGTTTGAAATAAAAAATATACTATACTTTTAATCACTACATTATTTAAGTTAGGGTTTGAAATAAAGATAACTATTAACTTAAATCAAATATTTCTCGCATCGCGAGGGTTGTATTTTAGTACATTTATAAATCCATAATCATTATTAATGGATTTTAAAGTATATGTAATGATTATCAATTCGAAGTCGAGTTAACCTAAATTGGACTTATGAAAAATTTGTAATAAGAAAATTAGACATATTTATATATAAAATTGGATAGAAAGAAACCAATCAAAACTAATAACACATTGTTTTAAAAAAAAGAAAACAAGTCTTTGTCCTACGATGAGTTAGTAACCAAAAAACTTTTTTTTTCTAAAAATTGATTACTTAAAAAAAATGCAACTATATAATATATTTCAAAATACACTATCCCCAAATTGCTAAGGACACAACTTTTCAAAATAATCGTAATTTTTTTTTTTGGAAAAGATGCGACTCTACCAAATGTTTTTTTTAAAAAGATACAGTCCTACGAATTTCAAAGGACACAACTTTCCAAAATAACCATAAAACGGTGATTTTTAAAAAAATGTGACTTTAACAAATATTTTTAAAAAAAATACACTCAAAAGTTTATAAAAAGGCTATTTATTTGAAAGGACACAACTCTTGGATTATTTTTTTGAGTATTGTTATTATTATTAAAAAACCATATGACGTTTTGTATCATTATCATGTTTAAAAGAAATTTTGAAATTGATAGTCATAAGTAAAGTGAATGAAAATAAAACAAATATACAAAAAATATTTTTTTCCAAATAGTCCAAAGTGAAAAGATACCACCGGAAAAGACACAATTCTACAAATTAACCATAAAGCATTCCTTACGAATTTGAAAATACACGATCTTACAAATTCAAAAGGACACGGCTTTTCAAAATAATCAAAAATTAAATTTTTTAAAAAGACGCAACTTTACAAAATCTTTTAAAAATACGCAACCCAAACTTTTTTAAAAAATCATTTATTTGAAATGACACAACTCTTAGACTTTTTTTTTTGAGAATTCTTATAATATAAACAATCATATGACGTTTCCTATCATTATTCTGTTTTAAATAAAATTAAAATTAATAGCCATAAATAAACTAAACGTTAAACCGAATAAATATATATATTTTTTGGAAAAGTCACGACTAAAAACATACTACATGAAAAAACACAACTCTACAAAATACTAGTTTTTTACCCGCGCCAATGCGCGGGCATTACAATATATATTAGATGTTTTACAAATACAAATTACATTTTTTCTAAAATTGAAAGGAACTAAAATGGTGTATACTGAACTATAACATGTTAAAAAGTTATATAGTATATAAATTTATTATTACTTATTGAGAAATTTAAGGGAACCGAACCATATTATAAGAACCTAACCCAATCACATGTACGTAAATATGAAATGCTTGGTTTGATTCAACGTGTCAATATTAAAGGGTACTAAAACCTAATGTGTAAGCCTAAACCCCCCACAAATGTGCATAAAATATTAAATGATTAAAAGGGAATAATTTTAACAGAGTCGTCGATTTTAGAGGACAATAACCATAATATGGGAGTCTTAACTCTCACAAATGTATACACAATATGGTATGATTTTAAACGATCTAGTTTAATTATACGTGGATTTTAAGTGATACTAAATCTCAATATGGGAGTCTACATGTACATAATATACTGAATGATTTGACTAAACTCATTATTTATCAAACTGAGTTTCATTTGAAACAACAATATTAGCTTAGTTTTTATATCCATGCAAACAAAATTCCATCGTCATCATCAAACAAAAAAATATAATATCTTCGTTTGTGAATTTCGTTCATTTACTCACGATGTTTTTTCTAATACATCGCTTTCTTCGATTCAATACTACAAAAACAAAACAAAACAAAAACTTAAGAAGTGATGAAAAATTTATCTGACAAAACGAACAAATGTGAAGATTATGTTGCATTTCATAATTTAGTCTTTCTAGAGTGCAAATTGATCCTCTTATAATCTCTTTTAGTAGCTAAATGTATCATGTCACAGTTTTCTTTCTCTTAGGTTCGATTTGAACTCGTCCTCCAATGTTTATTAATTGAGTTTTTCAAATTGTAATAGCCTTATATACTCATCAAGTATAGAGATGATTACTTTCAGACATATGAAAAAGATTTATGGAAAAACCATCAACGAACTAACGACCCGTAAGAAGCCATTATCATCGAAAATAAATAAACAAACGAAAACAAACCAATGAGGTATGTCTTCTTCAAATCACAAGATGTATTATGAGTGAAACTTTTCAGATATTTTTCAGGTACCACGACAGGAAATTGACTAAAAACACGAACATAAGTTGTATCCATCAAAAGAATCTTGTTAGGATGTTCACTTGTTCGTAATCACTTTTGTAGATAACAACCTTAAAAGGATTAAGGAGTATTGGTTTATCCTTAACCAAACCATCTTTAAATTGTTGAACCAAACTTTTGTCAACCGACGCATGCATCTTTGTACCCTATAAGGCTATAACAAATAAATAAGGCAATTAATATTTACATAACAACCACTAAACGATCGTAACATGTTATAGAATCTCAAAAATATATATATACAATACGGAACTAACCTCACCATCCACCAAAAACATGTCATAAAATTTCCCCTATTGATATGAGAGTATGAGACGATTCTCATAGATGCAAAACAAAAATTCTTAACCTTACACTTAATCAAAAGAGACGTGAGTTTCTCTTAAATACAAAACCAGAATAGATCCTCTTTTTGAAACATAACCCATAACAAAGTAAGAAAAAAACATGAAAATAGATTTTGGAGAACAGAACACACGTATTATATCTAACAGAATCAAATAACAAACTGAAATTCAAATAAATTAAGATATATTCCCAATATTATCAAGACACAAACATAATCAAAAATCAAAATTCCAAAATTTGTAATACACCAAGAGGTAAAAACCCTATAAGAATAAAAAACAAACATTACCGAACATAGGATATCTTTTAATAGACGAAAGCATGTTCTCTACTTCATCGAAGCTCTTTCTGATGTTATGCCTTTGGAATCATGATTCTATTTGCTTCGGCTTTCTTTATTCGAGACTCCACTTGAGTTTCAAAGCTTTACTCGTTCCCTCTCTGACTGGATCTCCAAGCTTGTAATCTGAGCTTGTCTTAGCTCATCTTATTTTGCTAAACGCAAACGGGCCTTCACACGAATCTCCAACCAGCAGTTTCAAGTTTCAACAATTAATCTATAGAATATATGCGTCTCATAACTAAAGGCACAAATTATAGAAAAGTAAATTTATAACCAATGAAAAAGAGCGATTGTGGTAACACTGGCAACTTATGTGAAAGGTGCAATTAAAGAGTAGAACCCATAATAACCTTGTTGACGGAGAGGAACGGTACTAACACCACCTGAATTTGGGATTTATGATAAACTGTTTCGAAGCCAAGAGCACAAATAAAAAGGCAAGCAAATACAAAATAATTAGTATTGTCTTATGACTACTTATATTGGCCAATCAAAGAAATGAACAAAGGTTTTAGACAGACATGAAATTATGAGTTGATACGACGATATGAGAATAACAATGAAAGTTAATGAAAAAAAAAACGATGAAAGTTAATGTTGGAAAATTGGTGGTTAACGATGATGATAAAAATATGGAGTTTTGAAGATGAGAATAGAAACATGGAGTTTTTCAGATCAATGATTCGCAAAGAAAGAATTATATATCAAAAACATCATACTAACATGGACGATAAATTATATCAAATGGGAACATAAATAATAGAAAAAAATAGCAATGAAATTCATACCTTGATTTTTGAATTTAAAACCTGCAAAACAAAGAGATTAAATGGGAAAAGGGGGTCGATCCAGTTTTGGAGCAAGAATTTACCTATAATCCATTTTCATGCGATGCGTTGAAGATGAAGACATTAGAAGGGAATAAAGGGAAGTTGAAGTAGCATAGAAAATAAAGAGTTTGGATATTAGCTGAAAAAAACACAAATTTTTTATAAATAGATCGATCAGATCAAAAGAAATCATACCTCCTAAACCCATAAAACATACAAACAAAAATCAATACGAAACGGAACAAAACAAAAAGAAATAAACGATTAAAAGCAAAATAATTCTAAAAACAGAGAAAGATAGAAAGAAAGGAGAAGCTTAACAATATGTTTGATAATGAAACAAAAAGAAGGTATATATAAGGATCGAGGAAGATATAGATAACGATAAAATTTGTTCTCATATCATATTGTTCTATATATATTCATAATAACTAAATTATAAAATAAATATCGAATATATCCGCTAAAGTAAATATATTTAAAGACAACAATTCAAAAACTTAAATATATCCGTTTAAAATAAATATCTAAAAGAGTTAAAAATATATATCTAAAAGACATCATAAAAATACGATGTAATATATCCGTTTAATAAAAGTTCAACTTTCATTCTGGTGCATAGTTACCTCTCTAATAATATAATAGATTATCTTCGAAGAGAAGTGACCTTAGAAATTTTAAAAGACACCACCTTTTAAAATAACCATAATTCAGGTTTTTATAATATTTTTGAAAATTCACGATCCTACAAATTCTAAAAGACAAAACTTTTCCAAATAACTATAAAGTGTTTTTAAGGAAAATACGTGACTTCTCAAAATTGTTTTGAGAATAAAATATTCCACAAATTCTAAAGGACACAACTTTATAAAATAAATATTACTGATTTTTTTTTAAAAGATGCAAATTTACAAAATCTTTTCAAAAGACGCAACCCAAAAAATTATAAATACGTTTATTAAAAAGGACACAACTCTTTGATTATTTTTTTGATGATTGTTATTATTATTTACCGAATCATATGATTTTTCGTATTATTATTATGTTTTAAAGAAATTTTTAAATTGATAGCCATAAATAAACGAAAGAAATATATAGAAGAATTTTTTTTCGAAAAGTCATGACTAAAGAAATACCACCCTAAAAGACATAACTCTACAAAATAAACCATAAAGCGGTTATTTTCGAAGAGTTGCAACCTTACATATTTGAAAGGAACCAACCCTTTTAAATAAGAAAAATTCTTAGGGGTGAACCTAACTCATTCACCCTCTCTAAAAAATCCAATAAAATCTTGTCATGTGTCTTTTAATTAACCAAATTAGTTTTATCAATGAAAGCTTAATTAAGGGTGGGGTCCATATATATTGTTATGTTACCGTAATTTACCCAATATTTTGTGAAAACATAAAAGTCAATAAGAGGAAAAAAAACTTAATAATTTTCCATATATCTCTTAATTAATAATAACATAATATAAAAATCATAAGAAAAAGTTAATTGGTGACTCTCTCTTTTTAGTCTCTTTAAGAAAGATAAGCTAAACCCTAAACCCTAAACACCAAACCCAAACCCTAAAACTATACCCTAATTTAGGATAATTAACCCAAATCCAAAAATTTAAAATACAAAAATTAAACTTCAATGAATTTGTAATTGAAATTGTAGGTTTGGGTTAACTAATCCCATATTAGGGTATAGTTTTGACGTTTAGGATTTGAGTTTAAACCCTAAACCCTACCCAAAATCAAATCCTAAACCCTAAAACTATACCCTAATTTGGGAATAGTTAACCCAAATCCAAAAATTTAAATTACAAAAATTAATTTTCAATGAATTTATAATTTAAATTTGTAGGTTTGGGTTAACTGATCCCAAATTAGGGTATAGTTTAGAGTTTAAGGTTTGAGTTTGGGGTTTAGAATTTATTTTACAATGTTGAAATTTTATTTTAATTAGAAGTATCCACAATTAATTTAATTTTAGGTATGTAATAAATAATTTAATTCAATTAATTATATTGGTGGTACCCACAACTTAATTTTGATTGGTTTATAGAAATGGGGGTGAATGAGAATGGGGTGAACCCAAAAATTGTCCTTTAAATAACCATAATGCGGGTTTTTTAGAAAAATACGAATCTATGTAATTTTTGGAAATAACTATTAAATAATTTTTTTTAACGAAAAGTCACAATCCTATGAATAATCATAAAACATATTTGCACCTCTTGAAGAGATAATTGTAATCAAAAGATGTAATTTTTCAAAAGAATGACTAAATGGTTATATTTGCGAAAAGTTGCAAGCCAAATGAAAAGACACAACCCCTTTAAAACAACCACTAATTATATGCGAAAAGATACAACCCTACGAAATAACCATAAAATGATTATTTTCGAAAAGATGCGACTTTATGAGAGGACACAACCCTTCAAAATAACCATAAAACGGTTATTTCTAAAACGGTGCGATCCCACGAAGTAGAAAAGGTACATCTCTTCATGAACATTCGCAACCCAAATGAAAAGATACTAACGTACGATAAGTCGCAACCCAAATGAAAAGACACAAACCATGAAACCAACCACTATAAATAAATCAAAAGAACCAACAAAAAATATTCATTTGTTAGGGTTTGCTATTATATATAAGATATCAATAAAAAATGAACAATTGTCGGATCCTTTATATAAACTAATAACAAATTTTAGACTTTTTTGTTTGGTCACACAAATTTCGGATTTAAAAAAAGAAAAAATCAACCGATAAAAATCACCCCAGAAAAACTATCACCTAATAAGCAAAATTCCATGCAATATGCCTATATTTACAGCAAGGAAGGAAGTTTTCTCCGTAGACCAATTCAACGATTTTTGGTAGTGGCACACTTTGTTACTTTTTTCTACATATGTAAGTCAAAGTCATTAGTCAGTTCATCTAGAATTCAACGAGTTCATATATAATGACATTGAAAATAAGGTATATATGCATACAAAGTCAACGTACAGTATTACTCAACTCAACTTTAATGTGAAATGGCGAAGCATTTGTATTTGGCTTTTCCTAGAAAAGAAGGGACAAAACAATTCTCTTAAATTCCAAATCTACAGCCATTCGTTTATCAACAAGGGAATCTCGTAGCTAGTGTAAAAACCGCGTTCACTTGTCCATACTTAAAAAGCAAAAAAAAAAAAATTAAATACCAAAAGAAAAAAATATGAGGTTAGGCGTCTTCTATATATTTACCACAAGACATGCGATGACCAAAACACACAAGGAAGAACAAAATGGGTTCGAAGTCGCCAAAGATTGCTGTACTTGTGGTCTCACTACTTTTTATACTTCTCACTCTTTCCTTTCAAGTTGTAGTCGTGGAATCTACTGGCCGGAAACTTGGTAAGTGTCTTTACAATGTATACACATAGTATTAAGTAAAATTTTGATCAATGAACCGAGCTTGGCATCGATTTTATCCACCTAAGTATATAAATCGATCAAACTTCTCTAAAATTCGGTTAACGTTTAGCAGTGTGGAGCTTTAGAGGAGCGCCTATCGTGTGGACTCCACCTTCAAGATCATGTGGAACTTCTCCAGCATCAGTATTGTCTTCGGGGTGGAGGCGACCATGCAGACGTCCTCCAGGAACAAATATCCCTGTTTCTCAATCTCCTTAACACCCACTTGATACTTCGTGTTTTTGTCTCCCTATCTCAGAAATTTGAACCTATCTACAATAATAAAGTGTGTGAGTGTGTGTGTTGTCTTAACATTCATACCCAAAAAAAGTGTGTGTGTTGTTATGTGATTGTAATACTTGTCTGAAATGTAAAATAGTAGTAGTATAGACGAATGTTTTGTCACCTGATAATAAAATGGGTTATTTGCTCAAATCCCACAGAAATTAGGTAATATGACTAGAATCATATAAAACTTTTTTTTATTACTCGTATTTTTTTAATACCAGCGTCCCTTTTGTTACGTTGTGACAAAAAACATAATTACAAAAATGTCATAGTCACGTAAGCAACCACGTAGGAAATCGCTGACGTGTATTAATGAACTCAGCCGTAAAGCGCTACGGATGAATTATGGTTACGTTGCGGCTGAATTATGGTTACGTTGCGGCTGAGTTAAAAAACGCGGCTGACTTATGAGAGATCGCCTGACTTACAAACATAAATCAGCCGTTAGTTACGGCTGATTTACAGAAATCTGGCTGACTTATGAGATAACGGCTGACTTACGAACATAAATCAGCCGTTAGTTACGGCTGATTTACAGAAATCTGGCTGACTTATGAGATAACGGCTGACTAACGAACACAAGTTACGGCTGAGTTATACAACGGCGGGCTGATTTGTGGAAAATTGGCTGAGTTTAAGATAAGACACGGCTGAGTTATGTTCTCTGGTTGGCTGACTTATGAGAGGTAGTTACGGCTGACTTAAGTAAATCAGCCGTAATTGGCTGGGTTAACAATAACTCAACCTGGTTACGGCTAACTTATTAGCGAAAGATTAATTACTAGAATAGCATTCAGTTGACGGCTGATTTATTTGACAATACGGCTGACTTAATATTTCCTAGCCTAATTACGGCTGATTTATTAGCGAAAGATTAATTACTGAAATACTATTCACGTTGCGGGGGACTTACATTATACTTGATGGTTGATTTATTAATGGTTGAGTTATGTGTTTGTTTGGCGGCTGACTTACCGATATTCCATGTCATGAGCTCCGATTTTCCATGTCATCAGCTCTTATTTTCCATGTCATCAGCTCTTACAAGGGTTCTTCATCTACGAGCTTCTTCTTATTCTTCTTCATCTACCTTTTTCATTATTTTCATTCATCAGAGATCTTATGGATCCGGTAATTATTGTTTCCGGTAATTGGGTTAAGAAACACAGATATGTATTCAACGCCGACGGTAGAGGGTGTAGAGTTGTGCATATAGATAAGAAAACAACACTAGACAAACTTGCGGAGATAGTACTTGATGATTACGGATTGAAGGAGTCGAGCCATCAGATTCAATTGAGCTACATGTTCTCGAATAAAGCTTTGAAAACAATGGCGCACGATACTCCACCAGTTTACCTCTCCAATACTCGACAGTTGCAAGTTTTTTTAAGCTTCAAAAAAATTGAATACTTACGTCTTTGTGTGGAGATTACGGAGAATGAAATTAGTCGGAATGACGGAGCGAGAGAGAATAATAAAAGTTTATTCACTTATAGCTCAGAAGTTGAATCTAGATCCAAAGATTACGGTGGGAGTTATTATGCTTTCAATTTGGAGGATGAAGTAGAAGAAGATGAAGTAGGCGAAGAAGATGAAGTAGGCGAAGAAAATGAAGTAGTCGAAGAAAATGAAGTAGGCGAAGAAGACAAAGTAGATGATGAATTTGAAAGCCGATTTGATATGTTCGACGACTCGGATGGTGAGTCATCTCAAGATGATAACTTCAGTTTATACGAAGACGAAGATCCACCGACACTACCTCCTAAGAAGAGACCTCATAACTTGTCGACGAGCGGATCCAAAGGGAATCCGGAGGTTCCAAGGTTAGATATGTCTTTCCTAAACCTCTCGGTAGGGCAACGATACGAGAGTAAAGCCGATTTGGAGAAACGACTTAAACTTCTTACGGTGAGGGATCGATTAGATTTTGATGTAGACGTATCCGATTCGGATACACTTGTTGTTAAGTGTTGGGTTGGTGGATGTCTCTGGAGAGTTCGTGCTACTATACTAGGGGATCCCCCGACATTTTATGTTTGTATTTACGATTCAGATCATACATGTTCCGTAACTGAGCGTTCTGGTCGATCTCAAAAAGCAACAGCGGCTATTTTAGGAGAGTTGTACAATGAATTTCTCGGTGACGTTGGTCCGTCAGTTCTACCTAGGAGTGTCGGAATATCTATCCAGAAGCAATTTGGTGTAAAGGTAATTATTAGTACGTTGCGGCTGACTTAATTTTAGGATGCGGCTGATTTATAGTTATATTACAGCTGAGTTATATTATAAACTTAATGGCTGAGTTATATAATCTCAACGGCTGAGTTATATTATAAACTTAACGGCTGAGTTATTTAAACTTAACGGTTGAGTTACTAGTACGTTTTGGTTGACTTATTGTTACGATGCAGCTGACTTATTTGTATCATTTTCCATGTGGTCAGATGGATTATTCGAAATCACATAGAACACTAAGATTTGCAAGGGAAATCGAGATGGGAACTCCTGAGAGTGGGTTTGAAGACTTGCCTTCTTACTTATACAAGATAAGAAGGGCAAATCCGGGTACAATTACGTGTCTTAAAATCGATGAGTTTGGAAGATTCATGTATGTGTTCCTTACATTTGGTGCGAGCGTAAATGAGTTTCCTTTCATGCGCAAATTTGTCGTTGTCGACGGTACGTTTCTTAAGGGTAAATACAAAGGGACGCTTCTCACAGCACTAGCCCAGGATGGTAACTTTCAGATTTTCCCAATTGCCTTCGGTGTGGTTGACACTGAAAATGATGATTCGTAGCACTGGTTTTTTACGCAGCTAAAACTTGCGATTCCTGACGATGAGGGCCTTGCGATAATCTCGGATAGGCATAACTCGATAGGGAAAGCAATTGGGAATGTGTATCCGTTGGCTTCTCGGGGAATTTGCACTTATCATTTATATAAAAACATTTTGGGAACGTACAACGGAAAAGATTTCTTTCGTCTGGTGAAGAAAGCGGCAAGATGTTGTAGGATGGCTGATTTTACTATGATATACGAGGAGATTCAAGCGATTAATCCTGAACACTATGCCTACCTCGAAAGAGCTGATGTCCGACTGTGGGCGCGTGTTCATTTCTCGGGCGAAAGGTACAATTTGATGACTACGAACATAGTGGAATCAATGAACCATGCACTGTCAAATGCTAGAAGTCTTAACATTGTTCGACTATTAGAATCGATACGGGTTATGATGACTAGTTGGTTTGTTGAACGGAGAGAGGATGCTCAATCGCAGCTAACCACGCTTTCGCGTGGTGTCGAGAAACAACTACATGTAAATCAGCCGTAACATTTCATAAGTTAGCCGTAACATTTTATAAGTCAGCCGTAAACAGGTTGCATAAGTCAGTCGTAACATTGCATAAGTCAACCATAACATTTCATAAGTCAGACGTAACATTTCATAAGTCAGCTGTAACATTGCATAAATCAGCCGTAACATTGCATAAGTCAGCCGTAACATTTCATAAGTCAGCCGTAACATTTCATAAGTCAGCTGTAACATTGCATAAGTAAGCCGTAACATTTCATAAGTCAACCATAACATTTTTTTATTCTGTATTTATAATAGGTTCGTGTTACTGCCGCCAGACTTATGATGGCACAAAGGATTGATGATTATCACACTGAAGTTATATATGGATCTTCTGGGGATTCTTTGCATGTTGTGAATTTTGACGGAAAAACATGCACATGCCGGCGTTTCGAAAGGCAGAAATTACCATGTGTGCATGCAATCGCAGCTGCCTAGTACAGGGATAAATGTCATATATCCCTGTGCAGTTCTTACTATCACAACAATTATTTAGTAAACGCATACGCTGAGTCGATCATGCCGAAAGATTCAACGCTCCAAGTTCAAGATAACATAGCTAACCAACCGTGCTTTCCCCCGGTTGTTCGTCAACCACCAGGAAGGCCTAAGAAAGGTAGGATGAAATCTGCTCTAGAACTTGCACTTGAGAAGAAACGTCCTAGGAAAGAACACACATGTTCTCTTTGTAAACAGGTTGGACATAATGCAAGAACTTGTCCAATGTAGAAAGTTTGTATAATTTTTTGTTGTATTACGGCGGAGTTATGGCTTTAATTTTTTGTTGTATTACGGTTGAGTAATGGATTTGTTTACATTACGGGCTGAGTTATGGATTCATGATCAATTTGATTAACGGTTCTGAAGAAACTGAATCGTAACATTGCATAAGTCAGCCGTAACATTGCATAAATCAGCCGTAACATTTCATAAGTCAGCCGTAACATTTCAGAATTACTTAATTCAGCCAGTGCATTATAAATCAACCATTACAGATTACTTAATTTAGCCAGTCCATTATAAATCAGCCATTACATGCAATATGCCTATATTTACAGCAAGGAAGGAAGTTTTCTCCGTAGACCAATTCAACGATTTTTGGTAGTGGCACACTTTGTTACTTTTTTCTACATATGTAAGTCAAAGTCATTAGTCAGTTCATCTAGAATTCAACGAGTTCATATATAATGACATTGAAAATAAGGTATATATGCATACAAAGTCAACGTACAGTATTACTCAACTCAACTTTAATGTGAAATGGCGAAGCATTTGTATTTGGCTTTTCCTAGAACAGAAGGGACAAAACAATTCTCTTAAATTCCAAATCTACAGCCATTCGTTTATCGACAAGGGAATCTCGTAGCTAGTGTAAAAACCGCGTTCACTTGTCCATACTTAAAAAGCAAAAAAAAAAAAATTAAATACCAAAAGAAAAAAATATGAGGTTAGGCGTCTTCTATATATTTACCACAAGACATGCGATGACCAAAACACACAAGGAAGAACAAAATGGGTTCGAAGTCGCCAAAGATTGCTGTACTTGTGGTCTCACTACTTTTTATACTTCTCACTCTTTCCTTTCAAGTTGTAGTCGTGGAATCTACTGGCCGGAAACTTGGTAAGTGTCTTTACAATGTATACACATAGTATTAAGTAAAATTTTGATCAATGAACCGAGCTTGGCATCGATTTTATCCACCTAAGTATATAAATCGATCAAACTTCTCTAAAATTCGGTTAACGTTTAGCAGTGTGGAGCTTTAGAGGAGCGCCTATCGTGTGGACTCCACCTTCAAGATCATGTGGAACTTCTCCAGCATCAGTATTGTCTTCGGGGTGGAGGCGACCATGCAGACGTCCTCCAGGAACAAATATCCCTGTTTCTCAATCTCCTTAACACCCACTTGATACTTCGTGTTTTTGTCTCCCTATCTCAGAAATTTGAACCTATCTACAATAATAAAGTGTGTGAGTGTGTGTGTTGTCTTAACATTCATACCCAAAAAAAGTGTGTGTTGTTATGTGATTGTAATACTTGTCTGAAATGTAAAATAGTAGTAGTATAGACGAATGTTTTGTCACCTGATAATAAAATGGGTTATTTGCTCAAATCCCACAGAAATTAGGTAATATGACTAGAATCATATAAAACTTTTTTTTATTACTCGTATTTTTTTAATACCAGCGTCCCTTTTGTTACGTTGTGACAAAAAACATAATTACAAAAATGCCATAGTCACGTAAGCAACCACGTAGGAAATCGCTGACGTGTATTAATGAACTCAGCCGTAAAGCGCTACGGATGAATTATGGTTACGTTGCGGCTGAATTATGGTTACGTTGCGGCTGAGTTAAAAAAACGCGGCTGACTTATGAGAGATCGCCTGACTTACAAACATAAATCAGCCGTTAGTTACGGCTGATTTACAGAAATCTGGCTGACTTATGAGATAACGGCTGACTTACGAACATAAATCAGCCGTTAGTTACGGCTGATTTACAGAAATCTGGCTGACTTATGAGATAACGGCTGACTAAAGAACACAAGTTACGGCTGAGTTATACAACGGCGGGCTGATTTGTGGAAAATTGGCTGAGTTTAAGATAAGACACGGCTGAGTTATGTTCTCTGGTTGGCTGACTTATGAGAGGTAGTTACGGCTGACTTAAGTAAATCAGCCGTAATTGGCTGGGTTAACAATAACTCAACCTGGTTACGGCTAACTTATTAGCGAAAGATTAATTACTAGAATAGCATTCAGTTGACGGCTGATTTATTTGACAATACGGCTGACTTAATATTTCCTAGCCTAATTACGGCTGATTTATTAGCGAAAGATAAATTACTTAAATACTATTCACGTTGCGGGGGACTTACATTATACTTGATGGCTGATTTATTAATGGTTGAGTTATGTGTTTGTTTGGCGGCTGATTTACCGATATTCCATGTCATGAGCTCCGATTTTCCATGTCATCAGCTCTTATTTTCCATGTCATCAGCTCTTACAAGGGTTCTTCATCTACGAGCTTCTTCTTATTCTTCTTCATCTACCTTTTTCATTATTTTCATTCATCAGAGATCTTATGGATCCGGTAATTATTGTTTCCGGTAACTGGGTTAAGAAACACAGATATGTATTCAACGCCGACGGTAGAGGGTGTAGAGTTGTGCATATAGATGAGAAAACAACACTAGACAAAATTGCGGAGATAGTACTTGATGATTACGGATTGAAGGAGTCGAGCCATCAGATTCAATTGAGCTACATGTTCTCGAATAAAGCTTTGAAAACAATGGCGCACGATACTCCACCAGTTTACCTCTCCAATACTCGACAGTTGCAAGTTTTTTTAAGCTTCAAAAAAATTGAATACTTACGTCTTTGTGTGGAGATTACGGAGAATGAAATTAGTCGGAATGACGGAGCGAGAGAGAATAATAAAAGTTTATTCACTTATAGCTCAGAAGTTGAATCTAGATCCGAAGATTACTGTGGGAGTTATTATGCTTTCAATTTGGAGGATGAAGTAGAAGAAGATGAAGTAGGCGAAGAAGATGAAGTAGGCGAAGAAAATGAAGTAGTCGAACAAAATGAAGTAGGCGAAGAAGACAAAGAAGATGATGAATTTGAAAGCCGATTTGATATGTTCGACGACTCGGATGGTGAGTCATCTCAAGATGATAACTTCAGTTTATACGAAGACGAAGATCCACCGACACTACCTCCTAAGAAGAGACCTCATAACTTGTCGACGAGCGGATCCAAAGGGAATCCGGAGGTTCCAAGGTTAGATATGTCTTTCCTAAACCTCTCGGTAGGGCAACGATACGAGAGTAAAGCCGATTTGGAGAAACGACTTAAACTTCTTACGGTGAGGGATCGATTAGATTTTGATGTAGACGTATCCGATTCGGATACACTTGTTGTTAAGTGTTGGGTTGGTGGATGTCTCTGGAGAGTTCGTGCTACTACACTAGGGGATCCCCCGACATTTTATGTTTGTATTTACGATTCAGATCATACATGTTCCGTAACTGAGCGTTCTGGTCGATCTCAAAAAGCAACAGCGGCTATTTTAGGAGAGTTGTACAATGAATTTCTCGGTGACGTTGGTCCGTCAGTTCTACCTAGGAGTGTCGGAATATCTATCCAGAAGCAATTTGGTGTAAAGGTAATTATTAGTACGTTGCGGCTGACTTAATTTTAGGATGCGGCTGATTTATAGTTATATTACAGTTGAGTTATATTATAAACTTAACGGCTGAGTTATATAATCTCAATGGCTGAGTTATATTATAAACTTAACGGCTGAGTTATTTAAACTTAACGGTTGAGTTACTAGTACGTTTTGGCTGACTTATTGTTACGATGCGGCTGACTTATTTGTATCATTTTCCATGTGGTCAGATGGATTATTGGAAATCACATAGAACACTAAGATTTGCAAGGGAAATCGAGATGGGAACTCCTGAGAGTGGGTTTGAAGACTTGCCTTCTTACTTATACAAGATAAGAAGGGCAAATCCGGGTACAATTACGTGTCTTCAAATCGATGAGTTTGGAAGATTCATGTATGTGTTCCTTGCATTTGGTGCGAGCGTAAATGAGTTTCCTTTCATGCCCAAAGTTGTCATTGTCGACGGTACGTTTCTTAAGGGTAAATACAAAGGGACGCTTCTCACAGCACTAGCCCAGGATGGTAACTTTCAGATTTTCCCAATTGCCTTCGGTGTGGTTGACACTGAAAATGATGATTCGTGGCACTGGTTTTTTACGCAGCTTAAATTTGCGATTCCTGACGATGAGGGTGTTGCGATAATCTCGGATAGGCATAAGTCGATAGGGAAAGCAATTGGGAATGTGTATTCGTTGGCTTCTCGGGGAATTTGCACTTATCATTTATATAAGAACATTTTGGGAACGTACAACGGAAAAGATGTCTTTCGTCTGGTGAAGAAAGCGGCAAGATGTTGTAGGATGGCTGATTTTACTGCGATATACGAGGAGATTCAAGCGATTAATCCTGAACTCAATGCCTACCTCGAAAGAGCTGATGTCCGACTGTGGGCGCGTGTTCATTTCCCGGGCGAAAGGTACAATTTGATGACTACGAACATAGCGGAATCAATGAACCATGCATTGTCAAATGCTAGAAGTCTTAACATTGTTTGACTATTAGAATCGATACGGGTTATGATGACTAGTTGGTTTGTTGAACGGAGAAAGGATGCTCAATCGCAGCTAACCACGCTTTCGCGTGGTGTCGAGAAACAACTACATGTAAATCAGCCGTAACATTTCATAAGTCAGCCGTAACATTTTATAAGTCAGCCGTAAACAGGTTGCATAAGTCAGCCGTAACATTGCATAAGTCAACCGTAACATTTCATAAGTCAGACATAACATTTCATAAGTCAGCCGTAACATTGCATAAATCAGCCGTAACATTGCATAAGTCAGCCGTAACATTTCATAAGTCAGCTGTAACATTTCATATGTCAGCTGTAACATTGCATAAGTCAGCCGTAACATTTCATAAGTCAACTATAACATTTTTTTATTCTGTATTTATAATAGGGTCGTGTTACTGCCGCCAGACTTATGATGGCACAAAGGATTGATGATTATCACACTGAAGTTATATATGGATCTTCTGAGGATTCTTTGCATGTTGTGAATTTTGACGGAAAAACATGCACATGCCGGCGTTTCGAAAGGCAGAAATTACCATGTGTGCATGCAATCGCAGCTGCCGAGTACAGGGATAAATGTCATATATCCCTGTGCAGTTCTTACTATCACAACAATTATTTAGTAAACGCATACGCTGAGTCGATCATGCCGAAAGATTCAATGCTCCAAGTTCAAGATAACATAGCTAACCAACCGTACTTTCCCCCGGTTGTTCGTCAACCACCAGGAAGGCCTAAGAAAGGTAGGATGAAATCTGTTCTAGAACTTGCACTTGAGAATAAACGTCCTAGGAAAGAACACACATGTTCTCTTTGTAAACAGGTTGGACATTATGCAAGAACTTGTCCAATGTAGAAAGTTTGTATAATTTTTTGTTGTATTACGGCGGAGTTATGGCTTTAATTTTTTGTTGTATTACGGTTGAGTTATGGATTTGTTTACATTACGGGCTGAGTTATGGATTCATACCCAATTTGATTAACGGTTCTGAAGAAACTGAATCGTAACATTGCATAAGTCAGCTGTAACATTGCATAAATCAGCTGTAACATTTCATAAGTCAGCCGTAACATTTCAGAATTACTTAATTCAGCCAGTGCATTATAAATCAGCCATTACAGATTACTTAATTTAGCCAATCCATTATAAATCAGCCATTACAAAATTTCTTAATCATTATAAATCAGCCATTACATTATAACTCAGCCAATTACATTTATAACCTATTCCTACTTAGAAAGCATAGACTGCTGCATCTGCACTATCTCCTTTATGTCAGCCTTCATATCGGCGATGTCCTCCTTAAGTTCACTAATTTCGTCGAACATAGCCGTATGCTACTCAGCGATAATCTCCAATTCTTCATCGTGAGCATCGTCGACCCACTTAAATACGTGATTTGGCCCAGATCCTATGGCGCAACGATAAAACTTTCGTCCCGGATTAGATTTTGTCTTAGACATTAGCACAATTGTAACCGACCCACATCCACACCTTCTAGGTATTCCCCTCCCCAAATCCATATTATTTGATAGTTAAGAACCCGATTAACATAACAAATAGAGATTTCAGATGGATTTTGGTTTGATTGTTCACTTTGTACTCTTTAAGACATTTGGGCGGGATTTTGGGCTGCCCTTCGGCGAGTGTATAGGTCACTGCACACCTACGCTAGGTGTAGCAGCTCTTCGGCGAGTGTATAGGTCACTTTCAAATCGGCGCATTAAATACATAGATTCAGGATTTTTGGCGGGATTTTTCCTGTCCAAAATAGAAACACAAAACATCGTGACACGGCTGAGTTATGGTATAGAAAGACGAAACGTCACGATACGGCTGAGTTATGGATTCATTATTATGGCTGAGTTACGGATTTTGGGCCCCAAAATAGAATCACGAAACGTCGTGATACGGCTAAGTTATTGTATAGAAAGACAAAACATCACAATACGGCTGAGTTATGGATTCATTATTATGGCTGAGTTACGGGTTTTGGGCCCCAAAATAGAATCACGAAACGTCGTGATACGGCTAAGTTATGGTATAGAAAGACGAAACGTCATGATACGGCTGAGTTATGAAATCATTATTATGGCTGAGTTACGGAGAGAGGATACTAGATCGCAGCTAACCACGCTTTAAGACATTGAAGTTTAACCGTGTTATCTAGTTGTGCACTTTGTACTCTTTAAGACATTGCATTATAAATCAGTCATATCAGTATTATCTTATCTATATAAATCAGCCATCATACATTCATAAATCAGCCATCATATATTCGTAAATCAGCCAAAAATGGCTCATTTAATTCATAAATCAGCCAGTCAATTATAAATCAGTCATTACAGAATAACTTAACCATTATAAATCAGCCATTACATTATAACCCAGCCAATTACATTTATAACCTATTCCTACTTAGAACGCATATAAATCAGCCATTACATTATAACCCACCCAATTGTTCTTGTATTCTTCAAGTTTGGCTACGGATGGTGAAACCCAAATCTTCTCCAATGGGTTCCGGTGTAACTTCAACCATGTATGAGAACTTGTGAGATTTAACACCATGATTGAGGCAATCATTCGCTTACAAGAGAAATCACCCAAATATGTGTTAGATTAAGCGCATAAGGGGAATGGAAACCACATTTACAAAGATTTAATCTTAACAAGTTTAAAATAAAATTTTCAAAAACTTTTTGAAAACCGAATTCTCCAAATCACAAACCCAAGAGCATTGCTCTGATATAAAAGAAGAACAAAGACTTTTCTGATTTTTATTTGATAATTGGATACATACAAATGAGTCATATAACAGGTATATATAGGCTCAAATGAAACTTGCAACATTTAATCCATGCCGTTTACTATTCAACGACACTGTTGACCGGTCAACTTGCAACATGTACTTTTCAACATTTACTGTTGTATGTTATGGCTGAGTTATGGTATTACATTACGGCTAAGTTGTGGATTCATTATTATGGCTGAGTTATGGATTTTGGCATGATTTTTCCCGCCCAAAATAGAAACACGAAACATCGTGACACGGCTGAGTTATGGTATAGAATGACGAAACATCACGATACGGCTGAGTTATGGTTAAGACGACTGAGTTATGGTTAAGACGGCAGAGTTATGTTTAAACCAAAAATTGTTGAGTTATGGTTAAGACGGCTGAGTTATGGTTAAGACAGCTGAGTTATGGTTAACACGGCTGAGTTATGTTTAAACCAAAAATTGTTGAGTTATGGTATTACGATACAGCGGATTCATGGCCAAAGATAAATGATCTCGGAATCTAACGACGGGAAAAGCCGCTTTTGATACAAAAATTGTTGTAAACGGCTGATACATTTATATAAACACAAACAAAACATTTAATTAAAGTTACATTGTCCATACTGAAAATTATCAGGGCCTAACGCATCAAACATTTTGACGAGAGCAAGCCAAACTCTAGCCGGCAGATTAAACTGTGTCCAAACTGTCAAATTATGCCTCGGATCCCATTTGTATTTTTGCTATAAAAAGAAACAAAAAGTATTAGTGTTTAAGAAACAAAAAGTTAAATCTAATAAGAATACATTATCGGTTATGCTTACAGTTAGTTTAAGAAACCACTGTCCCTTAACATCATCGGGAATGAAGCGATAAGTCGGCTACGGCTGAACCCATCCCTCTCGAAGAATATCCGGGATCGCCTGCGAGAGATCGTGTAAAAACTTAAACCACGTAACAGTGGTTTTGTCACACCAGACACCCGCACCAGGGTTTAGAAGAGAGAGGTTATCCCGATCTTGCATATTGTGTATGGCATTGACCATGCTCTCGAACTTGGATGTATATGCAAGGACAATCGACATGATGTATATTTTGATGAGATTAGGTTTTTTTTTTCTTAGGTTTTGATGAGATTAGGTTTTTTTCTTAGGTTTTGATGAGATTAGGTTTTTTTTCCTTATGTTTTCTTAGGTTTTTTTTTCTTAGGTTTTGATGAGATTAGGTTTGATGAGAAGGGCTATATATATAGAGAGAGAGAGATAGGAAGACGAAACGTCGCAATAGGGAGAGATAGGAAGACGAAACGTCGCAACTTAAAATTTTACACTTGACGGCTGAGTTATAGGAACTTCACGGCTGAGTTATGGATTTAGGGTTTAGGGTTTAAGGTTTACGGTTCATGGTTTAGGGTTTAATGTATAACATTTAAAAAGTATATGATTTAGAGTCTCAACTGAATCAAATTATACACATTCAATTGAAAAAATTGTATATGATTTTGGGTCTTAATTATCTATAGGTAATGTTTGAAGTACTTGTAAGACAACATATATCTCAAGATCAAGTTAGATCACATTTTCGATTTCATACACATTCAGTTGTATAAATTGAAGAAACTATACACATTCAGTTGATTTATATTCATTTTATATTAATAAAATGAGCTTAATTATAATTTTGTAAGTCTTAAATCTTATATAAATAGTTTTAGGGTATGGCTGAGTTATCTAAATGACACGGCTGAGTTATCTAAACATACCATAAGTCTTCAAATTACATTTCCAATTTTAGGGTATGGCTGAGTTAGCTAAACGAAATGGCTGAGTTATATATCATAAAAATCATAAGTTATACACAAAAAACATACCATTTACAGTCAAATCCTAATAATAAAAAAACAAATAGAAGGTTCATAATTGGTAAATCAGTTGAACTGCGCATACATATCATATCCTCCTTCATCGAAGATCTTTGCTGCCATCTTCACCCGTAAACCCTAAATATTTATATCGCATATCGCATCAAAAGTTACACCAAGCGCTAGACACTCGATAAACGTCAGTGAATACACCCCACAATCGCCAACTTGGGTGTTTTGGGGAATATTTTTGCCGCTTTTCCATCTGAACGCAAATTGTTTTTTGCAACCGGTTTTTTTGCCAGGAATTACAGCATTGATCATTGCAAGGATCATTTGCTTCAGCGGCCTAAATGCATCTACCATTTTTTGTTGACTTTCAGGAGTTACCTGTCCAATGATGGGATCGTTGGCATCAATCTTCTCCTTCAGAAGATCCACGTGAAACGCCACCCAATGATCGCCTCCAGTATGAAGAACTCCATACAAGTGATTGACATCTTCTAACCACTTTTTGTTTGTCTGAAGGTCTGAGGGAATCGCACCGTTTATGAGTAACTCATAACCTGAGTCTTTGAATTTGAACATCTTTAGCTTCATCTTGAACTGATTGAAATCCTGAATCCATGATCCTAGGAACCATTGGTCCACAAAGGCAATGCGCTTGGAACAAAATGGGCTGGGATCTTCCATGGACCTTTTGATGAGGACTCTGATATACGAAGCAACATGATGTACACAGAATATTAAATCAGCCATCGAATTATCATAACTCAACCATTATTAAACATAAACCAGCCATCAAACAACCATAACTCAGCCATAAATAATCATAACCCAACCATTAAATAACTAATAACTCAGCCATAAATAATCATAATTCAGCCGTAACTTATACTTACAGTGTCAAACAACCATCCATAATCAGGCTTCGGCCACTGTGCTCTTTCACTGATGAGTATTCTGTAGAAATTAACTTCCTTGTTACTACCATCTGTCAGTGGAATGTCCCTAACAATCAAACACAAGTCAGTTTAGGCAAATATTGCTAATAGCTGTATAAAATAAAATAAAATGGTGTAAAAGTCCATACTCGAATGGCCTTAGATGTTGCATAAGTTTATCCAATTTATCTGGGTCAACAGGTGAGAGAGGATCATAGATTGCTCATGAAGGTTCAAAATCCTTCTTCATGCACGTCGTCCCTTTGTCTCCAAAAGCATAAGGAAAAACTCCTGAAGGAGGAGCACTTGACTTCACTGCTAACCCAGTTGTAGCTAATTGAACAACCTTCGCCCGATAATTCTTAATTCTCGCTAACCTAAGCCTTTCATCTCCGTCCTCATCAGACTCTGGTAACAATTCATTTCCTTTTGTGATCGCTTCCTCGGTCAAATCCTCAAGATCAGTTTCACCTCCAGTCTTCCCCTTCTTCTTCCCAGGAGTAGGTGGAATAATAGGTATTCTTATTACACCGTCACGTAAACCCTTTGTTTGGACCTCCTTCTTTAACTCAGCCGGCTTATTCTTTAACTCAGCCGCTGCCTTCTCTTCCTTTTTCTTAAACTCAGCCGCTGCCTTCCCTTCCTTCTTCTTAGCAGCGTTCTCCTTCCTTTTACCAGCAGCCTCAGTCCTCTTCTTAGCAGCATCATCAGCCTTCTTTTTCATATCAGCCTCATTTTCTATTGGTTTTTGCCTCCTGGAGCGGCGTCGTAAATTTGGTTGCTTAGAAGGAGACTTAGCAGGAGAAATAGAAACGAAATCTGCCAGACCACTACCAAACAAATCTTTTTCGCCTCAGGAGTACCCTTAGGAATTTCGGCCTTCAATTTCGACCCCGCAGCTTTCTCTTCGGCCTTACCAAGCTCATCAGGGGTACCCTTAGGAATTTCGGCCTTCAATTTTGGAAAATACTGCTGCGGAGTTCTACTTTCCGCCTTAGCCAGCTTATTAACCGAAGTGTTTTTCGCCCACACAACATTATCAGGGGTCTTAGATTCCGTGTTAAGGATCGTTGGACTATTAACTGATTTATGCCGTGGTAATATTTGCGTTTTTGGGCTGGGAACTAGTTTTGAGCACTTTCCGATAAACCCAGAACTTTCAGACGCTCATCCACTGCATCTTTGGCATAATCACCAATTTTCTTCTCCATATCAGCAAATTTTCGGGTTAACTCTCCAACGTTGGAATCAATGGCCTCAAACTTCGACCCAAACTTCTCAAACATAGAGTCAACCTTCTGAAACATAGAGTCATGGATCTCAAACTTACTCGCAATTTTGTCCAGCGTAGCGACTATGGTATTCAGAGCCGCCGCATCCTCGCTTAAACCCTTTCCCTTTGCATCTTCCTTCTTCTCTATATCAGCAGCTTCATTCTCCTCAGCAGCTTCACCCTCGTGTTTCTTATCTTTCTTCTACTTCTTTTTGGGTGGCTCAGACTCAGAGTTATAAGGAACTAAAGCCAACTTGGTTTTTTTCTTCTCCTCCTTCCTCTGCACATCCTAATAATCACCTGGTACATACCTACCAGAATGTAGGTCTCTTATCAGGTTATTCAGTTGTGGGTCATCGTCTTGACCCGGCCACTGAGGAAACATGTCTTCTACAAACTCCTTTAAAACCATATGCCTCACACGCACCTACAACAGTAACTCATAACTCAGCCATCGAATAATCATAACTCAGCCGTAAAAAGAAAAATTCAGCCATCAAACAAAGAATAACTCAGCCATCAAACAAACAAATCATAACTCAGCAATCAAACAAATCATAACTCAACCATCAAATTACCATAACTCAGCCATCACATAAATAATAACTCAGCCGTAGAATAAATAATAATGCAGCCATCAAATAAAGAATACCTCAGCCATCAAATAAAGAATAACTCAGCCTAAAACCTTACATGACCATTGTCTTTAATCTCCTTCTTCAGGACACTATCAAAACTTGCACGTGTCTGCGTTGCATCCCATCGAAGAAGCGGAACTTCTTCCTCACCGACTAGTTTGCCAAAACTCTCTCGAAAGCAACTGACAGATTCATACGCCCAAGCCATTAAAGCGTAACTCATGCGTTGATGTAGTATGTCTTTCCTACTGGATTCAACGACTTAATACTACCAACAAGAGCTTCAAATGCAGTCCGACCCCATGGATAAGTATCATGGTTTCATCATCGAATACTCTTTTTGCAGTTTCAAACGGTGTCCTAGAATTATGATGCCCAGCATAAATTCACATGGATTGAAGAACTAACAGCCCTAACCATCTACGCTTTTCAAAACTCCAGGCCCGACAGCCTCTTACTGCTGCCCTCAGTTCATCAGGCTTGGGTCCAAACCCATGCGGCACATTCAACTCCTCCCAGAACTTTCTGTATTGGTCAGGTTCAATACTTTCTGTTGGCACTGGATCTGTGTTTAACCCAGTGATCTCACCAAACTCGAGTAAGCTAAACCTGATAGGTTGATCACCAACCACGCTCCAAATCTCCTTCTTCTCTACTTTCAGCTGTCTACACAGTAGATAGTGTACAGTCCTAGCAGACCACCCGCATTTTCCATCAAATAGCTTACCAATTATTCCAACAGGAAACTTCTTCAGTTCTTCCCACACCTCAAGTCCTAATTGTTCTTTAACAAAACCGAAATCTCCCATATAGGAATAGTGATTAAGCACTTTATTTTCTAGATTAGCAGCGCGTCTTGATCTTCTAGGGTAATCAGGTGCTTGATGTTGTTCCATCTGATCACAAAAGACTTAAATAACTCAGCCGCAATAGAAAACTGACTCAGCCAAAACATAATATATAACTCAGCCGCAATATAACTATAACTCAGCCGAAAAACCCTAATTCGGCCACAATATAATTGATAACTCAGCCACAATTAATAACTCAGCCACAACATAATTTTTAACTCAACCACAACATAATTTATAACTCAGAAACCCTAAACCCTAATTCAGCCACAATATAATTGATAACTCAGCCGTAATTTATAACTCAACTGCAATAAAAAACTAACTCAGCAACAATATATCGGAGAATACGATTACAGATGACTGAGGAGAAGACGATTTCGGCGAAAACGATTTCGGCGAAGACGAGACGATTTCAAGACGAAGACGATTTCGAAAGAAACAATGTGGAGAAACTTAAATGGAGAAGATAGTTGAGAAAGTTTGTGGTTTTTTTCTTTTTTTTCTTTGAGAAGGCACACTTAAACGTTTCTGCTTTTGAAACTTCCCTTTTTTCTGATCACGGTTATTTCTTACTGAAGTGGATTTGTTTTTCATTTTTTAATTAACAATAATTTCAATTAAGAAAAACTAATCAAGGGTGTTTATCGTAGTTTACTAGGAGTGTGAAAAGATTTGAGTAATTTTTGAAAGATATATGGTATTCTAGTCATATAACCATAGTTCAATGGGATTTGAGTAATTTTCCCTAATAAAATCTGTTATTTTCTTGTAGAGCTTATTACTCTATTGTGTTCATTGTGATCTTGAACAAAACTACTATTATGAGGGAATTTAGAGAAAATATCCTTTCGTTCATCCTCGTATAAAACCTTCAGGTAGATAAATAATTTAACACTTTCCAATTAATATTCAATAACTAATCAGAATTTTATAATTATAAAATCTTCCAACAAAAATTCTCTCAATAATTTTCTTCTCGATCACTAAGATATATAAATCTAACACACTCGAATTTACTAAATCTAACACTAATTTTTCAAAATAAAAATTAAATCCATTCAAATCATAGGTTCATATGGTTTATATTTTTAATGTATTGTTTTAAACGTTATTGCATTTGTTTGTCCACCTGTCATAAATAACCCGCAAACGCATCTATTTTCAACCGTTGCACAATCTAATAGACCGTTTGTTTCTGCAATCTCCCGAAGATGCAACCGCCCGCGCTGCCTTTAAACCAGTAATATCCTCAATTTAGTCCATATATTGTCATATAAAACGTACTTATGACTAATTTGGGACAATTTGGATAGTCGATTATCATTTATTTTCTTGTAGTGAATGTCTCTCAAATCCTTTAGAGAGAAAAAATCATCCAAAGTTTTTGATTTTTTATTAATTTAAAACGATTTTCTCCTGGATCTTTTACCCCCTAGAAGGACAACTAGGTAGACTTCCCAAGAATTTGACCACTTTGTTTTATTACATACACAATTTACTCTGATTTTAAAACTACATGAACTTATTTTCTAATTATCAGCATAAATTAATTTAGCTAATTTTGAAATTAGGTTAAGTAAAACGTAATCGCGTTTTAGGAATCACGATTAGCCTAACAAAAGTATACTCTTATCTTTTTCTCTAGTTGGTCATTTGACGAGACTAATTATATATACTTTATATATTTTAATTAAACTAAAATAAACTTGTAATTATAATAATAATAAAAAGTTTTTGTGTATCCATAAAGAGTATCAAACCTCTTTAAAAACCTATTTAATTTTTCTATTATTTCTTTAAACGCTGTAATTTTAAAGGAAGAGTTACAATAGAATGCAAAGCTGCCGTCAATGGTCAACCATCGAGAAAAAAAAACATACAATGGAGAATAAAAAAAGAATGTTGTTTTTAAAAATAATAACTTGTTACGTCAAACAGTTTTAAGCAATTCAATCTTGTAATCATTTTATTATCATTTAGAAAAGAATCTTATAGATAACGTTAGTAGAAACCGCGTTTTTGCTATTGCTAATTAAAAAATGGTTGATTGTATTGAAAAATATGTAAAAGCAACTAAAAAAAAACAAAATTGGCATTGCTCTATATATGCTCGTCATAATAAGACTTTACATGATCAAATCGTGACGAGCTAGAAAGAAAATGGTTAAATGGGTTCGAAGACATCACACATGGTTGCTCTTTTGTTATCTCTTCTTATTCTGATTTTCACTATTTCTTCTCAAGTAGGAATCGTCGGAGCTACAAGCCGCAAATTTGGTGAGTATCTTTAAAATTTGAATACCGTAAAATCATCTAGGCTCAAAAAACAAAGCATATATGTTAATATGCTAACTTACATAAGATAAAAGCAATATTTTTAAAACCGGACCGACGACTGAACCGGAAAAGCTTTCGGGTCGTAGGTTAATATGGTCTAACCGGATCGAACCGGGTTCAACTAAATTTAATAGTTTTTTTAAAATATTAGTTTATATATATTTCGTCTTATATTTTTTTATGTATCCAAATATCAAATAAAACATTTCAATTATTTCAAACATTTAAAAAAAAAAAATAATAGCAAAATAAAACTGAGTTACTTACTAACACAATTGTAGCAAATTTAAGCATTTTGGTCTAAATCTTTACGCTTTTTATAATTTAAAAATATTTTGTATGGAAAAAGTTAAATATTTCATTAGTTTTATCAAAAATTTTGACTTAAAACTTATAAATTAAAGAAAACAAAATGAAAAACAAAAATTTTAATAAAAAAAAATTATTAAACCCGGTTTGATGCGGTTCCGGTTCAATACCGATTTCCGGTTTTTGGCCGGTTCAACCCAGTTTGATATCCGGTTTGATCATAGGTGGGTTTTTACATTGACCCGAACCGGACCAGTGGCCGGTTCCCGATTTAATCCGGTCCGGTTTTCAAAACATTGGATAAAATAAGAAGATCAAAACCCGTCAACAAAAATTTGATTTCAAACTTCATATTTTTCGCAGCAACGGGAAGGACCATCGAGTATACCCCTTCCTCGAAATCATGCGGAGCGTCTCACGCATCGTGGAAGAAGAAACCCGGACCCTGCAGACGTCCTCCCATGTTACAGGATTATCTCCCTAAACCGGTTTAATTACCTTGTTCAACTTATTAAGTGGTTTAGTTTTCTTATTTTGGTTTAGCTATTTCATCTTTGTCGTGAAAACTATATGTAAGGCTTTAGTCCTTTTCTGAGAAATCAATCAAATATCAATTATCTTCTAAATCTCTAAATCTCTGTTTCATCATCATCATCACTCCACCATCGATTCCTTGTTCTAGAGTTGATCCTTCTTCCTCAGTGATCTTCTCCTGGGCTTTGGTTTACCCTTTCTTCGAGCTCTCGGTGAGTTTCTAGTTAGGGGTTTATCCTCACTTAGGTTTTCTGTAACATCCCAGAACTGCCCCTGCTTCTTACCAATTTCCATAACGACCATAATAATAAAGACAAAGTATTCGTGTAGGAATTTGGCGATATCTGTTAAAAATAAAATAAAAAAATAAAAA
>OY755209.1:21979388-22216913 GCA_963576765.1 Draba incana
ATGAATGTCTTATCATGATTCAATTATTGGTTCAATTTAGATTAGGATGATTGGTGTTTGATGTTCTTGATGTTTGAGTTTAGATTTTCACTGGCTCATCACTTAAGGTGCTCTTAATGCTAGACTTGGAGTAATTAACCATATTTTAGATCTTAGGCTATTTTACACCCGGAAGGTGTTTGTGAAATGCTTGAATCAATCTTGCTGTGAGCTTGGGTCACATAGCTACTTGACCGTAGTTCTATGAACTCTTGTGATGAAAATGGGAGAATATTAATACTTGTCTAATCATTGAGATGGAATGCTTGACCGCGGATCTTGAATGTGATTAGAGAAAGTAGTTTTTACCATTGGCGTGGACTAACCTAGATAATGAAAATTCCATTGTCTTGAGATTATGTTGATTATTTGATTTAAGCATCTAGGTGTCACTCTCTAGTCTCCCTTATTGATTACTCTATCCATGATTCATTAACTTTCTTGCATTCATATTTGTATAGTTCATTTTCATGCATTTTTTAGCATTTTAAACCTTTCAAAAAAAAATCCAAAAATATTTGCTATAGATTAGTTTGTTTCTCACATCTCTAGTGTGCAGGCTTTAGTCCTTGTGGGATCGATCCTTAAATACTCCTCGATGTTCCATGAAATTGTGGATTGTTTAAGGCTTTAATATAAATGTAAAGCTTAAGTGTTTAATTGGATATTTGCTCTCTAGCGAAGGTAAAATTATCCGCCATCAAGTTTTTGGCGCCGTTGCCGGAGATCAAACCCAGGTCACCCACGTGACAGGCGGGAATACTTACCACTATAGTACAACGACTGTTTAAACCAAAATTGTTAAGTGTTTATGAATATCATTGGGTTAGTGGTTGAGTGTGAAAAGAAAGAATAAAAGAAATAAGAAGAAAGTATAAGTTCTACGGAATGAAATAAAGAAAGAAACCATATAACTCTAAGTTCTACGGAATGATAGCTTAGCATTCTCTTAATGTAAGTCAAAGAAAAAAGGGGGGGGGGGGGGGGGGGAATTGTTAGGGAATGCTAAGTTAGAAAAGAAAAAAAAAGAGCTAGTGCAATGAAAAGAGAATTCCTTAGGACTTTGAAATCAAAAGAAAAGAAAAGAGTAAGGTTGAGAATGATTTGAAAGAAAGATTTAGCCAAAAAGACTAGTGGTTAAACATGGGATACTGAGAAAAGAGAGATGAGAGAATGCAACAAGGGAATAATGGGTAGAAATTTGGATTCCTAGCGTTGTATGCATCAATTGGCTCTTTTCTTTCTTGCTTTTCTAAATGTGACACTTGCATTTGAGAGTTAACCACCAAAAAGAATATGAACCTTCTCTTTATATCATTTTCAAGCCTTCTTCTATGTAGCCAAATGGTAATGATTCAATTTTCAATTGTGAGACCGCACCAAACACAATAATGAATGTTAAAGAGTTGAATGTTAGTTGATTGCGAGAGTTCTTTCGAGTCTCGGGACTTAGAGTAAAAGTTGATAAGTGATGAGTATGGTGAAAGCCTCTTGAGTAGAGTTTGTTGTGCATCGAGTTAGTTATTTCTAGGGCATCTTGTTGAACCCTTTAGTGCTTCTTTTGGATTTGAGTTCCCGTCTTCAAACCTCTTTTTCGAATTAATTGTATTTTCTTGTTTGCTTGCGGACAAGCAAAAGGCAAGTCCGGGGGAGTTGATATATTGTGTTTTTGTGCATTTTAATGCATTGCATTAGTAGTCTTTTATAACATACTTGTGTCTTTTCATCCACTTTATGTCTCATTTTCTTTGCTTTAGGATCATCTTAGAATTTAGGTTGCGTTTTGTTGCATTTTGCATATTTTGTATCTTTTAGGTACCTTTTGAAGCTTTAAGGAGAAATTGATTGTGAGGAAGACCTTAATCTCATTTGGACTTGAAGATGGTAGCAAGACTTGTTGAATGGATCCCCTATATAGAGAGAGATTCTAGAGCAAGAAAAGAAGTTTTTGGAAAACAGTAGATACCGAGCCTAATTTCCAGAGCTTATTAGGCTCGACAGTGGAGTTGAAGAAAATGGCAAAACAATGAGCAAAGAATTTCCCGAGCCTAATTTCTGAGCTTATTAGGCTCGTTCCAGTGCAAGGATATTTGACCCGGCCCAGTTTGTTCCGGGTTGACCCGGTTCGGATTTGCTTCATTATAAACACAATTTTTGCATTGTAAAAGCCGAAGTTTCCTCTCCTCTAGAGTTGGGTTTAGATCCAAAATTTTCTAATGAAGTTTTGGATTGATCTTTATATTTTCATGCCACTTTAGAGAAGGATTCTTCAACCTTTTATCTTTCATGTTTTATTTCTCTTCTTCTCTTTTGTTCTTCATCATGTTTAGGACATAGCTTTTTATTGAAACATGGATAATGTAGATTAGGTTGATTAATAGTTGGATAATGATGTGTAGGGCTAGATTCATATACAATCCATGATTTCGAATGTGTATAATGCTAGATTTAACTTGATCTTTCAATATCTAGAACTTTGATATTTTGTGTCCGGAAGGTGTTCGACAAAATGTCTAGACCAAATTCCAATTGAGCTTTTTGATATGCTCAAATTTACCCTGAGCTACTCTCTCAAAGTAAGAAATCAGTTGCAGCACTTAGGGATCGAATCCACAGGGAATCAGAGACACAATAGATTATATACTTTCAGATTAAGCTAGGCAAAATATAATATATGAAAAAGCAAATAAGATAAGCAAGCAGGATGATAAGCTTTAAAACAATGAAGATAAAAGCTAGGTTCAGGGAAATCTTAGGTGAATCAGAATTGCAGGCATAAACATATAATTAGGATTTATTAAAGCTCAGTTCCTAAACATGAACACGAATGTAAAACAAACTAATTGTCGTTGCGAATATTATCTATGTTTAAACCCTAGACAACCAACTGTCATTGCGAAATCAGATTGATTTAAACAAGCATTAATGATCAGGTTCAATTGTTCACAAAATCCTAAACCAAATTTCTTTGCGAATAGGAATTTGCTCATCTAACACTAGTTCAGGTAATTCAATAATGCTGTCACATCTACTAAACAACCTAAAATCAGATTCTAGTTAACTACGTAGAATCAGCAATAAACACAAGTCCAGATGAAGAACTCTAATGATTTTATCCTATTAATTACGAACAACCCTAGCAATTCATCAAGCACCTTTGAATAACCCTAAACCTAACAGAGAAACTACTCAGATATATTTAATGAAGCACCAAACATCTTTATTAGAGATATCTCTTAAGAGTAGGTTCTAAAACAAAGTAAAATAAAGCATGAGCCTAAACAATGGCTGTAAAAACGTATATATAGAGGTTCTAAACCGTCCTAAACATAAAAGTAAACATCTGGAACTTTTGGGCTTCGAACAGGCTTCTTCGATTAGGCTTTTTGGCTTGATTGGACAGGGTGTCGATCGACCCCCAGAGGTGGTGTCGATCGACACCATCTTTAAATTTCGATTCCATGCTTCAATCTTCGCCACTTCATTCCGCGAATGCTCCAAAACTTCCAGTAAACATCTTTTATGCTCCAAACGGTCTAGTTCCTATAAAGACTCTAAAAACAAATAGAAAACACCAAAAGACTCTAGATATAGGACTTATATCATGGCTTAAACAGGGTAAAAACCATGATATATCAACTCCCCCAGACTTAACTTTTTGCTTGTCCCTAAGCAAAACAGTGTTATCACTCCTTTAGGAACCACATACCTTTGCAAAGTCATCCCGGTGATACTTCGATGTTTCCCTAGAAGCTTAGCAGTTCTTCAGGTTGAATCCAAACTCTTTAGAGAATCTCAGACTTTCGGTCGCAAACCCCTTTAGTTATTTAGGTGCGGTCTCATCGAGGGAATATCGATCGCTGGACCTTCTAGATTCTTTCTCTTCCTTGAACACTTTCCTGCGTTTCACCCTCTCACTTCCCTCTGAAACTGTATCCAATTAAGGATATCATGATGATGCATTGCCCATTTTTGAACTTTTTGATTCAGGATTTTTCTGATTTTTGGACTTGCACTTTTTTGTAGATTTTTTTAGATCCTTGGCATCTCTATGACTCACTAGATCAGCTCTCACTACTAGTGTTCTTGTGGAGACAGGGTCATGAGTCTTTTTTTCTTTTTGATCTAGGACAGTTGAATTCGTCATTTGGGAAGAAATTTCAAGAGCGGTCCGTCCTCGCTTTCAAGTGTTTGGAAGTTGAATCAAATCTTGCGATTTCCAATGCCCATGACAAGAAATTAAAGATTCATTAGGGGCGGGGTATGCAATGTCTTTCTGGCATTCTCCTGAAGTTTGAACTCGCTCTGTTAAACTGATCCACTTCCAGTTACCAACCTTAATAAAACCAGCCAACCTGCATCGGAAATGGTCCTTGAGTGTTGTTCAAAGCAAGTGAAAAGGGAAGTTTCGACCCGAATAAAACAATTTTTTTTTTTTGACAAACTCCATAAAAATGCAAAAGAAAACACATAAATCAGCAACTACCTCCCCCAGACTTAAACAACACTGTCCCTAGTGTTATTAAGCCTAAGATCAGTGAAAGAAACATAAACAAAACTGAAACGAATTGAAAAACGAAGAAGAAACTTACCTGCCGAGGGGTGTCGATCGACACACACATGGTGTCGATCGACACCAAGAAATTTTTCTCAAATCGATTGATAAGGTTGATCTGCAGCTCAATCGATGCTCCTCTCCTCGGGTGTCGAGCGACACACTCCAAGAGGGTCGATCGACACTGCTGAAATACTCAGCCTGATTCAGAAAAGTCTGAAGCCAGACTAGGCTGACCTCTCTGTTTTGTCTTCTTTTTTTTTTCATGCTGAAACACTTAAAGTAAAAAGTTATTACAACAAAACGAAAATTAAAATTGAAATATACTTACCAGTGGGTTGCCTCCCACTCAGCGCTTGTTTTCAGTCGTTAGCTTGACTGTGTTAGGACTAGGATGGTTGTAGCTATGTTCTTTGTTTGACCTTTATTTGCAACTCCCCCAGACTTATCAAAAACTATTCATGGGAAAAGTTTCATTGTGTTTTCCATCATCTGTTGAATGACTTCTTCTCCTTTCTCATCTAAGTCCGAAGGGATGACGATCCTGATCTTCGCAAAAGGTTTGGAAGTCCGTTTAAGCTTCCCCTTAGGTGGATTACTTCTCTTTCCTGCAGAAACATCAATAGAAAAACCAAGCTTTCGAGAAACTCGTTGCTTGTATAAGTACGAAACAGTTTTTTCACAATTTAAATTCGTATTGACGAAAGCAGGGGAATTTGAATTAGGGATAGGAAGTTCATACCTTGGCTCTTTCGGAGGTATCTAAATCATGATCCGATCTATCATGGTCATGCAAAAAGCTTCTTCAACCTCCTGTTTGGACTTCCTAGCTCTAGAGAATGGAAGTAGAGGCTTGTAATCTGGTTCCTTGGATGATTCAGACGTTTCGCAAAGATTTAGCTCGGACTAGGCTGGGTGTCGAGCGATGCTGGAGTGGTGTCGCTCGACACCACTATCAATTTTGGATTATGCGGCGACCACAGTGTCGAGCGACGCTGCTTCTTCTTCAAGTGTCGATCAACTCTTGTCACTAGTGTCGATCGACACTAGATCGACACACTTGCTTAGTGTCGATCAACGCTGAATCTGCAGTTCTAAAAATTGCTTACAACTCATCGAAATAACCCTCGCCTTCCATTAGAATGGCATTGCAAGTATGCTTAGGGTTTTTATCAATCGTCGCAGGAAGAAATCCGTCTTGCCACTTGATAGAATCATCAGCTTCAGCAACATGAAAATCCAACTTCTCAACATGAGTACTCAAAGCTTCGAGCTTCCCGTTCAGATCAGTGTTCAGTGAATCCAGCTTTCTGTTGAAGTCCTCAATCATCTTCTGCTGTTCTTCGAGGATCCGCGCAAGCATAGCCACCATCCTGCTAGTTGATGATTGAGGTGGAGGCATTTGATAGATTGAAGCACCATAGTCCCTCTCTAGATCGAACAATCCTTCGTCCCTTTGAATCATGATCTTCTGCATAACCATCTTTTGTTCACGCCTGAAACTCAAAACAAAACAAAAACAAAAAATAAGAAATACCCTGAGCTACTCTCTCAAATTAAGAAATCAGTTGCAACACTTAGGGATCGAATCCACAGGGAATCAGGGACACAATAGATTATATACTTTAAGATTCAGCTAGACAAAATATAATATATGAAAAAGCAAATAAGATAAGCAAGCAGGATGATAAGCTTTAAAACAATGAAGATAAAAGCTAGGTTCAGAGAAATCTCAGGTGAATCTGAATTGCAGGCATAAACATATAATTAGGATTTATTAAAGCTCAGTTCCTAAACATGAACACGAATGTAAAACAAACTAATTGTCGTTGCGAATATTATCTATGTTTAAACCCTAGACAACCAACTGTCGTTGCAAAATCAGATTGATTTAAACAAGCATTAATGATCAGGTTCAATTGTTCACAAAACCTTAAACCAAATTTCTTTGCGAATAGGAATTTTGCTCATCTAACACTAGTTCAGGTAATTCAATATTGTTGTCGCATCTACTAAACAACCTAAAATCAGATTCTAGTTAGCTACGCTAGAATCAGCCATAAACACAAGTCCATATGAAGAACTCTAATGATTTTATCCTATTAATTACGAACAACCCTAGCAATTCATCAAGCACCTTTGAATAACCCTAAACCTAACAGAGAAACTACTCACACATATTTAATAAAGCACCAAATATCTTTATTAGAAATATCTCTTAAGAGTAGGTTCTAAAACAAAGTAAAATAAAGCATGAGCCTAAACAATGGCTGTAAAAACGTATATATAGAGGTCCTAAACCGTCCTAAACATAAAAGTAAACATATGGAACTTTTGGGCTTCGAATGGGATTCTTCGATTAGGCTTTTTTGCTTGATTGGACAGGGTGTCGATCGACACCCAGAGGTGGTGTCGATCGACACCATCTTCAAATGTCGATTCCATGCTTCAATATTCGCCACTTCATTCCGCGAATGCTCTAAAACTTCCAGTAAACATCTTTTATGCTCCAAACGGTCTAGTTTTGTAAAGATTCTAAAAACAAATAGAAAACACCAAAAGACTCTAGATATAGGACTTATATCATGGCTTAAACAGGATAAAAACCATGATATATCACTTTTCACATCTTAGGCAATGAAAATTGATGATTAAGGTGATTAATGGATATATGAACTTGTAATTCATGCTTGTTGATTGTCTAATTAGCAAATGGAAGTTTAGCTTAATGATTAGTACTATTGGAATGGACTAATCTTGTTTGAGTGTTTCATGTCCTAGGATTAAGCTTTATGATTGTCTTATCATGATTCAATTATTGGTTCAATTTAGATTAGGATGATTGGTGTTTGATGTTCCTGATGTTTGAGTTTAGATTTTCATTGTCTCATCACTTAAGGTGTTCTTAATACTAGACTTGGAGTAATTAACCATAGTTTAGATCTTAGGCTATTTTACACCCGGAAGGTGTTTGTGAAATGATTGAATCAATCTTGTTGTGAGCTTGGGTCACATTGCTACTTGATCGTAGTTCTATGAACTCTTGTGATGAAAATGGGAGAATATTAATACTTGTCTAATCATTGAGATGGAATGCTTGACCGCGGATCTTGAATGTGATTAGAGAAAGGGGTTTTTACCATTGGCCTGGACTAACCTAGATAATAAAAATTCCATTGTCTTGAGATTATGTTGATTATTTGATTTAAGCTTCTAGGTGTCACTCTCTAGTCTCCCTTATTGATTACTCTATCCATGATTCATTATCTTTCTTGCATTCATTTTTGTATAGTTCATTTTCATGCATTTTTTAGCATTTTAAACCTTTCAAAAACAAATCCAAAAATATTTTCTATAGATTAGTTTGTTTCTCACATCTCTTGTGTGCAAGCTGTAGTCTTTGTGGGATTGATCCTTAAATACTCCTCGATGTTCCATGCACTTATGGATTGTTTAAGGCTTTATTATAAATGTAAAGCTAGTTTGATCTTTGCTCTCTAGCAAAGGTAAAATTATCCGCTATCAACTTTCAATTAATGCTTCAAAACGAAGTTGCTTATGAAACGTTATATTATGGTCATTCGGGCGGGGGCTCAAGAAGTTGTCCTGTTTTGCGATTCGCAGCTCGTCCCAACCATATATACTACTAGCTTGTGTGAGTATGAATAAACTAACATTTACACTAAGTCTAAAATATCTCCCAACAATTGGAGTGTTTCACGGGACTAGAATTTAGAGGGATGAAGACACCTAAGGGCATCTCCAACCCCACTCTAAATCCTACTCTAAAAGGATGTTTAGAGTAAAATCTTCTCCAACTCTACTCTGAATCCTACACCAAAATAGAGCAACCATTTTTTTTTACTCTACATTTAGAGTAACTCTAAATCCTACTCTATTCTAAAATTGAATATTTTATTTATACAAATGTCTTTTATGTTTTTACCTATCTTATTTTTATACATAGAATATATTATTAAAAATATTTTTTTTGGTATTGCCTTTTTAATTTTTGACTACATGATTAATAGCCCTTTAAAAAAATTATAGAATGATAATTAAAATTCATATTAAAATAATATTTCACATAAAATGCAACAAAAAATTTCAAAAAAAAAGAAATTATTAATAGAAACTAATGAAATTAAGTTTAATACTTAGATTATATGATTTTGGCTTTTTTTCTATTGTGTAATGTTATTTTATTTCTATGATAAATTTTCTATTAAAATATTATTATTTTTAAGTGAATTATTACATATTAAAAAGAAATTGGTAAATTATATAAAGTTAAAGACTAAATTAAAAAAAAAGAATATATTTAGAATGGTTTTTTTAGAGTGAAAAATAGAGTAATGGGTTGGAGAAAACCCCTACTTTAAAATAGAGTAACTCTATTTTAGAGTGAAATATAGAGTTGTGGGTTGGAGATGGTCTAAGTAGATGCATAGGTAGCATTAAATTTGACGGTGGGATTCTACGGTAGAAAAAAAAATTTCGATGGAAGAAATGGATCGGCTGAGTATTGTAGTAGGGAACTCAGTCTTGGCCATTACAACATAAAAAATAGAAAATGCCAAAATGGTCTTGAATTAGTCAATAGGGGAGTATTTATCAACCATGAAAATCCCAAACAACATTTGGTATGCAAACCGCAAAAAAGAAGAAGCAAACGCAATAGATTTATATAGAATTTCCAAAACAAAGTAGACAGTATATATGAGAAAAAAAAAAAAAAAAAACAATAGAGAATTCTAGCCAGCCCACCCAATCAATAGATCTTAAAAAAAAAGAAGTTAAGGTGAATCGTATGTCCAAACATCAATGGGAAGCTTTGCAAATAAACTCAATTATTGGTTATGAAAGATTATCCATAACTTAGTGATAAACTCTCCTTGCGTAAACTCAAAGCCGAGAAGTAAAGCAATCAACGCGCCGTTGAACAATCTTGGAACCAACTATATCCTCATCATTGACAATCAAACCTTTAGCTATGTCTCTCAGCTTAGGCTTAAGGATCTTTCCGTTCCCATTCTTTGGCAGTTCTTTCACGAACACCACCTTCCTCGGACACATAAAACGAGGCAGATTCTCACGGCAATACTCAATCAAATCTCTCTCTCTTATCACCAATTTATCTTCACGATCTCCTTGATTAGTCTTACCCTTTTCTAAAACAACAAATGCACACGGGGTTTCACCCCAAACAGGGTGGGGCATGGCCACGACGGCTGCCTCGAACACTTTTTGATGCTTATAAAGAGAATTCTCGATTTCAACACTGCTAATGTTTTCACCTCCTGAGATGATGATGTCTTTGGATCGATCTTTGATCTCTATGTGCCCGTCCGGATGAACCACACCTATATCTCCCGTGTGTAGCCATCCGTGTTTAAATGCTTCAAATGTAGCTTTAGGATTCTTTAGATACCCTTTCATTATGCAGCTTCCTTTAATGACAATCTCTCCCATCGTCTTTCCGTCGCGTGGAACGCTCTCCTGAGTGTTTCTATCCTTCACGTCAAAATCAGCTAGACTTAAAATTCCTACCCCTTGCCTTGCCTTGAGCTTCATCTGTTGATTCTCTGGTAAACTGTGTCAATTGGAAAATGATCCCTCTCTTAGGTAGTGTTAACGAAATTTAATATTGAATAGTATTAAACTCGTACCTGTTCCACTCGTCTTTCCACTCACAAAAGAGAGCCGCACCAGTGGCTTCCGTAAGCCCATAGACTTGCATTACCTTAAACCCCAACCGCTCAACTTTCTTAACAAGAGCAGCAGGTGGCGACGAACCACCAGTCAGAACCTGAACCGGCCTGGACTTATGTGAAAAGTCAAGTGGAGTTTCTTGGAGAAGAATGTTGAAGACAGTAGGAACACAACACATATGCGTCACTCCATGCAATTCTATATTCTTGTAGATCTCTGGGGCAGTCACGTGTCTCATGCACACATTGGTACCCCCACGCGCTGCCATTGACCACGTGAGAGTCCATCCATTGCAATGAAACATAGGCAAAGTCCAAAGGTAGACCGGGCATGTCCCGATTTCCCATCCCATAATCGCGCTCAAACAGCTCAAATAGGCTCCACGGTGGCTAACGACCACACCTTTCGGGTCTGCCGTGGTACCCGATGTGTAGTTCAACGAGATCGGATCCTGCTCGTTTTGAACAGAGAACATACGCATGACCATGGAGGATGTATGCTCTCCATTACGGATGAGACCCTCGTAGTCTAATTCATTTGACGAAACCTTCTCAGCGATATCGGTCTCGTCAATGAATATGACCCGCATATTCAGTTGTGAATCGTCATATGCTAGTAGATGGCCGATTTCTCGGGCCAAAGACTCAAAATTGCGGTCTACGAATA
Organism: Draba incana; assembly: GCA_963576765.1. Classification (NCBI taxonomy): domain Eukaryota; kingdom Viridiplantae; phylum Streptophyta; class Magnoliopsida; order Brassicales; family Brassicaceae; genus Draba; species Draba incana. The sequence continues at coordinate 21,990,361 of OY755209.1, forward strand.
AGATCTTGGGCTGTGCGTGGCTTAGGATCGCGGCCATGGATTTTGCATTGAGACGAGTGTTGATAGGGTTAAGCACAGCTCCAGCCATGGGGACAGCGAAGTGCATCTCATACATGGCTGGTATGTTTGGGGCCAGAACGGATACCTGAACACATGTCTCATACATATAAAAACGAATGTATTTGATTCCAGTGGGTACAAAGCCATGTCTAGAGTGATGGAGACCAGATATATTTGAAAAAATAATCTTAATAATCTATATAAAAGGAAAAATATTTAAACTAGTAATCATCATCATTCCGAATACATAGAGAACTAGAATAAAAAAATATTAACTTTTTGAATTTTTTATAAAACATTTCTCCCCAGCATAATCACTAATCAAGTTTTCGAAATCAACATTTTTTAACTAATTTCTTTCTTCTTCTTCTTTTTTTTTTTTTTTTTTGAGAAAAGTAGTCAATTACGTTCTCAATATTTCTTTTGACATACTCAAACAAATATAAGATTTTATTATTATAAGACGCAACTAAGATTGTAATGATCAATAATACTAAATAATTAATTGATTCATTATTTAAATCCTTAAACCACTGTGTTTCTTAATTTAATTTTTATTCAAAAAATTTTACAGGATTTTTCAAAACACATTATGGCTCAAAAAAACTAAATGCACCAAGTTTATATATTTGGACTCGATGTTGTTTCCTTGCAACAAAAACAAAAACTAAAGGATCTTAATTTTTAAATTAAGAAAGGCCGTAGGCCAAAGTTCATTAATGATCTATAGCCACGGGCGTGAGTGCGCAACTACTATGAGAAAAATTAATTGTGTGAAGATCGAATCTAACCAAATTAGCCTGTTGCGAGAGCAAATCAAACCAGACAATTTCAAGAAGCAGAAAAGAAAGGCGGCGAGAGAGTGAGAGAGACATACAACATCGTTCTTGGAGATGTTAAGAGAGAGAAGCGAAGTTGCGAGACGACAGCAACGGTCATACGTCTGAGGCCAAGTGAAACGAGTTTCTCCATAAATGATAGAAGTTCGATTCGGATAACACTCTGAAGCTCTCTTCAAGAACGTAATGGGGGTTAGAGGAGTGTTATTTGCTTCACATAACGCCAGTTTATCCATCTTCTTCGTGTGTGTTTGTGTTAGGGAAGCGGGATATGCAAAATAGATAGTATATGTACTGTGTACAGATTATTAATGAGAGTGTCGCAACAAATTATAAGTGGTTGTACGATGGAAAGTGAAAATCAAGTAGAAATTAATGATATGTCGCTAGAAATAGCAAATAATAAAATAAAATGCTCACTCTCTCTCCATTATGGCGTTGATCTAATTCTTGAGTAGTATGGGTCCTATCTTCATTTAATGTGGCCTTTATAAAACAAGATACATATTTACTTACACGAATCCCATCGGTATTCGGTAGTATGATATCACTAATGAGATTCTTCCTCTTGCAAAAATAAATAAATTGTTGTAAAAGTCAACAAGAGGAAGCTCTCAATTATCAAAAACATGCGAGTAAATCGTGATAAAATTAACTTCATGCCGTGTCCACCGTTATTATGCAAATAACTTATCCTTTTCAGTCTATAAATACAACGACGAATCGTTTATTGTAGGTACATCCCATATAATTGGGCCGAACCGAATTACAGGTGGGCCGAACAACTGATGAACCGCCGACTTAAGGAGTGCAGCTCAAAAAAAAACCCTAGCCGATTAAAAAACTTATATATATCATTGTGTCACCCTCATTAGAAGAGATCACGAATTCTTACGCAGAAACCCTTGTATTGCTTTTTACAGCTACAAAGCTAATAAAAACTTTCTCTACTTTTGTTCTTGTGTGTTTCTAACTAGAAGTTTTACAGCTCTTCCGCGAACCCGACAAATCTAATTGTGTGAATCTAGCTCCCACACTTGTTGATATGTCATTGTTTTTACCCGTTTTAGACCTTGATATAAGTCCATTATATAAAGTCTTTGTGGTGTTTTCCATGTGTTTTAAAGTCTTTGCAGGTTTTTAGATGTTTGGAGCATAAAAGATGTTTACTGGAAGTTTTGGATCATTGCGAAATGAAGTGTCAAAATTACAAGTGAAGAATCGGATTCAGAAGATGGTGTCGATCGACACCCTGTTTGCACAAAAAATTAGATTTTGGAAGTTTTACGTTTTTGCCGAGAAGTTTCAGATGTTTACTTTTATGTTAATGACGGTTTATGAACCTTATAAATACGTTTTCGTAGCCATTGTTTAGGCTTATGGTTTATTTTATCAACTTTTAAGAGATATATTCAATTAGTAAGATGTTTGCTTCTTTGAATATGTCTGAGTAGGCTACTAACTTGATCAAGGCATCTTTCCCTCTTTTAGATAAGAACTTAGATGGTCATCCATTAACCCATTCATGTAATCTCTCATTTATTAACTTAAATTTTTTTGCCTTTGATCCACCCAGACTCTCTGGTATTCCTAGATACGAGCTCATTCCGCCTTCTTTATCAATTTTCATTTTGCCCTTTTACCTTATCTTTGGCCTCATGTGTTACATTATGACCGAACATAATAAATGATTTATCAAAATTTATTTTCTGACTAGACGCCATCCCATATATCCGTAGTACGTCCAATATTGCCGAACATTCATCATCCTCTGCTTTGCAGAAAAATAAGCTATCAATTGCAAAGAGCAGATGCGAGATTGGTGGGCTATTACGAGCTATCGTAATCACTGTCAACATACCTTCTTGTTCATTCTTTCAGATATTAGCAATCAAGACTTCCGTACATAAAATAAATAAGTGAAAATTACAAAATATGTCATAATGTTGCTACAATGATTACAAAATCTGCCATAAACATTTAGTCTTACAAAATATGCCAAATTTTGGCATCTAGTGAAAGGGTAAATTTATAATATTCTCCCTCCACCTTTCTTCCTCTTTTTCACTTCCTCCATTTTTCTCTTTCCCCATTTTTCTTTCTTTCAAGCTTTTTTCTCTTTTCTTGAAACCAATATTTATTCAATCTCTTTACGTTTATAAACGAAACTTTATGAAAGATACGAAAGTTTCGAGATTGGTCTAAAAGGAAAATGAAAAAAGCAAGCTTTACGTTTAGGATCGAAACTTAATGAAAAATACGTAAGTTTCGAGATTCTCTCCTCTCTCTCTCTCCCTCTCTCTGAAAAGGATCGAGCCGTGACCACGTGACAGTGAATCCAAGCGCCGGAGTTTTTTCTGGATCTGGATTACCCGAAAACGATGGTGGTTGTGGCCGGGTTTTACCAGTTAAAGGATTGGCAAAGAAGTTACTATGAGTGGATAAAATTGCTCTTTTTCTCTTACTCAGTGACGGACGTCCTCAGTGACATAGTTGTCCTCAGAGACGGACGTCTAGTTTGGTAACATCATGTCCTTCGATGTCCACCACATATATGGTTATAGAAACGGTGGCAACGGTGTCAGTGATGGTGGTGGACATAGCCAGAGACGGTGACCATCGAAGGACGAGAAATACAAGATCGAGAACAATAAATACAAACGAGGACAAAAAAATATAAGATAGAGGACAAAAAATATAAGACAGAGGACGTCTACTTTCTGGTAGATTAAGGGAGAGGACGTCTATTGTTTGGTAGATTAAGAAAGAGGACGTCTATTTTTTGTGGACGTCCATTGGACGTCTAGTTTGACAACATCTTGTCCTTCGATATCCACCACATATTTACAAAAACGGTGGTTAATGGTGTTAGTGACGGTGGATGGGATGGTGACTATCAGAACACAATATATACCAGACCGAGAATAATAAATACAAAATAAAGTAAAAAATATAAGACAAAGGAAAAACAATACTAGACATAGGACCAAAAATACAAGACGAGGACAAAAAATACAAAATAGACGTCAATTATCCCGGAGAGAGCAAGATAGAAAGAAAGAGAGAGTATTTTGTGGTAGATTAAGACAGAGGACGTCTAATTTGTGGACGTCTGTTGGAAGTCTAGTTTGGCGACATCTTGTCCTTCGATATCCACCACACATACAATTATAAAAAAGATGGTTAATGATGTCAGTGACGGTGGATGGGATGGTGGCTATCGGAAGACAAGAAATATAAGACCGAGAATAATAAATACGAAATAAACTCAAAAATATAAGACAAAAGACAAAAAAATACAAGATATAGGACAAACAATACAAGACAAGGACAAGAAATACAAAACTGACGTTCATCGTCCCGGAGAGAGAAAGATAGAAAGAAAGAGAGAGCAAACCGGGAGAGATGAAAGAGTACGAGAGAGAGACACACAGTAGACGTCCATCGCCTCGGAGTGAGAGAGAGAGATAGAGAGAGGGAGAGAGAGAAAGGGAGAGAGAAAGAAAGAGAAAGAGAGAGGGAGAGAAAGAAAGAGAGAGGGAGAGAGAAGAAAGATAATGGTTTCTAAAACGAAAAATGGAGAAGATGATGAATAGTTGAATGGCATTTTCGTAAATATCTGGATTTATTAAAGGCATTTTCATCTTTCACCAGTGGACGTCCGAACTGTTCATGGCAGATTTTAAAAGGCTTGTATACTTATGACAGATTTTGTAAGTTTTTTTGGAATTTATGGCAGATTTTATAATATCCCCAATAAATAAATATGGGGATAAAGGATCACCCTGTCTTAATCTCCACTTTTGCACAATCCGTCCACGTGGTTGCCCATTAATCGAAACCTAATAAGAGACGGATGTGACACAGAACATTAGACAGGATGTCCAGGTTGCTCTGAACCCTAACTTAACCAACACCGCTTCTAAAATATCCCATTCAATCCTGTCATAAGCTTTGCTTATATATGTTTTCACTGCCATAAACTCTGTCTGACAAGAGCATTAGTCCGTAGTTTGTGAAACATTTCCTGAGCAATTAGAATTTTATCTGTGATTAACCTCTCGGACATGAATGTCGACTGTGTTTCTGAAATAACTTTAGGAATTAATTTTTTTAACCGTAAGCACATAATTTTGGAAATAATCTTGCAGCCTATGTAATTGGCATGAATTCACTCATCCTCTTAGGTTTGTCAATCTTTGGGATATACACTAGCATGTTATTTCCGTAAAATATAAGATATCTCATAAAATATGTATAAGGCATGAGTTGCAGCAATGCCCTAGCCCCCTCTCTCTTAGACACGGAGATCGAGGCAGCCGCGTTTCATCGGAAAATGAAGTCCAGTTACCGGTGTTCAAGCTCCGAGCTCCTCTCCTCTTGAGTGGCGTTTGCCCCTCTTCTCTTGGGTCAAGTCAAGCATCCCCCGAAGATCCGTTCTCAATTTTCTTCTGATTGTCTTCCTCTTTGGTGAGAACCTTCTCAATCTCTTGCGGTTCAACGACCATAGTGAATTTACGCCATAGTTTCCGGCAGGCTAAGTCCTGAAACGATGTCAAAATTTGCCCTCTTGGTCATTTTTCATGATTGCTTGGGCCTTTCAAATTGGGGCTCCTCTCTTGTTCATGTACCGGTGATGTGTGGTGTGGTGTTGCAGATGCATCCTCACCCGCCGGAGCCACCAGATCCATCGGATCTATAAGTGGTAGCCCCATCTTCAACCCCTCCCATTACCACTCATCCCCCATGATTCTGGTTTGTTTTGTCCAGCAAGCCACTCACTCTCGCCGTGAGCACTCTGTCGGCGATGAAGGATCTTCCTAGATTGGCCGCATCCTCCGCCCTCACCGTGAACGTGCAAGTTTGGGGAAAATTATTGGGCTTGGCCCATCTCTTACTCATTAAGAGTTTATTGATATACTCGGTATTTTACCATTTTTACTACTTATTTCTATCTATTTTATACACTATTTAATAAGCTTTTCTATCAAAAGAGGTAGTTTACTCGTATATTTGGTTTTGAAGAGTTATATAGGTGAAATCATCAAAAAAGGAGTAAAAAGGATAAAAAAAAGTATTATTCATCCTACAACAACTTATGAAGGTCAAAGGAGCCAATCTAAGTCACCCAAGTTGAAGTTTTCACAATTTCCCAAGTTGGACATAAAGTATGTCTCCGAAAGATTACCTCGGGCGGAAGACCAAATCAACTTGTACGGCGATAAAATTTCATATGAAGATACCCCTTTTAGTCAGATTTCCAATGCAGTTATAATTATATCAAATGGAGTTGTAGTGTGAAAGTTATTCAAGTTTTACTGAGGACATGTCATTCTGGCTAGAAGAAGAATCAAGTCAAAGATGGGCCTAAGCACCGAACCAACCCATGGGCCGGCTTGCTTAACTGAAGCCAAGATCAAGGAGATGATTTTGATCTAGACCCTGGACCAATTCACGTGACCGGTGCCACCGTCCGGTGCCGTGGCCACTTCTGCGCACTTATCGACAAAAAGATGTTTTTGCCCGAACTGAAACCCTAGTACCTTTGCTGACCTAGAACCTATTCCTACACCTATATATACTTTATTTTAGCCTCTTGAGAGAAGGATATCAGCCCTAGGCACCACAAATCAATAATAAACATGTATTTTCGTTATTCTCTTTAGTTCTTCATCTTTATCCTTTGTAAAAGAGCGACGAAGGCCATAATGTTCTTCTCAAGCTTTATGCTTTGAGATCCACCTATGCCGAGCCCTTACTTAGCATGAATCTACTGTTTTATCAACTTCTCTAGTTGCTCCATGTTTCATAACATGTAGAGTAGTTGTATGTTTGATATAAAGTTATTTTAAAGTTTTTTTGTTGCATCTTTTACATCTTTATTGAGCTTATTCCTAGATTGATTCTCCATCTTTATTTATACTCAAGGCGTGATCTAGATTAGCTACCTAGTGACCGATTTTAGATTGGTGCCGATTCCAAAAGCTTTTGCACCGATCGGATATAGTATTTGATAAGTTAGACGTCTTAACAATTCGAAAGGTTAGTTAAGAAGTTTAATGAACAATCGAATCTCAATATTGCAGCGTAATTCACCTTGTAATAACCATGCAAAAGCCGAGTCTATTAGAGTTTGAGTTATAGGTTTCGGAGCCTTGAAAGGAGAATGATTCTACCACAGTGATTTGAGTTCTAGAACACTAGTTACATCTCTTTAAAAACCGTGTAAAGCATGTTGCATTAGTTCCTTTTAATTGTTTTTATCTTGCGTGTTTTGATTTATCTATCCCTTTATTTTATTGCTTTGCTTTGTTTCATCATAAACCCCAAAACCCAAACACATTTTCTCTTAGCTTATTCTGCATCATATAGATTTATAGCGTAACAACATAGTCTCCTGTGGATCGACCCTTAAGTACTACAATTGTCAACTGTGCACTTGCAGATTAGGGTTTATAAATTTAAAACTCTTTTGCATCTCCTATTTTAGGATCGCATCATTTATGTTGGCCCAGCAAGTCTCTTGATCTTATTTTCAAGAGTTCCCCTCACGAAGCCTCCTCGTCTTCACCATCGATTAGCCATAGTTGCTTGTCCCTGCTCCAGTCAATCACCCATCGTGGTGTGTGGATGAAATTGGGCATGTGTGTGTCCCAATTAGGCCTATCAATGTCGAATCCGTTGAGATTGAGGGTCTCTAATCAAATCTCTTCCATATCGGGCATGGAGAAACCGTTTTTACATTTCTTTCCTCTTGAGAAGAGATCGTATTCAATGTCACAACGTAAGCAACTTACGGTGACCAAAGTTCAGCATTTCAGCTATGCCGTGAATTCTCAATCGATGCAGAATCATCTCAAATCTACTGTCAATCGTCTATCAAGAGTTATCTTTATCATCTAGTGTAGTTTGCTTTGTAATGGGGATGTTCTTCCCTCTCTTCTTTGTAGTTCCCAATATTAATTGAATGAAATTAAGAGTTTGTCCCAAAAAAAAATAAATAATAAGATATCTCATATGTGTGTTTACACAAGGAATTAACACGAGCTAAGTAAATAAATAAATTTGATTATTATGGTTGGTCGTCTTCCAGTCATGTTCGACTGAACTGCCATTTCGTCCGACCCACTATCGGAAAAGTTTAAAAATTTTATCAACCAACTAATGCAATCAAACTAATCGTTTCTTGGGGAAAAATTGTTGAGCCTTGAAAGTATAAGTATTTCATCATCCACAAGGTGGAATGGTAGGATCTAACGGCAATGATGCGTCTCTTTCACACATATCCGGATTAATGTTTATGACTCCTTCACCCTGCCATGTTTAGTTATGAGGTTAATAAAATTGCAACTTAACACCAATAAAAATATCATGCCCTTGATTTCCAATTTTGCTTCGTTCAGTACAAATATCTGGATCTTGTGATCTACCAATTCCCCCTTATTATATTGAGTACAAATATTTGGATTTTGTGATCGACCAAAGACTAGGCCGGCTACAAATTTTAGGTGCACCAAAACATATTATGTTAAGCATATTATACTAGGTTCTGTTACCTTGGCTATATTTCTGAAATAGGTAGTTGTGTAGTTTCCAGTTGGGAACAAGGCTTCAACAATGTCAGCCAATACAAGATTTGGTTGCGAGATTGCTCCGTCGTACCAGTCTATAAATTTTCAAAAGCCACAAAATGGTTATAGAAAATCAACAGAAAATAAAGAATGTTTTGACGCTTTCTTACCAAGAATGGTTCCGTTTCTGACCCTTTTGTCATATCTCCAAATACTCTGGTTCGAAAGAAATGCAAAACATGAGTTATCATCCACGTTTATGTTCTCCAAGAACGTTGTCTGTGTGTAATTCTGCGGGTCAGCCGATAGTGTTTCATCGATCACCGCATCCACAGTCTGTTAAATTGAAGTTTTGAAGCTAAGCAAAAAAGTATTTATGGTCACCAGAGAGATGAAGGCAGAACAAGTAAGATCGGCTTACGCATAAAATGGCATGTAGTGCTTCCAAATCATCAGGATCAGAGACATTGTAAGAGACCTTGTTTATAGAATTGTCGATATTTTCGCCACCCGCATCTTCCACAAGCTGTTGTATTTGGTGGGGGCATAATGTTCAGTTTCATAGATATTTTGAGATATTCAAATGAAGAATTGGAAGTGCCAATAGCTGAAATGCGTACCTTTAGCTTATGTAGTTCCTTAGTAAAACACCAAACCCCTCCCTTCAAGAGGAATCATATATGTAATTAGTCTAAAACCATAAATACACATTCCTCTTTGAATTATAAGAAATAGACCGGCAACTTGTGCATTCAAACATGACTTCTGATTACTTCTTTTCTTTCTAAAAAAGGTTTTGAATATGGAGCCCAAATTTTTAAAACTTTATAGCAAAATATAAGTCTAATATAAAATTTGCATACACCCTCAAAAATAGATTGAAACCACTCTGATAAGAGAGCAAAACGAAGGTTCCATACATTTTTATCGTACTCTATCCAGGCTACAATTGGTTTGAATGATTTTGTTTTGTTTGCTGCCATTTGGGACAAGCAAGTATAGCTTGCTTTCACCTGCAAGGATCCAAAACATACTTCAAAAACAACAAGAATAGGTACCATAGTCGACAGATTTCACAAAGGTAAGAGCTATTGAAGTATGGTAACAACAAGAATAGGTACCATAGTATTAACACTCACCGCATCATACACTTGATTGGCTTTAGTTTCAAGATTGGTAAAAGCTCCAAGGAATTTGATCCACTCCGCTCGCTTTTCCAAGATTACAAAATCAGCATAACCTCAAATTAAAATGGGAAAAATTGATAACTTTTTTTTTGTTTAGGTTTAATTATTTGCATATATAAAAATTGTTAACCTGTAGAGGTGTGCCTTCGCTGAGTGGGAAAAAGTTTGCAAAATTGCAAGTTTGAGGTTGATCGGTGTCACTGATGAAATGCGCCGCAAATTGAGACAGAAGCTGTTCTTGCTGTTCACCTTTGTCAAACTTAACTACTTCTCCTGCCTCAAACAGTTTTAGAAGACATGGTGAAGCTACCGCGTCCGATGTTATCCCCTTTAAGGTCCCAAGTAATCCTAGTAGCTGCATATCGTAAAACAAAAATCCTATTTTCTTTCTCCCATTCTAAACCATACTCTAGAGCTTATGTTTCTTGACACGCTAAAACCGTGGATTTAACACAACACCAAATCTTGAAGTTATCTAGAAAGGAGTATTTACCTCGAAGAAAGAAACCGGAACTCCTCCTGAATTAGCAAAAACAGAGAGATCTAAAAAGCAGAATCATTTTACAATGAGGAAAAAAGCAGGGGGCAAAAACATAGCATACCTGGAGAAGTCTGAGTGTCAACTGAGTAATTAATTAGTGGAATCACATAGGACTTTATCCTGGAAGTACAATACTTTGTCCGAACCGCCATTCGAGAAGTGTTCTACATATTACATTTTTATTTTCAGACAGGATCCAAACATTTGGAAACAAAGAGAAAGACAACTCGGTGAGAAAAGTAAGGACCTGAATAAGGAGATAACTCTTGCCATCAATTTTGTTCTTGATGACTTTGAACGTTTGTCCATAATAAATGTGAAAATTCTCAGCATCTTCCACCTTTGAAATGCTTCCCACTTTTACATTGGTGGAAGCTCCGTTGGATTCTCTCACCACCATGCACCACAATACTAACAACAGTACCAGAGGCCAAGAACAAGGCCATGAAGACATTATCACCGGTTATTAGGCTTGGTGATGAAAGTTGAATATTTGTGGGTTTCAACTTTCAAGCAGAGAGAGAAAGAGAGAGAGAGAGAGAGAGAGAGAGAGAGAGAGAGTTTTCTATTATAATCATATTCTTTTGGCACGAAATAATTTTTCATGTATATGGTAGAATTCTTTAGGAATGTACTTTTTGTTTTTAGTTTGATATTTTAAACTGTTTTAGAATTCAGATGGTATATTTGCCTCACTCCACTTTCTTGCTTGAGATTAAAATTATATGCAACCGCTATTTTTAATTAGAAACACTAGTACTATATTAAAAAAACATCAGTATCATATTGCATTTTAAGTTTCAATAAAAAAAAAATTCATATTGCATTTTTAACAATATTTTATAGTATTTCTTTAGTGGCTATATGGCCATTTTTATAATCTTCACATATGGAAGCTCAAACACCAAAGCATTGTGTAACTCGAGTTAATTCTTGAAAAAGTTTATAAGCCAGGTATATATTGACAGTAATCTCATAACTTCATATGCAATATCTGGTTACAATAGGTTGAATAACATATAATTTTTTAAGTTATCGTTGTAATTTTTTGATACAAATAAAATTCCCTGCTCACAAAAACAATTATATAGGCTTTTTGTATATTTAGTGGTCATAATATGTTGATTTTGTTTTTGTTATTGTAATATAGGCTTTTCTGAAATAAAGAAACAATTATAGCATAAGAACAAAAAAAAAAAGTTTCTTAGTAACAGAAAAAGAAAAAAAAATGGAAAGTGAGGTTTTGATTGAAAGTGAGCATGCTTAGAGGTGACCCGTGAAGAGAGCACGTTACTATTGTAGATTTGTCACTTTGTGTTTCAATAGTTAGCGCTTTCGCTTTCTTGTGATTTTCTGTCTGTCTACACCCATTGCCCCTTACCACGTGCACCCATCTCCATTAACACAAGCTTTCTGAAATTTCATCCACCACTTACAAATTTTTTTTTTTTGTCATCTAAAGTTTATTTAAAATAAAACCGAGTGAAATACAAAGCCGGTTCAAAACCGGATACAAAGCCAGACCAAAATAGGAGACAAAGCCGGTGCACAACCGAAAACTACACAAACAAGGCAAAAAACTTCACCACAATGACATCAAAATTTGAAATTACATAAGCTCAACCACAAATTCAGGACAAGAACAAAGAGGATATTGTTATGTATACTTGTTACGTAGCAAAGATAAGCTTGAAGTTGAAAACCAACTAGGTAAAACTATTAAAGTAGTTCGAAGTGATAGAGGAGACGAGTATGATGGTCCGTTTAATGACTTTTGTCAACAACATGACATCATACATCAAATCACAACTCCTTATTCCCCTGAGTCTAACAGAGTTGCGGAACGGAAAAACCGAACTCTTAAAGAGATGATGAATGCAATGTTGCAGGAATCTGGATTAGCCCAGTCAATGTGGGGGGAAGCTTTGCTTACTACGAACTATATTCTCAACAAGATACCACATAAAGTTAATGGCAAAATGCCATATGAACTTTGGAAAGGTGTTTTACCTTCGTACAAATACCTCAAAGTGTGGGGGTGCCTAGCTAAAGTCGCAATACCACCTTCGAAAAAAGTCACAATTGGACCAAAAACAGTGGACTGTATTTTCATAGGATATGTACACAATAGTAGTGCTTATCGGTTTCTGGTTCACAAATCAGACATACCCCATATTCATGTGAATACAGTAATGGAATCAAGAAATGCGTCTTTCTTTGAACACATTTTCCCTTGTAAAGAAAAATAATGTCAGAAGATGACATTTGAACAACGGAAAACAAGCTTCTCAACAAATGAGTCAAGCACTTCCAGAACCTTAACACATGATGTGGAAGACGTAGAAGATGAACCTCGACGTAGCAAAAGAGCTCGTAAAGAAAAATCTTTTGGTGATGATTTCATGATGGTGTTTCTCACAGAGAACGCACCAACAACTTACGCAGAAGCCATGTCCACACCAGGATCACCCTATTGTAAGGAAGCTGTTAATAGTCACAATTGGACCAAAAACAGTGGACTGTATTTTCATAGGATATGTACACAATAGTAGTGCTTATCGGTTTCTGGTTCACAAATCAGACATACCCCATATTCATGTGAATACAGTAATGGAATCAAGAAATGCGTCTTTCTTTGAACACATTTTCCCTTGTAAAGAAAAATAATGTCAGAAGATGACATTTAAACAACGGAAAACAAGCTTCTCAACAAATGAGTCAAGCACTTCCAAAACCTTAACACATGATGTGGAAGACGTAGAAGATGAACCTCGACGTAGCAAAAGAGCTCGTAAAGAAAAATCTTTTGGTGATGATTTCATGATGGTGTTTCTCACAGAGAACGCACCAACAACTTACGCAGAAGCCATGTCCACACCAGGATCACCCTATTGTAAGGAAGCTGTTAATAGTGAGATCGATTCTGTATTGCAACATCATACATATGAGATTACCAATCTACCTGAAGGGTCTAATGCACTAGGGAGTAAATGGATTTTCACAACAAAAATGAAAATCGATGGTTCTGTGGATAAGTATAAGGCCAGGCTTGTGGCTCAAGGATTCCGACAGAAAGAAGGTCTGGATTTCTTTGACACATATTCTCTAGTGACGCGAATAATCTCCATCAGACTTTTGGTTGGTATCGCCGCATTAAGACGCCTAGAAATACATCAGATGGATGTCAAAACCGCTTTTCTGCATGGAGATTTAGAAGAAGAGATCTATATGAAACAACCTGAAGGTTTTGTGATATAACGTGAATTTGGGCTTTCCTAACGATGATTTTAACAAGCTTTCAAAGTCTTTTGAGTCATTTTGAGTTATTATTTAGGTCCATACTCGGAGATTTGGAACAACACGCGTTTGGGAAGGAGATTCGAGTATTTGAGCGAGAACCGGAACTATTCTGATTACCGGACCGACCGGTCCACATATAGGATCGACCGGTCCATATTTGGTACCTCAAGACCGACCTGGAATAAGGACCGATCGATCCGCGGGTCGATACGAAGCAGCCAAGTTCTCTGGAAAGTGGACCGACCGGTCTACCTAATGGACTGACCGGTCCACACGTCGATGTGAAGCAGCCAAGACTCTCTGGAAAGTGGACCGGACGATCCACTCATAGGATCGACCGGTCCAGGTGAAGACTCAAAGACTAGCATTGAATAGGACCGACCGATCCACATCAGGACCGACCGGTCCATATTTACCATCTTCATCACTGTTAGACACAATGCTAAGATTGAACCGATCACTTAATCCCTAGATCTTAGGTTGATACACATTCCAAAAGCTTGTGTATCACTGGAACTACTGTTGATGAGCAATTTGTCTTTAGTCTCGAAAGTGAATTAAAGTCAATTGTGAACTGATCAAACCTGAACTGTAATGCTTGCCTAGGATAGCCGTGACCAAACAAAAATTTAGGCACTCGGATCTCTAGGGATAGTAATTGTTGTCACGAAAGTAGAGCAATTTATATCAGTGTTTTGAGTTCTAGATGCATGCATATTAGAATCTGAATAGTTGTCTGGTTTATGAATGTGATTTCCTGAGAATTCTCTAATGCCTAGCATTTTTAATCATCTGAATTTACATCGTTTCAACTTGCAATCTTGTCTTTTAAATTGATAACAACACCCAAAATTATTATTTCCTGCTTAGCTTAATTCTATTTTCTATATTTCGTTGAGTAAGCCACTGGTCTCTGTGGATTCGATCCCTTAATTTACTAATGCGTGCCTGTGCACCTGCTGAGCTATCAAGTTTTTTTGGCGCCGTTGCCGGGGACCAATTGTGTTTGCCATCGAATTTGATTTGCGAATTTTGTCTAAGCACTTTCTAATTTCGTTTTTTCTTTTGTTTTTGTCTTTGCTTGTGATTCTAGGTGTATGCAGAGGAGAAGTAACCGCACTAAACCTCTGATATCACTCACTAACAAAGAATTATCCAAGCTAGAAAGGTCTAACAGAGCTCAAAGAAACCTCTTGCCAGTTATGGACGAAGTGGATCAAGCTAATAACGAGGCTCTTCAGACGACTTTGTTCGACCAGATAGAGCAGATTCGTACTGCAACCGCTGCTAGTGTCCTCACGGCGCAACAACAGATGCAGAACATGCAGCAGCAGTTTGCTAGGATGATGGCACAACAGGTGCCTCCACAAGGACATAATCCTCTGCCGTATAGAGGGATTGGAGAAGGGGATAATGTGCACGCTTTCTACCACAACAGATCAGCCATTTGTGTCCCTGAGATTCAAAGGAATGACTTCGAGATTAAGGCACAGCTGATTAATCTGGTAGAAAGACATGTGTTCCATGGTTTGGCTGCTGAGAACCCCATGGATCACATAGAGAACTTTGAAGAGGTCTGTGAGACAACCAAGGCTAATGGGTTACCAGCTGATTACCTCAAGTGCAAGCTGTTTAAGCACTCTCTCGCGGACAAAGCTCTGAGATGGCTCAAGTCACTTCCTCCAAACTCTCTTAACGGCAGGGAAGAAGCTAGAGCTGCTTTCTTGGACCACTTCTACACTAAGACCAAGACAGCTCAGCTCAGAGGAAGAATCACTAATTTTTCGCAGAAAGGCGGAGAGTCGTTTACTGAAGCTTGGGATAGGTTTAAGGAGTACCTTAGGGAGTGCCCCCATCATGGATTTACCGAGCAACAGATGCTCAGGACCTTCTACGATGGAGTCACCTGGGAATACAAGACCAATCTCAATGCCTCCAGCAATGGTGATTTCATGACCCAGAGCATAGAAGGTGCTTACCGATTGATCGACAACATGGCGCAGAGTTCCAGCAATCAGTGTTCTGAGTATGATATATCAAAAAGGGTCTGCAGTGTTTACACACCATCTGCAGTAGAAATAGCAGAGCTGACAGGTGCTAAACTCCGGGACTTGATGCAAGGAAGCCATCAGGGCATTAACATGGTCGGGGACGCTTCGGATGCAATCTGCTATTCAGAGGATGCTGCATTGGTTCCAGACGATACCCAGGAAATCAACTATGTGAATTGTCAAGGGATTGGGTAGAACAGAGGCTTCAACAACAACTACCACAACCATCCCAATCTATCATACATGAGCACCAATGTTGCAAACCCTCAGGACCAGACATACCCTCAGCAAGCGTCAGTTCCAGCTCAGAAACCCTTTCTCAATTCATCAGGAACAGCTCCACTAGCATAGGGATATACGAGCTACAATACAGGGTATCAGAAGCAGTATGGACAAGGTTCAGGCTCCGGATACCAAAATTAGAATCAGTTCCAGCATAGACAACAAGCTCCTCCACCTCAAGCTGCTAATCCCAATGACGAGTTCAAGGCTATGATGCAGCTCATGCTAGCTAATCAGCAGAAAGTTTCCACCGACATTACAAACATTAATGGGCGTTTAGAACCTGTGACAACTCACCTGAAGATGGTTGGTACTCAAGTGGCTCAGAATGCAGAAGCTGTTAAGAGACAGCAAAAAATTCTTCCAGCAAAAGGGAACAAAACCCGAAGAGGGACTGCCATGCCATTTCTGCAATTGAAGTAGAAGCCATCACCACTAGGAGTGGCAAGGTTCTTGAGCCAATCTCCAGGTTAGTAAAGGAGAAGGTCGTCTCTGCTAACGGTTCAAATGCATCAAAAGATGATTTTCCAGCAAAAGACAAGGATCCATCAGACATGAGACCGACCGGTCCCACTACCAGACCGGTCGGTCTGGTGAACAGTGCTCCGACCAATGTTTATCTTCCCAAAGCGCCCTACCCTACTCCGCCTAAGAAGTCTCAAAAGGATCTGGAAGAAGCAAAATGCAGAGAGATGGTTAAAGATCTGACAGTCAAGATCCCTTTAGTAGATGTTATCCACTTGTGCCCTTCGCTTAAACGTTATTTCAAGAAGATTTTGACTTCTAATGTGACCGAGGAAGAGGACTATGTGAGAGTAACTAAGGAGTGTAGTGATGTGCTACAGAACAGGACAGTGAAAAAGCTTGGAGATCCAGGTTGTTTTGTGCTTTCAGTTCAGATCAACTCAACAGTCTTCGCTTGCTCACTATGCGACTTAGGCTCCAGTGTCAACCTCATGTCATACTCCGTAGCCAAGCGATTGGGTTTCAAGGATTTTAGTCCTACTAAAATTTCTTTAATTTTTGCTCATCGTTCTGTTAAGCTTCCTGTAGGAGTTCTTGAGGACTTACAGCTAAAAGTTGGTGATGTTTTTGTCCGTGCAGACTTTGTGGTGCTTGAATTGGACGAAGAACCAAGAAATCCTTTCATTCTGGGCAGGCCTTTCCTTTGCACAGCTGGTGCAATGATCGATGTAAAGCGTGGACGCATTAATCTCCAGCTGGGAGATATTGAGATGCAATTCGAGATGGATAAGCTGCTAAAGAGACCTGTGATAGATGGACAAACATTCTCCATCAATGATCCAGAGGACAACGCTGACCAAGTCGCTGAGGAGATTCTGATGGATGACCCGTTAGAAATTGCCTTAACTAAGGCCAAAACGGAGGACGGATTTCTAAAAGACGAGGCGAATGAATATGTGAAGAAGCTGGATCAGAGTTGCACATATGAGAAGATAGTAGCTTCTTTGGAAATTTGGGCAGAGACGCCAAGGCCATCAGAGACTCCAAATCCCCCAGGTAAGTCCACCACGCCAATTGACAATCCGTGGAGTGAGCAGAAAGCTCCCATGGTGGAACTTAAAACCCTCCCAGCTGGGTTACGGTATGCTTTCCTTGGCCCTAATTCTACTTATCTAGTCATCATCAATGCGGAATTGAACAATGCTGAAACTGTTTTACTGTTGTGTAAACTTAGGAAATATCGTAAGGTGTTAGGATATTCGCTAGATGACATTACTGGAATTTCACCTAACTTGTGCATGCATAGAATCCATTTAGAAGATGAATCAAAGACTTCTGTAGAACATCAGAGGAGGTTAAACCCGAATCTAAAAGATGTTGTTAAGAAAGAAATTATGAAACTTCTAGAGGCTAGAATTATATATGATATTTCTGATAGTACATGGGTTAGTCATGTGCATGTAGTTCCTAAGAAAGGTGGAGTTACGGTAGTGAAGAATGATAGGAACGAATTGATCCCAACTAGAACTGTAACTGGTCATAGAATGTGCATTGATTACAGGAAATTGAATGCTGCAACTAGGAAAGATCATTTTCCGTTTCCTTTTATTGATCAAATGCTTGAAAGGCTTGCTAATCACCCCTACTATTGTTTCTTAGATGGGTATTCATGTTTTTTCTAGATCCCCATCCATCCAGACGACCAGGAGAATACCACATTCACTTGTCCATATGGCACTTATGCTTATCGCAGAATGCCATTTGGCCTGTGTAATGCCCCAGCCATATTCCAGAGATGCATGATGTCCATTTTCACCGACCTTATTGAAGATATCATGGAGGTATTCATGGATGATTTTTCAGTTTATGGCTCATCATTTTCTGTTTGTTTGGCAAATCTTTGCAGAGTTTTGCAGCGCTGTGAGGAGAAATACTTAGTGCTCAATTGGGAAAAATGTCATTTCATGGTCAGAAACGGAATAGTCTTGGGTCACAAGATATCAGGGAGTGGAAATAAGGTGGATAAGGCGAAGATCGAGGTAATGGCTAGTCTGCAACCACCTAACTCAGTCAAAGGAGTATGAAGTTTCCTTTGACATGCTGGTTTCTACAGGAGATTCATAAAGGACTTTTCTAAGATTGCAAGGCCTTTGAATCAGCTGCTCTGCAAGGATATGAAATTCAATTTTGATGGTCCTTGGCTAGAGGCCTTCCACATCATCAAAGGAGCCCTTATGACTGCACCCATTGTTCAACCTCCTGATTGGGATCTCCCCTTTGAGATCATGACCGATGCTAGTGACTATGCAATGGGAGCTGTTTTGGGGCAGCGAAAGGACAAGAAGCTACACGTGATCTACTACGCCAGTAGAACCCTTGATGATGCACAGTGCAAGTATGCCACCACTGAAAAAGAACTACTTGCCATTGTGTTTGCCTTTGAAAAGTTCAAGTCATACTTGGTGGGTTCTAAGGTAATAGTTCACACGGATCATGCAGCTTTGAGATACCTCCTTACGAAGAAGGATGCCAAGGCAAGACTCCTTCGCTGGATTCTCTTGCTCCAAGAGTATGATCTAGAGATTCACGACAAGAAGGGTATTGAGAATGGAGTGGCAGATCACCTATCTAGGCTGCGAATCGAGGAGCGAGTCCCACTCAATGCTGGACTCCCTGAGGAACAAGTTTATTCGATTAACATTGGGACTTCATACGAGTTTGCTGCTGCCGTTCATTCCTCACGCCCTCCTGATAGACCTTGGTTCGCTGATTTCGCAAACTACCTAGCTGTGGGACAAGAACCAAAGGATTTTGTCACGTACAAGAAGAAGAAGTTCCTACGAGACGTGCGAAGATACTTTTGGGATGAGCCTTACCTCTACATGCAATGCTCAGACGGCATCTTTAGAAGGTGTGTATCTGATAAGGAAATTCAAGGTATACCTTTCACTGTCACAGTTCTAACTACGCAGGACACTTTGCTACTTTTAAAACAGTTTCTAAGGTATTGCAGGCAGGCTTTTGGTGGCCTACCCTGTTTAAAGACGCTAATGATTTTGTTTCTAAGTGTGATTCTTGCCAGAGATAGGGTAACATTAGCAAGCGCAACGAAATGCTACAGAACTTCATATTGGAAGTAGAAGTGTTCGACGTGTGGGGAATTGACTTCATGGGACCATTCCCTTCCTTCTATGGGAACCAGTATATCTTGGTAGCTGTCGATTACATATCCAAGTGGGTTGAGGCGCTGGCTTCCCCATTAAATGACGCCAGGGTAGTTCTGAAAATGTTCAAGTCAATCATCTTCCTAAGGTTTGGCGTTCCTCAAATAGTGATCAGCGATGGAGGCTCTCACTTCATCAATAAGGTGTTCGCCAACTTGTTGAAACACAATGGAGTTAGACACAAGGTCGCGACCCCTTATCATCCTCAGACGAGTGGCCAAGTGGAGATTTCAAACAGGGAGATCAAGAGCATCTTGCAGAGGACAGTGAACACGACTAGGAAGGATTGGTCGATGAAGCTTGATGATTCTCTATGGGCTTATCGCACAGCGTACAAGACACCTTTAGGCACCACTCCATTTCATCTGGTGTATGGAAAATCTTGTCATCTCCCAGTGGAGTTAGAATACAAGGTAGCCTGGGCAATCAAGCAACTTAACTTTGACATCAAATCGGCATCTGAAAGATGATCCATCCAACTACACGAGCTGGATGAGATAAGGCACATGGCCTATGAGAGTTCCAAAATCTACAAGAAACGCACCAAAGCATACCATGACAAGCGAATCATCTCCAGGGATTTCGCTCCGAATGACCAGGTATTACTCTTCAACTCTCGCTTGAAACTGTTCCCTGGTAAAATCTGCTCAAGGTGGTCAGGCCCTTTTACCATCAAAGAAGTGAGACCTTACGAAGCAGTGGTGTTACTGGATCCGACTGGAGGTGAATTTGTCGTAAATGGCTAGCGCTTAAAGCCTTATTTTGCTAACACCGCCATCGCCATCACAAAGGCAGCTGAGATCCCTCTTGCTGACCCCCCCTCTAGCCTAAAAGGCACACACGTCAAGCTAACGACGTTAAACAAAGCGCTTGGTGGGAGGAAACCTACTTGTAAGTGTATATACATTCCTTTGATTTTCATGTTTTTCAATTTTACCTTTGTCTTGGTTTTTCTTTTTGGTTTTTCCTTAGGAATTTTCGTCACAGTATTTTGGACTCGGATTCAGAATCATGGATCGGTCGGTCCACACACGGATCGGTCGGTCCCCATCTTCCATGATCCGTGCATAAGCCTCAGGAAAGTAGCCTGGTCGAGCCGCAAAGGAGACCGGTCGATCTGGCATCATTGCGAGACCAGCCTTGGTCTCGGGAAAGTAGATCGGTCGATCCCCTCATAGACCGGTCGATATGTCATCGCCACGGAACCAACCCTTGGACTCTGGAAAATGGATCGGTCGGGCACCACTCAGACCGGTCGATCTGTCATCACCACGATATTAGCCATTTTTCTCGGGAAAGTGGATCGGTCGGGCACCACTTGGACCGGTCGATCTCCTCAGTCCCGCGGATCATGTAAGTTCTGGTCATAAGACCGACCGGTCCAATATCGAGACCGGTCGGTCTAGAAACCCGGATAAGTGAAATTTTGCCTATTTTCGGTTTATTCTGGTTTATTTCACTCAAATTTGGTCTTATGAACATGAAAAAACCTGACCCACACCCCTATTTCAGATCAAACATGATTTTTCTCTCCTCTTTCATGTGTTCTTGGTAATTTTTCACTAAAACTTCATCAAGCCCTAACTTTTCAAGTTCTTACCCAAAGTCGCTTAGTTTTTCAAGCTCTATCTGATTATACCATCAATTTGTTCGATCTGCAAGGTATGAGTATGTTATTTGGATGTCAAAATTTTGGGTTTTGGGTAGTTTTTGATGCCTTTGGATTTTCAAGTTCAAATTCGTTTGTTCCTCACTTAAATTGGTTCGTTTTTGCAGATTATGGGTCGCACTGGACATAACCCCCTAGCCAACGCTTCAACGCACAAAGATGGCTCAGTTGTGGAACGAGAACTCCGATCTAAGCGTGCTCACGACAAACCAAAGAGATCAACGAGGGAAGAAAAGGGCAAAGGAATAGCAACCTCGAGTGAATCGGATGCCCCGCGACGATCGCGAAGCTCGAGGTCCAATGCCCAAATGGATGATGCGATTCCTAGTCCATGTGCTCCATGGCCTAGACGGGACGGTAAACCCTTTTCTGGAATCGATATTCACCCTATGTTGAAATGGGATGAATTAGTTAGTGAGCCTTCTTATGAGAACAAACGGAAAGGAGACGGTTGGGTTAGGTACAATAGCATATGCTATAACGGTCTGCTTAATGTAGAGATGTTGCCCACTAAAGTCCTATGTTATCAGATGCTGGAAAAATTGGGTATATTGGATGAAGTACTTGCTGTTCTTAATTACATGGGTTTTGGGACAATGGCTACATACCAGTATCCTTTATATCCTGAACTGGTCCGACAGTTTCTTGCTTCCTGTGAGGTCTATTATGCAGACGAGGGTCATAGGGCAGTTGACTCATAGTAGATGGGTAGTTGGAGGTAAGTGGCGATACTTATGTGAACAGAGGGATTGAATACAAGATCTCCCTTAGGGACTTGTGTACTGTCTACGGTTTTGATGAAGGTAATACAAGTTCGGGTTTCCCTGATCGTCATTTTTTTCCTCAAAGCGACAGACTATGGAACTTGATCGGTAGGGGTCCTGCAACGTCACGAAGTATGAAACAAACCCTTATCAGGAACCCCATCATCCGTATCATCGCTAAGGCTCTGAGTACTACCATGTTCTGCAAGGAAGAACCAGGAGCATTGCGTCTTGATGAGTTGTTCTTACTGCATTTAGGAATGCCTGAGTTTGTGCACGAGATTTACACTGACCATCCTCGCGACTATCGCATAAACTACGGAGCAATATTTGCACATCTCCTGACAGAGAGGAAGTTTAGGGGTCTAACTGGACCTGGAAAGCAGGAAGTCTGTGGGAGTCTCCTAACTCCCATCTTTAAGTTCCATGAGATTGATTTGCGCGACACTGAGGAAATCCTGGCGCCTTCACTCCTAGATATGCAACATTTGACTCATAGTAGATGGGTAGTTGGAGGTAAGTGGCGATACTTTGACTTGGATGGGATTCAGAGTTCCATTTCATTACCCAGTGGTCACACACCTCTCACTTCCATGGCGAACGTGCGATTTTTGCCGTCCTCCTCACCTCAGAGCACAGAGCCAGATGCACATGTGCAGCGCAGGAAACACCGCCATGTTAGTAGAGATGTTGGCGCAGCAGGTACTAGCAGTGGTCCTGCTCTGCCTGAGCAGAGCTACCAGCTCCCACCGTACAGAGGAAGATGCAAAGTATGATGTCTGCCATTTGGGGTGACCTCTCGTGTTCACGAGGCACGAATGCAGTTAGAGGATCAGATTTTGTTGGGAGTCACATGCCTCCACCTTCTGGACCCTCCACAAATAAGAGATCACACGATGACGCTGCCGGATCCGATGAGTCCCCAGAGTTCTGATGACGTTAGACTTTCTTACTTTTCTTTTTCATTTTCGCACTATTTTCTTTCTTTTTAATAGTTCTTTCCTTTGGATTTATTTTCACACCGGGTCGGTGTGAAGTAAGTCTGGGGGGAAGTGCTATTGGTACTAATTATGTTTTCTATTTTCTTATTTTCTTGTTCGTTTTCTTGAGTCGTTTTCTGTTTTAGCGAGTCAGTTTGTAAAACCTTTGTGATATGCATGCATTTCTAGGACCACATGATGTTTGATAACCCCTCTAATAGTGTCCGGCCAGCCAATCATTCTAAAGACCTTTTGGTACCATTTCAAAACTTTCTGCTTAGGATTTTTAACTCTGTATTTCCTCATCTATTTTTTGATTTTTATTAGAATCATTCTTTTTGTGCTTTAGAAAAGGCTAGAACTAATCCCCAACTCTAAAAAAAAAAAAAAAAAAAAAAAAAAATTTAATGCATTGTTGAGAGGGAATAGAATAAAGCCTCAGGTTTTATATGCAAGCGCATTTCTATTTCTTATTCTTAGCATTAGTTCTTTAGATAAGCAGAAAATTTTCATCTAAATAAAGGAAAAGGTCTTAAGTTTGAAAAGCTGTGCATCATCTTTGGATTTAGTTCTCTTGGGATTTTGTGCCATGACTTGCATTCGGCCGCGACTGAGATTAACCTAAACACTTTTACCCCCACTACTAAATAGCCCAAAACCTTATCCCTTATGCGACGGACATTTTCCCTCTGGTAAGATTTCTGGACCCTGGTATAGAGTCGCTGAGACATAGGAACTTGAGTATGGTAGCATTGCTATATATTTGGCAAAGTACATGAAGTACCATCTTGGTTTTTGATCTGTTTATGAAGGTTGTTAGTATTACATCTGTGGGATCTTAAAGGATTGCATTCAGCTCATGAAGGTTAGTTTGGTTTTTGTAGCTTCCTTGAACTTATTTCTAGTTTGTCTTTACTTGAGGACAAGAAAAGATTTAAGTTTGGGGGAGTTGATATAACGTGAATTTGGGCTTTTCTAATGATGATTTTAACAAGCTTTCAGAGTCTTTTGAGTCGTTTTGAGTTATTATTTAGGTCCATACTCAGAGATTTGGAACAGCACGCGTTTGGGAAGGAGATTCGAGTATTTGAGCGGGAACCGAAACTATTCTGATTACCGGACCGACCGGTCCACTTATAGGATCGACCGGTCCATATTTGGTACCTCAAGACCGACCTGGAACAAGGACCGATCGATCCGCGGGTCGATACGAAGCTGCCAAATTCTCTGGTAAGTGAACCGACCGGTCCACCTAATGGACTGACCGGTCCACACGTCGATGTGAAGCAGCCAAGACTCTCTGGAAAGTGGACTGGACGGTCCACTCATAGGATCGACCGGTCCAGGTGAAGACTCAAAGACTAGCATTGAATGGGACCGACCGGTCCACATCAGGACCGACCGGTCCGTCCACCTGATTTTTAGGAAATTTCCTCTTTCTCCGTTTTATCTTATAAAAAACCTATTAGGTTAAGATTTTTAGATCTATCTTTCTTTTCTGCACGTTTTTATCAGACTCTTAGAGATTTTTCGGCAATTGTAAGCAAGGAGAAGAATTCCTTTACTTTTCGGAGAAGATTTCTGAACCTTATTTTGTTTTCTATTTCATCAATTATGCAATTTTCATCTAGTACTTTTGTTATGTCTCCAATTATGTCTAAGTAGTTCTTAGTTAGGTTTTAGGGTTTCGATGGATTTCACAGAATAAATCAGACACAAATAGGTTGATTATTATTTACCATCTTCATCACTGTTAGACACAATGCTAGGATTGAACCGATCACTTAATCCCTAGATCTTAGGTTGATACACATTCCAAAAGCTTGTGTATCACTGGAACTACTGTTGATGAGCAATTTGTCTTTAGTCTTGAAAGTGAATTAAAGTCAATTGTGAACTGATCAAACCTGAACTGTAATGCTTTCCTAGGATAGCCGTGACCAAACGAAAGTTTAGGCACTCGGATCTCTAGGGATAGTAATTGTTGTCACGAAAGTGGAGCAATTTATATCAGTGTTTTGAGTTCTAGATGCATGCATATTAGAATCTGAATAGTTGTCTTGTTTATGAATGTGATTTCCTGAGAATTCCCTAATGCCTAGCGTTTTTAATCATCTGAATTTACATCGTTTCAACTTGCAATCTTGTCTTTTAAATTGATAACAACACCCAAAATTATTATTTCCTTCTTAGCTTAATTCTATTTTCTATATTTCGTTGAGTAAGCCACTGGTATCTGTGGATTCGATCCCTTAATTTACTACTGCATGCATGTGCACTTGCAGTGTTTATTTCGGGTTAAAAACTGAGCTATCATTTTGTTATCCCCGGACAAGAACACAAAGTCAGTAAACTTGTCAAGTCATTGTACGGACTGAAGCAAGCTCCAAAACAATGACATGAAAAATTTGATAATGTGATGATGTCAAATGGTTTCAGTATTAACGAATGTTATAAATGCATATACATCAAATGTACCCCTCACGGATATGTTTTGTTGTGTTTATATGTTGATGATATGCTCATTATTGGCAACACTAATGACATGATTAATCAAACAAAGAACTTACTTCATAGTAACTTTGAAATGAAAGACATAGGATTGGCAGATGTCATTCTCGGTATTAAAATTCACCGACATGCTGGAGGAATTATCTTATCACAATCACATTATGCTCAAAAGATACTTGATAGATTCAAAAACTATCCAAGTGGGACTGCAAAAACTCCAGTTGACCCTCATATTCACCTGACTAAAAACTCAGGTGATGCAGTTTATCAGGTCAAGTATGCACAAGTATTCGGAAGTTTGATGTACTTGACAAATTGTACTAAACCCGACCTAGCACATGCTGTAAATATACTAAGTCGCTATACTAGTAATCGAAGACATAAACATTGGAAAGCGATAACTAGAGTTTTGAATTACCTACGTTATACCAAAAATTATGAACTACACTATGGTAAAGAACCAATAGTTTTGGAAGGATACAGTGACACAAACTGGATTGCGGATTCCAAACTCAAAATCCACAAGTGGATATGTCTTTACACTTGGAGGTGGAGCAGTGTCTTGGAAGTCTACCAAACAAACAGTGATAGCCACATCGACCATGGAATCTTAGTTTGTCGCTTTAAACAAAACTGCTCAAGAAGCAGAGTGGCTTCAGAAGATATCCCTATGTGGGAGAAACTAGTGCCAGCTTTACGTGTACACTGTGATAGCCAATCGACTATATCTCGGGCACTGAATAATCATTATAATGGCAAGTCTCGTCACATACGACGATGACATAAAACCATTAGAAACTTGATCTCCACCAGAGTACTCACGATAGATTATATCAAATATGTCGATAACCTAGCTGATCCTTTCACTAAAGGTTTGGCAAGAGATCAAGTAGTCAAATCATCAAGAGGAATGGGTTTACAAGCCTATGAATAAAGTTGAAGTTTGATGGACACCCCACCTATATGGCTAGAGATCCCAAGAAATAGGTTCAAAGGGACAACAAATTCAAACTTAAACTGAACGAACACTGTGAGATTAGTATCTCTACCCAGTTCCTAGGATGACATACAGTGTTACATCGGTATGGAATAAGGATAAGCTTTTTGCTTTTAATGATTTCTTAGCCTTATAATAGATAGTATTACAGAATACTTCTAACGATAAGCTAATGAAGATCACCGAGTGAGTGTGAAATGGGGCCGTTTTAGGAGAAAGAAGGAAAGGCTATATTCTCCAGGTTCACTCATGAAAACAAGGCAAGTTCACGGCCAAAATGACACAATAGAGAACAAAGTTCTATGAGAAAATGAGTTGTGTTATAGTTGTTGTCTTGGTTTACATCAAAATCCTGGTGGTTCAAGACATCATGTTCACCTCCTGGCCAAGTAAATCCAACAGCTATTAACTACGAGTGGTTCAAAGCTGAAAAATTGCTACCAACTCAGATACAATAATTTTTTTGTTATACTCTCAAAAGTCTGTCTGTCTGTCTAGTGATATAAGTTAGTCTAATCAGTAGAGTCTTAGAGTTTATCGAGTCGTCATATGTTTATAGGTCATTTCTATTCATGTGGGGGATTGTTTGAACTAATTTTGAATAAACAAATGGGCTATTAATTTGGGTATTTGGTTTATGAAAAATTGAATTAAAGTTTGAATGAAAAATTGATTTGGGCCATATTGGAAAAGCCCCAAATGGTGTGGAATAAAGTGTGTATGTAAAAAGTCTCACATCCCTTAGGGGAAACTTTTTCAAGTGGTATATAAGGAATTTAAGATATACCTATGTTCAAAGCATAACACCCACATATGGAGAGACACAATGATACCACGCGCGCACCACCACCACCACCGAGCCGAGCTGGGCTGGGCTCGGGTTTGGGTTTAGGTTTGGGCAATTGGACCGAAGGTCCATTAAAGACTATTCTTTTTGGGAAAAAATTTTATTAAACATTTAACCGAATAATCGCAACCATTTGGTTCATGGTGTCCGAATAATCGCAACCCGTCGGTTCATGGTGACCGCGACTCAAAATTGCACTTCTTTAAAATCTGGCGCGCATCATCGTCTTCTTCAATCTTTTTCTCTGCGAACTTTTTCTTCTTCAGAAAAACTTCAAACCTCCACAAAGTAAGTCTCGAGAGTATTCATAGATATATATTCGTCAGATTATGATTTTGAGTGTTGCGAAATCGTTCTTCCTTATGGTTTTATCCTGGGATTCGTAATCGTATCAAACCATCTCACTACGGGCGATTTTTCGAATTAAGGAAAGAGAGCAATCTCGACTCCGTGTTCGTTTTATTATCGAGAATTTCTTATTCTTCTTAATTTGTTTTCATATTTCATTCGGATTTCTCAATTCGGTTTTTGCGGTTCCTACAAACACTTCACCAATGAAAAAAAACCAAAGGGACCGGAACAGGAGGAAACACATAAAGACTAAGAGATGACGAAAGCCAAGAGGAGACGTTTTTGATTCAGAGAAGCCTCATCGATGACATGCAAATAATCCAACACAAAGCCCAACTCTCTGATCTTTAAATGCAATCTCACGAGAACCAGACTTCAAATCACCTTCTAATAAACCGATAAACCAATCCCATAACCAAAGACTTCATAACCCACCGGAAGAAAAAAGCCCACAACACAACTACAACTACAAGACGATAAGACCATTAACAAGAGAGAGAAGAGCAAACCGGATCAACCATGAGTTAAGGCAAATCGAGACAAACCCGACAGCACCAAACCAAAACACGAGTCCTCCAAGGACCCAAACCGATAAACGCATAATCGAGCCATCCAAAATCATCACAAAGGGCTGATGCGAGAACAGAGAAAAGCACCAAATACAATCTATTTTTCTATTTTGATGTCTAAAATAATAAATGGGAATTTACCAATTTATGCCATATTCATTTGGACAATGTCCCAATAGGATTTTCTGTTTATAGAAATGTTCCATTAGGATTTTGTAATTTTAAATCCCAATTATAACCTTAATTTCATGTTTTTGTTATTTTATACAATAATTAGAAAAACAAAAAAGGAAATAGAATATATTATGATTTTGAAAATCTGAAAAGAAAAAAAAAATGATTTCGGAAACATTAAATAAATCAAATATATTAAATTTAAAAAACACATAAAATATTTTAAGAAAACGTAAAATTATCTAAAATATCTTTCTAAAAATTTATGAAAAACATTCATGAAAAAAAATTTATGTAAAAAGTTAGTAAAATATTTATGAAAAAAACACATAAAATATTTAAAAATTTAGGGGGAATTGCCAAAATAGACCACTTTTTTTTGGAAAATGTCCCATTAGGACTATGTAAATTTTGCCCCACATTACCCTTTATGTAATTAAAATTAATTCAAATAAAATGTTTTTAAATATTTTGAAAAATCTGATAATTATAAACAAGTCATGAATAGTGGTTTTGTATAAAAGTTTTAATTTTTTCAAGTTGAAAACTTGTATTTAAAATGAATTTAGTTTTTCATTCTACGGGTGATGGTAGAAGTAGAATTCGGTTTCTGGCTATTAACATAATTCTACGATGTGTAGAAACATACTTCTGCTGTATACCAACGTTCTACATCTACCCAGAGCACTATTTCCACCACTTACACTGTTATCTACCATTCGCTGATAGCTCTTTCTACCGATAGTTCTACCACTATCACTTCCATCTACCGTCTAGTAGAATCCACTTTCTACAAAATTAGTTATTAGATCCTAAAATCAAGGAGGGAATATTTTAGTTTCCTAAAATGATTTTTACAATATATTTTACAGTTATTTACCTACTGTATTTTATTCTTTATTTTCGAATTTATAATTAACTAAAATTTTATGAATAATTTAACAATAAAAATTTGTAAAACAGAAAAATTTCAAAAATATACCCACCCATGCGTCGAACTCACAACCTCTAGAATAATGGGCTTGTAAACATGTACGGGTGTACCAATTGAGCTATAGAGTTTTTATTGTTCATTGTTATTTTGTAAGCATAATATACGTTAAACTCTTAATTACCTAAACAAATATATGTTTGGTCCTCATAGGTTTGCTTGGGTGCTAGAGTGTTGGGAGAACGGAGATATAATGCAGGTGATTGATCAAACGATCGGGCAAGAGTATATTGAGGAGCAAGTGGCACTTGTTCTGAAACTCGGCTTACTCTGTTCGCATCCGGTATCAGCCATCAGACCAAACATGTCCAGCGTCATTCAATTCTTGGAAAGTGTAGCTCAGCTTCCTCATAATTTGCTTGATATTATGAAAGCTAGAGAAATCAATGGAGGTACTAAAATCTCAGGTGAAGCAGCTAATCCTCCAGAGTCATGTTCCGTTACTCCCTTGACCTTCACTGAACCATTTGTCTCTCATGGGCGCTAAAAAAATTAAAACACATAAAGTCTCGTAAGTTCTTGATGTCTATTATTAATGGAAGTCATGGTGAATTGTGTAATATGCTTGGAAGTGTGCAAGAAGGATATATCATAAGGAAGGGGAAAAAACATGTTCTAATAAGATTGATTTTCAAAAAAAAAAAAGATTGATTTTCAATTAGTTTGTTCCTTATGGAGATTATAACATCATCCTCTCACTTAATTATCGTCTTTAGATTGTATAATACTTCCCTCACATAACTAAGACTTGAAAACTTGGTGACTTTCCTATAAAACAAACAATATTTCATGACTCTATTTCTTGAATGTTATGTTCTCTTGCTCAAGACCCTATTGTGGTTTCTTTTCCTCTGTTGTAGAAATGTCGTTTACAAATGTAACAAAAAAAACCAAAAACAAATGTAACCAAAAAGTGGGTTACGATCTTCAGAAAATGGCGCACTTTCAAAACCTTGATCTGCGATTTGCACACTATTTCCCAGTGGCTCCGGTGACTGTAGAACTGGCGCACACAAACCAGACAAATTATAATGGGGCGCGGTATGTTTAATAAGTTTGTTACCAATTTGAGCGAATAGTTTTAACTTTAAAGTTATAAAATTGAAAAGATAAACGATTTCAGACAAGGACAGAAGCAGAATATAAAACCTTAACGCCAAGTGAGTGTGACAGAAGATGAAGCTTGAAGACAGGATGTGACCATTCAATCTTTCCCCAAATCTCGCATCCCTCGCGTTTTTCGATTGAAATCTCGGCACACCAAAGGTCCAAATCTTCAATCCAAAAGATGACAATGTTCCCATCAGAGTTGGTGCAGAGTCGAATGATATCGAATTTGATTTTGGCTGGTGTACAATTCAGCCTCGAGCATGGATTAAGAGTATAAAAGACTTGTCTCGGCTGTTCCAGCTCTTCCAAACCTTTCACCTCCTTCCAATCAAACTCATCTGGCTCACACCACATTATTCTTCTCCCGCTAGTAGTATCAAGAGAAAATAAAACTTTACCTATAACATACCAATCGTTTCTGTTTACTAGCTTAGAATCTCTTTTACCCAGTTGCCAAAACATAGACTTACTTGGCACAAAGGAGAAGGTTCGATTTTTCACATCCACCGCGTAAGCCTTCTTCTCCTCTTCTACCACCACACTCTGATGAATATTGTATCGCATCTTGGGGACATACCAATTACCCCAAGTTTGTGTCTTAAGATCAAATACCTCTGCCCATTCTGAGGAATCAGCGTCCCCATGGCACCCTCCAAACACGTATATCTTCCCGTCTACAAGGCTTGCAGATGCACAAGCACAAGCACAAGCCATCATCATGGACGAGACGCGTCGCCATGTGTGAGAGAGGCGCAGTGGTGTGGAAGAAGAACAATCGAGGAACCAGACATCCGAAGTGCGATTTCCGTTTATGAGGCCACCGAATACATAGATCCCTTGATCCACCACCACGAAAGAGGATGATTCCGGAGCCTGATTAGGATTCGCAGGTGACGATAAGGGGTGAGGATGAACCATCGTGGGGTTGGGTCAGGGGAGAGGCGGAGGCATACGTAGAGATATGCCTCAATGCAACCCATATGCTGTCTCAAGTCAGAGAGCTCAGGGGAGTCTACGAGAGAGCGGGTGGTCTTTGAGGCGATAGCTAATGCCGCAAGGTCAAATCTCGAGATCTGAGCCAGGCAGTTCATAGCTAATTCATCTGGAAGTAAAGAGATGTGGGTCTATGGGCAATCGATCAAAGTAAAAGATTTTATAAAATTTTATATTTCCTTTTTAATTTTATAAATATTGGAAAATTTTTAAAAATTATAATTTAGGGATTAAATTGGAATTTTGAAAGTACAAAATCCTATTGGGACATTTTTATGTTCATAAAAGCTTAAGGGGATATTTGCCAAAAAAAAGTGGCTTGATTTGGCAATTCCCCCAAAAATTTATGTAAAAACACATAAGACACATAAAATATTTATGTAAAAAATACATGAAAACACATAAAAACAAATTTATGTAAAAAGTTAGTAAAATATTTATGAAAAAAACACATAAAATATTTAAAAATTTATGTAAAAACACATAAGACACATAAAATATTTATGTAAAAAATACATGAAAACACATAAAAACAAATTTATGTAAAAAGTTAGTAAAAATTTATGAAAAAACACATAAAATATTCAAAAAAATGTATTATCTAATATTTAATCATAGATTTAAGGAAATTGTAACTAATTGTGCCTAAAATACATTCTACTATTTAGTAGATGGTTGTTATATTGGTAAAATTATTTAAATTACTATCTGCGCTTGGTAGAATGAGTCTAAGTCGTGGAAATAATGTTCTTAGCGAATTTAGAATGTTGACATAAAGTAGAAACTTGTTTCTAATGGGCATAATCTGAAATCTACTGCTAAACTCAGCCGTAGAATGGAAAACTAAAATCATTTTAACACATGATTTTCAACATTCAAAAATAAAAAAAGTTATAGGAATGTGTTATTCATGACATACTTATAATTGTCAGATTTTTAAAAAAATTTAAAACCTTATATTTGAATTAGTTTTATATAAAATAAAGGTAGTATTGGCAAAAAAATGGTAAAAAATGAAAAAGGTCTATTGGGATATTGTCTAATTGTCTAAATGAATGTGGTCTATTTTGGCAAATTCTTCAAAAAAAAAAAAATATAGTAATTTTTTATTTCTACTCCAATGTATCTTTATTTTAGTGAAATTTCTATTTTTTCTTTGTATTTGAAAAAAAAATATAGAGAATTACTATTACTTACACTAATTTTAAGAAACGAAATAGAAGTAGACCGGAAATGTCCTTAGAAATAATGCAAATTAGATCACTTCATCGCAACTCTCTCTTGTAACATCTAAACACTAAACAAGTGAAAAAAGTAAATAAAAGAAGAGAGAGAAAAGAGGAAGATTTCCATCAAGTATGTCAATGAGTTCACATTTTCTTACATATTTTTCAATAGAAAATTTCTTTTTTGTGTTATCTTTTTCCAACAACAAAGTTTATTTTGGCATTATGAATTTTAGTACCATGGTTTTTGTTACCTCGTTGCTCAGGTGAATGTTTCGTTGCTGGCCTACGATTTCTCGTCCTATGAAACAATTCTTTATGGGCTCAATGGTTACAAAGGATTATAAACCGTAGTGGATCCTTTTGGGCGGTCAAAGAGACATCAATGTTGGGCTCTTGGATTTGGAGAAAGATTCTGAAATATCGAGAGCTAGCAAAACAATACTACAAGGTTGAAAGTCGGTCAGGGAAAAAAATCTCCCTTTGGTATGATTCCTGGAGCTCTCTAGGGTGTTTATACGATGTGTTTGGACCGAGAGGTGTTATAGACATGGGTATATCAATCAAAGCTTCTTTACAATCAGTGTTTGAGGGAGAGAGACGAGGTCGGTATAGGAATCATCTTTTGAAGAAGGTGGAGGAAGA
This sequence comes from Draba incana, assembly GCA_963576765.1. Taxonomy (NCBI): domain Eukaryota; kingdom Viridiplantae; phylum Streptophyta; class Magnoliopsida; order Brassicales; family Brassicaceae; genus Draba; species Draba incana. The sequence goes on from OY755209.1 coordinate 22,023,708, forward strand.
GATTGCAAAGGAGAAAAGCAAACGTGTAATAGGGGAGGATGATATCATCCAATGGAGAGGGATGAATGATATATACAAGGCGAGATTTATCACAAAAGAGACTTGGGAGATGATGAGAACTCCACTTCCTCTATGGGAGTCTCATCGCAGCATATGGTTCTCCTACGCTACGCCTAAGTTCTCTTTTGTCCGACAGACAAGAAGACTGTCAGAAATCGGTCGGATTATTGGACCGTGTAACTAGCCGGTGCTGACACCGGCAGTGATTCCGGTTTGCTGTCGGAAATCCGTCAGAAATTATGCACCGTTAATATTTTCCGACGGATTTCCGACAGACACATAACTAGCTGTCGGAAATCTGTCGGAAAAAATAGCCGTTATATAGCCGTTATTATATCCGTTTGATTTTCGACGCTTTTCCGACAGATTTCCGACGGTCAGCGTATTTATATATATGATTCCACACATCTTCATTTACTCACAACAACAACAACTTCCAACCAAACATTTCTTAGAAAAAATCGTCAAGAGAGTGAGATGTCATCTTCTAGATATTATAGATCGTGGATGGATGAAGAGATGTATGATCCGGAGTCGAAGACATTAAATGCAAGTTATGCACGAGGTATATGCGAGTTCATGGCGGTTGTCGGGAATCGAAAGGTGATAAAATGTCCATGTTTAAATTGTTGTAATTCGCGTAATGTTAATGTAGAACAAGTTTGGCATCACTTGTATACCAATGGTTTAATGCCGGGATACAAAATTTGGTTTTTTCATGGAGAAACTAATAATGATGGTGCTAGTAGTAGCAGTGCACCATATGTTGCGGATAGCTTAGGCGAACATAGAACGGATAACTTAGGTGAACTTAGAACGGATAGCTTAGGCGAACATAGAACGGAAGTAGATTTTGGTGTAGGTACTGCTGAGATGGTTCATGATGCGTTTAGAGAGAATTTGCCATCGATCGTAATAGGGGAGGATAGAGTAGATGAACCAAATGAAGAATCTAGAAGATTTTTTGATATGTTAGACGCAGGGAAGCAACCCTTATATGATGGGTGCCGAGACGGACATTCACCTTTATCAACTGCTAGTAGACTGATGACCATTAAGACGGACTTCAATTTGGCGGAAGACTGTGTTGATGCGATAGCAGATTTTGTGAAAGATATTTTGCCTGAAGATAATCAGGCACCTGCATCATACTACGAGATACAGAAACTTGTAGCTGGTCTTGGTATGCCGTATCAGGTGATAGATGTATGCATCGACAACTGTATGCTATATTGGAGAGAAGACGAAGACCGGAGAAGATGTAAATTTTGTCGTAAACCACGGTATCAGGAAACTGGTGGGAGAGTTCCAATTCCATATAAACGTATGTGGTACTTACCATTGACAACGAGGTTAAAGAGGTTATATCAATCTGCGCGAACGGCAGAACAAATGAGATGGCATGCAGAGCATCGTCAAGATAGAGAGATTACACATCCTTCAGATGCAAAAGCGTGGAAACATTTTCAAATGTTGTATCCGGATTTTGCATACGAGTCAAGAAATGTGTACCTCGGGTTAAGTACGGATGGTTTCAACCCATTTGGGAAGCATGGAAGGCAGTATTCTTTGTGGCCCGTAATCGTAACACCGTACAATTTGCCCTCTGGTATGTGCATGCGTCAAGAGTTTTTATTCCTCTCCGTTCTTATTCCCGGCCCTGAGCATCCGAAGCGATCACTTGATGTATTCCTCCAGCCATTGATTTATGAGTTACAAATGCTATGGAGTCACGGTGTCGAAGCGTTTGATGTTTCACAGAAGGAGAATTTTCTGATGCGTGCGGTCCTTATGTGGACTATTAGCGATTTCCTAGCATACGGTATGCTATCTGGATGGACTACTCATGGAAGATTATCGTGCCCGATTTGCCAAGACAACACTGACGCTTTCCAATTGAGGAATGGAAGAAAGCCATGTTGGTTTGATTGCCATAGAAGGTTTCTACCGTACGGCCATCCCTATCGTCGGCCTAAAAGATTATTTAAGAAAAATACACAAGTGGTTGATGGTCCAATTGATGAGATAGACGGTCGTACTATATTGGAGCTGTTGAGAGATTTTGGTGCTGAGAGGACTCCTGATTGTGGGGGTAATGGGCATGAACCGCTTTGTGGTGTAGGGGAAGCTCACAACTGGCACAAGAAGAGTATATTTTGAGATTTGCCATATTGAAAGGATCATTTATTAAGGCACAACCTTGATGTGATGCATATTGAAAAGAACTTCTTTGACAACATCATGAATACGGTGTTAAACATCCCGGGAAAGACAAAAGACAATGTGAAGTCTAGGATGGATGTTTCAAAGATTTGCTACCGTGATTATCTTGATCGTCTTCCCGATGGTACATATCCTTTTCCTCCGTACCGATTGCAAATACAAAAGATAAGAGAATTTTTCCGGTGGATTAAAGACGAAGTTAAATTCACTGATGGATATGCAGCTAATCTGGGTAACTGCGTAGACTCGCGATACCTAAAGTTTATGGGACTGAAGAGTCATGATTGTCATGTACTGATGCAGAGGCTTCTTCCATTTGCTTTTACCCATCTCCTTCCTCAAACTGTCCACGAAGCTATTGCAGCAGTTGGTGCTTTCTTTAGGGATTTATGCACGAGGACACTTACAGTTGAGGGGATCCGCAATTTAGATGCCAATATACAAGTGATCCTTTGTAATCTTGAGAAGATCTTTCCGCCGTCTTTTTTTGATGTTATGGAACATCTTCCCTTACACCTCCCCCGCGAAGCCGAACTAGGTGGTCCCGTTCAATTTCGTTGGATGTATCCTTTCAAGCGGTACATGTTCCATCTAAAGAAGAAGGTCAAAAATTTGGCTCGAGTTGAAGGTTCTATTGTCGCACAGAGTATCAATGAAGAATCATCACAGTTTGCGGAATATTACTTTCCGCGGGGAGTTCGTACGAAGAGTAGACGTCCTGCTCGTCATGATGATAGAGGTGAGAGAGTCACGTATGCCGCGCTGGTCCCTGAGTTGTTTTCGCAAGTTGGCCGAGTGATTGGGAGAGGGAAGAGACGCTACCTATCACAAGATGAGTGGAGTCACTTACATATGTATATCCTCACGAATTGTGAGGAGATGGCGGAGTACGAAAGGTAAAAACAGAACTTATTTAAATACTTATTTTTTTTATACCTAAGTAATATATAGGTTTCATATGTTATATATTGTTGTTTGCTTTCAGGATTTACATTGCATCGATACGTCGCTATTATCCGGATATGACAGAAGACGAACTTGGAGAATCTAAGGAAACCGAGTTTCCAAATTGGCTGCAATATTACGTAAGTTTTTAAAAAATTCTTATATATCTTAAAATTAGTGAATTAATTATGGGACTGAATAAAATGTTTGTTTATTAATTTGTCTAAATTATTATCTCAGGTTTCTGAAGGAATAAAGAATGGAGAAAGGTTTCCGACATGGTTACAAGAGATAGTTTCTGGCCCAAGCTTCGAAGCAACTTCATATGTTCAATATTGCACTAGGGGATTTGCATTTAGGATTCATGAAGAAAAGTCGAGGTCAACTGAAGATTACGGTATTTCAGCTACAAGTGGTGATGTAGTCTACTACGGGATTCTCAAAGAAATATTGAAAGTGAGCTATCCAGGAATGTTGGGCATGAGGTGCATTGTTTTCTTATGTGAGTGGTATGATCCGTCATATCCACAAGGTGTTCAGGTGAGCCAATTTGGCGTCACTTCAGTAAATTCTTCTAAGAGACTGCAAAAGTATGACCCATTCATCCTAGCATCACAGACAGACCAGGTTTGATTTTAAAATTTTATAATACGTGCGTTATAGATAAATAATGATATTGTAATTGCCTAAACTAAATATGTTTGTTTCAGGTATGCTACATTTATTACCCTAGGGTAACACATCGAGGGGATCCTTGGATTACAGTGACTCCAATTAATCCAAGAGGGAGACTATATGGAGTTGCTGAGCAAGATGATATGCAACCAACTAGAATTACTCCGATGGCTCCAGTTGGTCATTCTTCAGCGGTGGACCTTTTTGTTGATTTCACTGAATTTGGTGATAATATAGTACATTCAGAATCAGAAGAAGAAGTTGGAGAATTTGATGAAGACGAAGACACAATTCCTTCGGAAGGATCAGACTCAGACTCAGATTTAGGATTTTGATATGTTTGTATTTGTTAACATAAACAAGAATAAAAAAATATATACATTTTCCTATTTTTTTTTAAAAAAAAATGATATTCCGTCGGAAATTTGTCGGAAATATATATATATTTCCGACCGATTTCCGACAGCAACTGATATTTATATAATTCTTATAAAAAATTCATCTGTGTATATACTCTTTTAAAGCATGCGTCGGAAATCTGTCGGAAATATATATATTTTTCCGACAGATTTCCGACGCAATATTCATATCATGCTAACCTTAAAAGACGACACGTGTTACCCATAAATCTGTTGGAAATCTGTCGGAAAAATAGATAAATTTCCGACAGATTTCCAACAGATTTAGGGTTTTGAGGTCAAATTCCTGAATTTCGAGAAGACAAAGTCTCTGCATACAATTCTGACAACTAAAGTGAAAGATAATTGAGTGAATAACCTTCTCGATGTTATACAGAACATGTTTTGCGATTTTGTCATGTTTCAACCAAAAGCGTTTCATACAGTTACATATACAAAACAATAGATGTTTACGGAAAATACTAAATGTTTAGAATTTGAAAGTAACAATGAATTATCAAGTATTTTATCTTCCAAATATTGGTTCAACCATGCTATTAACTTGTAACTACGAAAACGGATCATAAACAAGCTTAAAACCCCATATACAAAATGGAGATTTCAGGTAAAAATATGTACAAAATGCTAACAATGTTAAATATTGTTTAAAAATTACCAATTTTTTCCAAAATGCTTATTCATTAATTTCCAAAAAAACATTTCTTAAATTTAATAAACATTTCTTAAATTTCTTCAATTCCTTAACCCTAAACTAGGCCTGGGCCTTCGGGTACCCGTTCGGGTTCGAGGCGGGTAATTACACTCGCCGGGTACCCGTTTTTTAAATTGTAAAACCCTTTCGGATATAAGGCATTAGCGGGTCGGATACGGATATTACCCTACCGGGTTCGGGTTATACCCGAATACCCGAACTATTGTATGCTTAGCCTAAATATTTACTATAAAAATGTAAACATTAGTGATCAAAGATGAATTTTAAAACTCAAAACATAATGTTTCCTTCTTAAAACAAGTCTGCAAACGTAAAGGAACACAACCGAAACACAAACAAGTCTTGGAAACAAAAGGAACACAAACAACAAACAAATCTAGCAAGCAAAAGAAACACAACCGAAACAGAAGCAAATAACACAATTAGAACTAGCAAATGAACACAAATCTTCAAAGTCTTCCATCTTCAAAGTCTTCAATCTTCAAGCTTCACTTTCCATTCTTTAGCCTTGTACCTGCAGTACATTGACACAATTGGACTGAGGAAGAAGTGAATGAATCAATACAATAAGCATATCAAATAAGAGACAGAGTTTAAGTGATTACCTTGTCATTTATGGTTGAATGTTGAGAGACTCAAACTCTACAAAAACAAGTACACAAAGTGAGTACACTACACATATCAAATAAGACACAGAGATGAAAAGAATAACAAGAAACATACCTCTTTGGAGCTCATCTTCATAAAAGACATCTGCAAGTATCTGGCTGTTTGTTACCACACTTGATTCAAACTTGATTCCTTGTTTCATCCATTGTTCTGTACACATCAGAACTTCAACCATATAGTGAGTTAAGCAACTCCTATACGGTTCTATGATTCTGCCACTAGTACTGAAGGCACTCTCAGACGCAACAGAGGAGACTTGCATTGCAAAGAGATCTCTAGCCATCACTGAAAGAACAGGGTACTTACCACTGTTGAGTTTCCACCAAGAGAGCACATCATACTCTAAACCATCCATCAATTCAGGGTTCTCCACTTGTTCCCTTAAGTAAGCCTCTAACTCATTTATATCTCTCACACCAATCTCTCTAAGCAGAGAGTTATACCTTTGCTCAACCGGATTATACCCTTCTAACATATCTTCATCAAATGAATCTGCAGCTTTGTCTCCTTGACTGTTCTGAGATTGAGTTTGGGAGCTATTAGGAGACTGATCATCCTGAGGTGGTGGCCCATCAACAGCAGCAGCATTGTGTCTCTCTGCATACTCCTTATACATTTCCCTTAAACACAGAAGGACTGATTCACCTAAACTTGTAGCAGCTAAACTATCAACCCCATACAAATCCTGGAAACACATGTTTGCAAACTGCATTTTCTTCCTCGGATCAAAGACACTGACTATGATCACCATTTTGTTGATGTTCTTCAAACCATCCCAATACTTATCAAATTTCAGAAACATCTCCTCAGCTTTAACCCTGACCTCACTAACAGAACTACTACAAAGCAGTTGAAGCTTGCTTGCTATGTTCACAATTTCACCATAGCACTTGTGTGCATTCAATGTTGTAGAAGCTGAAACCACTAGAGTAGACTGATAGAAAATTCCTAAGAACTTAGCCATTCCTTGAACATTACGCCAATCAGCCAATGAGGGAGGTCCTATCCTTTTCTTCTCATTCTCAACCTCTAGGAAATGATCATTATATAATTTATCTTCTGATTCCATCCTATCAAACGCAGCTTTGAACTTCATTGCTTGCTTAAGCATCAAGAAAGTACTGTTCCATCTAGTCTTCACATCTAAAGGTAAACTACCCCTGGAAACCCTATACCCTAATCCAACTGCCTTCTGTTCAAAGGATTCTCTTCTACTTGTTCCTGACCTAACATAAGAGATGGAATTACGCACTGCAACCACACTCTCATTCACATCAGCCAACCCATCTTTCACTATCAGGTTTATAATGTGCCCAACACATCTCATATGCATGTATTCACCATCCATAACTAAAGATTCAGGAGCTAACATGGAGAAATTAGTGTGGAACCTATTCATAGCATTGCTATTGGCTGATGCATTATCAACAGTGATGCAGAAAATCCTTTCTATTCCCCAATCAGCTAGGCATTCAAGCAGAGTGTTTGAGATTGTTTTACCTTTATGATCTGTGACATTCTTGAAGCCAATGATCAGTTTGTTCATCCTCCAGTATTGGTCAATGTAGTGTGCAGTTATGACCATGTAACTTGCACCTGTTACATGACAGTAACACTAAGTTAATAAACTGACAATGTTGCTTCAAAGAAAAGATTAATAACAAATTAATACATACCTGTGACTTGAGAAACCCAGATATCTGTTGTTAATGATACCCTCTGCTTAGTAGTTTGGAACCACTGTCTAAGTGTGGATTTCCTCTGAACATACATCTTCACAATGTCCTTTGTTGCTGTTCTCCTTGAATGAGGTTTTGGCAAGTTCACCTGAAACAATTATGTATAAGAAAGTAAAGTTAGAAATGTGTAAAAGAACTGAAACAGTTATAAATTTGTAAAAGAACTAAGAGACATTACCTTGTTGCAGAAGTATTTGAATGCCATGCTTTCTATGAAAGCCAATGGTAACTCCCCAATCACCAACATCTCATTTGCAGCTTCTCTGAAAACTGCCTCAGAGACTTTGGCATTCTGAAACTGCCCATCTTTGTTAATCACCTTCTGTTTCTGAGATGAGTCTTGGCCATCTTCCCAAGCTTTGTACTGTTTACATATTCCCATGTGATTCCAGAGATTTTTTGTACCAGACTTTGTTGGACAAGTAAGCACCTTCTGACAATGGTTGCAGGAACATTTGTTGGGGTTGCTGTCTAGTTTCGTGAACACTGACCACACTCCTGACCTAGTGGGAAGTGTCTTCTGAGCCTTAGGAGTATCTGGCTCATCAGTAGCAGCATCACTAGCAGTGGTTTGTTTCCTTTTTCCCCTCTCAGACGAATCATCCAGCAATAGTTCCTCTTCTTCATTGTCAACAGCATGCACATCAGCTCTTTCTCCATCAGAAGGACTTTTTGAAGAAGAAAAATCCATCTGCATTAAACACAAATCATTAATCTCAGTTAGCTAATCTCAGTCTCAAAAATAAACTCAGAAATATAAACCAGAACAAATCAATATATCAATTACAGAAACAAATGTTCTATATTAAACTTGATTTCAATTACAGAAACACATCCAGTTTTAATTTCAGAATCCAAATGGTTTTCATTGTCAAATTCTAAATCGATACACATTCAATTTCATTACAATATCATAAACAAATCAATCCACAAGCAATTATATGAAGAATTTATTTCAAATAAGAAACAATTTCGAATCAGAAACAATTTCTACTCAATTCGATTTCAATTTTTTCAGAACACATCGATTCAAATTCCATTTCAAACCCACATCGATTCAGAAGCAAATACATAAACCCATTTCGATTCACACAACAAACAATCTAAGACGACGAAGAATTACCTGAAATCTCCTGTGTGAGTTCACAGATGGAGGAGAAGAGGCGTGTATGGCTTGAATCTCCAGCTTTGATGCTCGATGATGTTCATATACTACTTTGATTGCTTCGATTCCGTAAAAAGTGTCTCGATTACAGATCGGAAGCACAAGAGTCTCGTACATGCAGAGCAACGGCGAAAAGTGAAAACGAGAATCGAGTGTTTTAGGCTAGGATTAGTCACTAGGGTTAGATGATTATGTTTAGGCGTGTTAATGACCCGGGTATCCGAACGGGTATCGGGTAAAACCCGTTCGGGTTCGGTTATCCGAACTCACTAAAATCATTACCCGACCGGTTATTTACACATAACCGTACCCGTACCGAACTCAATTTTTCGGGTCGGATCCGGGTTCGGGTTTCGGGTGCGGTTATTAAGCCCAGGCCTACCCTAAACCAACAAAAAAACATTTTTTAAATTTCCCATACCCTAAAACCCCATATCTGTCGGAAATCTGTCAGAAAAATGTATATTTTTCCGACAGATTTCCGACGGAATTGGAGATTTCAGGTAAAAATATGTACAAAATGCTAACAATTTTTCCAAAATAAGCATTTTGGAAAAAAATGTTAACAATGAAAAATATTGTTTAAAAATTACCATTTTTTTCCAAAATGCTAATTCATTAATTTCCAAAAAAAACATTTCTTAAATTTAATAAACATTTCCTAAATTTCTTCAATTCCTTAACCCTAAACCAACAAAAAAACATTTTTTAAATTTAATAAACATTTCTTAAATTTCTTCAATTCCTTAACCCTAAACCAACAAAAAAACATTTTTTAAATTTCTCATACCCTAAAACCACAAATCTGTCAGAAATCTGTCGGAAAAATATACATTTTTCCGACAGATTTCCGACGGATTTGCCAATTTTTACCCGCGAAATCAGTCGGTCCAAAACACGCGGCCCATTTAATTTATTTCGATTTCCGACGGATTTCCTACAGCTTTAAATCAGTCGGAAAATCTGGGTTATTAACAATCGTCTTCTTCTTCTTCCTCTCCATCCGTTGAAATCCTTCTCCTCTCGCCTCCTCCGATCCCGATTTGCCTCCGACCGCCGATTTCGCCGCTCCTCCTCGCCGGAATTCAACCTGGAGCCTCTCCTCTCTCTCGCCGCCGCCTTCTCCTCTTGCTCGCCGCCTCCTCCTCTCTCTCGCCGCCGCCTCCTCCTCTTGCTCGCCGCCGCCGCGTCCTCCACTTCCTCGCCACCGGAAATCGCCACCCATGTCGGAAATTCCAAGTCATTTGTAAGTATCCTCAAACTATATATTGATTTTGGTTAGATTTAGGAAATGAGTTTGTGAATTGATTTTTGCTAGATTTAGGATTAGGATTAGGGTTAGATTTAGGGTTTCGGAAGTTATATTATGAAATTTGGAAATTGTTACTAATTTTATGAAATTGTTACTAAATTGATAGTATTTTTACTAATTTTTACTAAATTGTTAGGGTTTTTAAATTGTTATGAAATTGTTAGGGTTTTTAAATTGTTATGAAAAATTAGATTTATGATTAGGAAAAATGAGGGAAATTGATTTAGGGAAATTATTGTTTCCCTAAATTTTTAGAATATTGTTAGCAAGTTTTACTAATTTTTAAACAATTATAACGATTAATTTAAAATTTTAGAATTTTAATTTTTTAGAATTTTAAATTATGTAACAATTACTTAAGAATTTTAGAATATCGAAATAATTGTAAATTTAAAGATAATGACTAAATTTTTGAATTTATATTTATATTTTAAAGAATTTTAAACAATTAGATTTATGAAAGTTTTAAAAAGGTTTATAAGATTGTTTACAAAACCTTATAAAACTATTTAAAAACCTTACAAAACTATTTAAAAACCTTATAAAACTTTACAAAAACCTTATAACACTATTTAAAAACCTTATAAAACTTTAAATTTTAAATTTTAGAATTTTAAAAATTAAAATTATAAATTCCACCACAGAATTTTAAATTTTACAATTTTGGAAATTTAAATTTTAGAATTTTGGAAATTTAAAGCAATGTTTTTTTAAACCATTATATTTTTATAATTATAGATTTTTCATATATTTAAAATATATTATCATATAAATCTAGGGATTACGGTGGTTTCGCCACTGCATCTGGCAGCGGCCAACATCGTCGTCGTCTTGTGAGTAGAGCTCATTCGACTTCGACGTCTACACCTACACCGTCGTCTACACCTCTACAGACGCCAGTGACACCAGCAGCCACCACAGCACCGTCGCAGATTAGCTTCGAGGACTTCATGGGTCTTCCTGGACGAGAGAGGTTGACTAGACTCCATCCAGACCAGCTCGGTAGAGACAGATGGTAAGTTTTTTTGTTCCATTTCTGTTTTTTTTTTAACAAATTTAATTTAATTGCGACTAATGTTACATTTTTTTCCCGTAGGTTTGGTGATTCTCGCAGCGGGATTTCGAAGTCCCTCAACAAGATGGAAAACTCTATGCTCAGCCGTCCTTATGCGACGTACACCGCCATGCCACTGGAGGATCAAGAAATGTGGTTTCGCCAATTTGCGGTAAGTCATCTGTTTTCACAATTTTTACTTTCATTTAAATTATTATTATTTATATTTAATTTTTGTTTTTGCAGCAAGAATTTAGGTGGGACCCACACATGACCGCTCTGGTTAGGAGGGAATTCGACTCTTATGCAGCACTGCACTACTCGAAGAAGGTGTTCGAGTGGAAGGATAAGTGGCTACACGGTGAGGTGCCAAAGGAGATGGTTGAGAAGCCGGACTTGTGGAACGGGTTCATCGCCTATTGGCAACTAGAGGCTACCAAGGAGAGCTCTACATATCACTCTAGCAACCGGAACAGCCAGCGCAACGGCAAGGGACCTTCCACCCACAACCTTGGAGCTACCAGCAAGAAGACAAAGGCTAGGGATATGGTAAGTTTTTTATATACGTCTTGATTTTTAATTTTTTTTTTGTTTTATACATTTATATTATCAAATAAATTTCTAACAACTGCAGGCTAAGAAGTTGGGTCAGGATCCCAACAACTTGGAACTTCTGCTAGCAACACACACCGACAAGAATGGTGTCGTCCAGAATAAGGTAGCTCGGGAGATTCAGGAGAGCGTCCAAAGAATGGAAGAGGAGTACATTCAGTCTCAGCCATCCGTGGAAGGAACCCCTCCCCTCACCCAAGCCCCGGACGACATCATCAACGAATTCGTCTTAAAGGTATGTAAAATTTAAAATAGTTTTCATGTCTTTTTCATTTACAATTTAATTTGTTCCGCAGGTTGCTCCGCAGAGCAAAGGGCGGCTTTATGGTCTTCCCGACGATGCAGGATCATCGGGGTCTTCTTGTTACAACAGCGAGACATCCGACCTGAGAGCCAAGATGCAGGAAAAGGACGTCGAAATTGAAGGTTTGAAGACGACGGTCCAACAGATACGAGAAGCACAAGCCGCCCTAGAAGGCGAGCGGGACAAGGACAGGGAGATGATGCAACGGATGATGGAGTACTTGGGCCGCAACCCGGATTTTCCGGGGGGGCCCACCATTTAGATTTTTATTTTCAACGTTTTTGTAAAACAATATTACTTTTAATTTTATTTTAATTTCTACTTTTAATTTTATTTTAATTTAAATAATTCAAATTTTAAATTTTAAATTTATATTAAATTAATTATTATTTAATTTATTATAATTTTTAATAATTTCTACTAATACGTCGGAAATCTGTCGGAAATGGATCCGTCGGAAAGCTGTCGGAAATAACACCGTCGGAAACCTGTCGAAAATAAATACGTCGGAAGTCTGTCGGAAAGTCGTCGGTTTACATGTAATCGTAACTCGTCGGAAATCAGTCGGAAACAAAACCGACAGATTTCCGACAGTGATATTTCCGACGGAATTCCGACGTGTCGCCGGACTCCGGCAGGATGTCGGAATTCCGTCGGAAATAAAGCCGTCGGAAATCTGTCGGAAATTTTTGACGGATTTCCGACAGAATTACCATTTCCGACAAGATAGAAACGACAGACAAATCCGTCGGAAATCTGTCGGAATATGCGTTTTCCGACAGACTTCCGACGGATATTTCCGTAGGATTCTCGCTGTTTTCTTGTAGTGGCGATAGAATGGAGAAGTGGTCTACACAAGTTAATACTGGATGTAGCTTTTGTGACGAGAGAAGGGAGACGCGGGAACACCTTTTCTTTGCTTGTCCGTACACAAAAAAGGTTTGGGAGACACTGGTTAAAGGAGTTATGGGAACACAATACACGGTTGTATGGTCGGACATTGTGCAATGGATTCAAACACGAGCAAAAGGTGCAGCTTCTACGTTCATACTAAGGTATGTATTTCAAGTGGCAATTCATTCCATATGGTGTGAAAGGAACAAGAGAAGGCATGGTTAGAAACCTATACCGCTTGAATATCTTATCAAATTGATAGATATCAATACTCGGAATAGGGTGAGCACAATGAGGAAGACGGATATCAAGAAGCATGAGGAAGGACTCAAAGCTTGGTTTGAAAAAAGATAACAATGGAATAAGAAGAGTATGGGTTCTCTTAGTTTCAATGTTTTGAAAAATTATGTTTTGACAAAAAACGATTTGTAGAACGTTATTTTTTTTTGGATATAAATTTAACATTTTATTCAAAAAAAAAAAAAAAAAACAATCTTTCATCCTTCTCTTTAGTATTGGTTCCCTTCAACCTAGTGATTGGTACTGCATCACCAAAGTAGTTATTAGATTTTCTTGAAGAAAAAATATTTTTGAATTGAAAACTCCCTGTTTTCAATGATCTCATCTCATGGATCGTTGATTTTGGCAAGTTGATCGTCTAGGGAATCGATGTGGGCGGCTAGTTCTTGAATTTTATCATGGGATCTCTCTATTCTCCAATCTTGAAAATCTGAGGTATCATCAATCACATATTCCAGATTTTCATTTTAATCTGGTGTGGCTCGTTATAAATCTATTGCCGCCTTTGATCGTTTCTGAGTTGGAAAAAGTCATTGGTCAATTTCCTAAGTTGGTATGCTTGATTATTCAAAGTCTACAGAAGATGAGGCTCCATTTGCATAATCTCCTTGTTCATCTCTATGTCATATGATGTTTGAGATTCTTTGTATTTATCCAACAAGACCATGCATATTTCTTAAAAATCGGGTCGGCGTGGTGCCAGTTGATGCGGGGGTGGCACAGAGTAGTCTTCATCCTAGAAGCAGTGATAAGGAGAGCAAACTGAACTATGACCTTGCCCAAAAACTAGAGTAAGAGGTAGTAAGTTTTGGACGAAAGTTACCCTCCAAATACAATACAGTAGAACCTCTCTAAATTAATACTCTATAAATTAATAATCTCCATAAAATAATAATTTTTCCCGGTCCTGAGTCGGGCCAATGTTAAAATTAGCAAAATTCGATAAAATGATAAGATAATAATTTTTTTGAAACTCCTATGTAAAATATGGTCCCAATAATTGTATAAGTTACTAATTATAAATTTTACATATATATATATATATATATATATATATAAGTTAGTTTAGTGATGTGTAACTATTGTGTTATATATATTTTCTTCTTAAAGTTAGAATCTTATTGGAACTAATTTCTAATTTTTTTTATTGCATCAAAAATGTTTAAATACTTAATCTTCATCAACTGAAGAGTTTTATAAGTAATAATCTAAAACTACGATTATTTTCATTAAGCTGAAGAGTTATATACGTGATAAGCTAATTATTAAATATTTCTAAAACTACGATTATTTTGTTTTCAACCTCATCATTAATAACAAGGTAGATGTAATTTTTATTCTTGCATATAAACAGTCAAGTAAGTTATTAGCATCCATCTTATAATGATGACCGAGAATAGTAACATGATGTGGAGTAGGTTAAATATGTAAAAAATTATATAAAAAATTAAATAACAGAAATAAGAGAATTTTTATGACCTTTTACGTAAAATTTTTATTTTAAAGACAGAAAAATTGTCAAAAAATCATAGATAAGAAAAATCTCTCTATAAATTAATAACTCTCTAAATTAATAAATTTTCAAAGTCCAACATTATTAATTTATAGAGGTTTTACTGTATGAGGTTTGAATTGTTTTTGTTAATTCACATGTGATGGTAATTGCATAACACTGCAAGATTCTTGTGAGGGTCGCGTTCGATCACTACAAGAAAACAGGGCGCATTCCGACGGCCAAAACCGTCCGTAAGCCGTCGGAAAAGGACGTATTCCGACGGTTTCCGACGGTAACAGGCCGTCGTTTCTATCACGTCGGAAAAATAGAAACCGTCGGGAATCCGTCGCTTTTTGCGACGTAATTCGGACGGATTTATGTCGGAGACCCAAAGGAGACGGGATTCCGACGGGTTTTGGTTTTCCGGCGATGAAAGACGGAATTCCGACGGTCGTTGGTTTTCCGGCGATGAAAGACGGAATTCCGACGGTCGTTGGTTTTCCGGCGATGAAAGACGGAATTCCGACGGTTGATGAATTCCGGCGATGAAAGACGGAATTCCGAAGGTTTCGGTTTGCCTGCCATAAAAGACGGTATTCCGACGGTTTCTGTTTTCCGACCATAACAGACGGAATTCTGACGGTTTCCGTTTTCTGGCCATAACAGACGGAATTCCGACGGTTTAAATAATTTTTTTAAAAAAATTTAAAATTATTTAATTTAATAATATAATATATTAATATTTTTAATAAAAATGAAAAGTAAAAACTAATAAAAATAAAATATATTAAAATTTAAAATTACAAACTAATAAAATTAAAATGTATTTTAAAGTTTTACAATCAAATTTAAAACTCTCCAAATCCTATTCCGGTCTAGGCGGCCCGGTACCGAAACATTCCCGCATTAGTAATTAAATTAAGCGTCATATAGGAAATACAATTGAAACAAATAAAATAAACTCTTACCGCAAATTGTCGGAACCAAGTGTCCCGGTCCTCTGGAGGCATATCGTTGTATGTGGGGTAAAGTTTATTGAGCATGGAGTTCATCATTTCGTTGATGGAACCCGTAATATCGTTTTGTGAGAATTGGAACCTATTAAATTGTTTATTAAATATTTATGTAAAATTATTAAATCCAGAACATATTAAAATAAGACTTACCACGTCTTGTTAGGTGGCAAGTCTGGATCCGGACGCGTCAACCTATCACGCCCAGGTTGCGCCACAACCTGCTCGATGGTCAACGAGGTGGGGGCTAAGTGGGCTGTAGGCATGGGCTGAGACAGGAATGGGGTCTCCTCGGGGAACTCGGTCTCACTCGGAGTCCGACCTCCCCTATTGGAACTCGCACCTCCTCTAGAGTTATGAAAATCCCCATAATTTGCCCTACGATTTCCATATTTTTAAGATTTAGATATTTTGGGATTTATAAAATTTGGAATGTATAAGATTTTGTGAGTTGAAGATTTTGGAATTTAGTTAATTGGAATTTTCAGATTATGGTATTTAAGGATATTGGAGATTAGGGTTTTATGGAATTTATGGGTTTTATGTCATTGAAATAAGTAGGAGTTTTTTTAAATATTGTTTATTCAGAAATCGAAGTTTATAGAATTAGGTTTTGTTGGGAAATTGATATGTATAAATTTAAATTTGTAAAAGTTTAAATTGTTTTATTAATGTTATTTAAAATTGTAAGAATTTTAATAGATTTTCAAAAAATTTGTATATATATATAGGATACATATAAATTAGAGGATTTAAAGTTTTAAATTATTAGGAAACTTAATAAAGTTATACTTTTTAAAATTTATAAATTTTAAATTTATAAAATTTTAAATTTATAGGATTTAAAGTTTTAAATTTACTTATTTTTATATATGTTAAAAATTATAAAGGTTTAAATTCTTTTATTAATGTTTTAAAAATTTTAAATTATAAGGATTTAAAATGATTACCATCAAATATTCTATATAGGATATTTAGAAAATTACAATTTATATATTAATCATATATTAAATTATAAAAAATCCCAAACACTTTCATAACACAAGTGAAAATCTAATTCTTAAAATTAGTAAACTCCTAAAATTATCAAACTTCAAAAATTTTGCAAATTTATTCGAAACCTAATCTAATAAATTTATAACATCCTCATAAACCCTAAAATTATTATTTACTTAATTTGTTAATTCATAATTTGTTTTTACAAATTATTAACATTAATTTTATAATATGTTTAAAATAATCTACAATTCCTAATCAACAATTTCGGATCTACTCATTCTCATGAACAATTTCTTAACCATTCTCATGAACAATTTTTTTATGAACAACTTCATAACTAATCCACTAATTCCAAAGGAACAATTTCGTAACCATTCTAATCATCATGAACAAATTTCGGATCCTCAACAAGAGTATAAAATCATGAAGAACAATTTTTGAAAACTTCTAATAATGTATGCAAAACTTACATAGATTTGGTTTTGGTGAAAGATGGAGATGATTAACGACGGAGGAGAAGATTCGGCGACCAATCGGAGGAGCAACGGCGGAGACTTGGCGGTTTTGAAGAAATTTTTTCGTTTTCAGATCTGAGATCGGGGAAGACGAAGACTGTGGATATAAAAGGGTGTCCGAGGGCTATACGACGGCAGTCTGACGGTCATTAAAAAATTATGACGGTACCTCCGACGGTTTTCCATCTTTGACGAAGATTACAAAGTGTTTTGGCGGCTGGCAAATTAGGGTTGCCGTCGGTCGACCGTCGGAATATAAGACGGAATTCCGACGGTCATTCTTTTAAAATATTTACTTGTACATTTTTTTATATATTTTCCCTTCGAAAAACAATTTTTCTATAAAAAAATATTAGAGTTTCATATTTCAAGAGTTATGGAAAATGGAAATTAAAGGAATTTGGGATTTTAAAATCAAAAAATTCCCCAAAACCGTCGGATTTCCGTCTTACAATTAAGACGGCATTCCGACGGTTTTTGGGTTTTAATTTAATTACTTTTCTTGCTACAATTAAAAAGAATAAAAAATCCAAAACCGTCGGAATGCCGTCTTAATTGTAAGACGGAAATCCGACGGTTTTGGGGAATTTTTTGATTTTAAAGTTTTAAAGTTCATTATAAGGTTTATAAACCGACGGAATTCCGACGGTTTTGGGGAATTTTTAGATTTTATAGGATATGATTATGTTGTAAAGTTTATTAAAAGGTTTTTATAATTAATTATATAGATTTTTAGAAATAGTTATATATATTTTAAATATATAAAATTAAAAAAAATTTATTTTTGAAATCCTTATTATAAACTTTAAAATCATATGATATACTTTTAAATCTAAAAACTTTTTATTTGTAAAAACTTTATAATAAACTTCAAATTTTTCGGTAAAACTAAAAAGGATTAAAAAAGGAAACCGTCGGAATTCCGTCGTAATGGAAAGTCGGAATTCCGACGGTTTGGGGTTTTTATGAATTTAAATTTGGGGAAAAAATTTACAAATAATATAACCCCAAACCGTCGGAATTCCGTTTTTTAATTAAGACGGGATTTCGATGGTTTCTTTCCTTAATCATTTTAAATTTTATCGAAAAATTTAAAGTTGATTATAAAGTTTAAAAAAATATTAAGTTGTTTGATTTAAAAGTATATCATATGGTTTGAAAGTTGATTATAAGGTTTTTAATAATTAAATTTAAGCGTTTTGAAAATTAAATGCCGTTAATGTTAATTTGACCCTCGCTGTCAAGAAACATAAATATTTTAGTACGGCTTCGAAACGTATTACACATAAATAACACCTCTATTTCTCATTCCATTATAGTTTTATAAAACACATGACAACATTATAAAATCGTACAATAAATAGTAGGACATTATTTATTATTACTGCAACATAAAGCTTTAGAGGTTTAAATTATTCTTAATCATGGACGAGTTATATATTTATTCTTCATCGGAGTCTGGCACTGTTTCATATTTGTACCCAGTAGTTTCTTCATCTTCCTCCTCCATGGTGCATATTTCCGTTGGGTGGTATTCAGCAATCATCGAATTAGCACCGATTATCTGTTTGGTAACTGAATATAGTTAAAACCATTCCCAAAAATCAATATAAACGTAAGTTGTAACTACCTTAACAATGTTCCGCTCTGTGATATTTAGGTACTTTGGGGTCCTATCAAAACGGCAAACGGTAACATTCTTCAAGATGAATACCGCACCTACATCAGTCATGAGTCTGTACTCGTCATTTTTGAAGATGTTATGGTGCATGGTTCCCTTGATTTTTCCCGAAGGATCTTTTAAGGTTACAAGCAGATCTCCCTGGTCATTGGGGGAGAAAGAAGAGAGCATAGCAACAATCTGAAAATTAAATAAAATATAAATACTAGCTTCTCAGATAAATTGTGTCTATAAATTAATGTTAATAAAATTGGACGGAAACCTAAACCTTTTTTATTTTCACAAATTGTGAACGCGGGGATTGAATTTCTGCAACCTGAGTCCATAATGGTGTGGTCCTATTATGATAAGAACCTACATTTATGAATGAAAGATTTTGTATTAGTCACCTACGTACATTCATTTTTGTAAAAGTAAAAATGATAATTAAACATATATATATATATATACCTTCCCGGATTATGTAATCGAAAGTAGAAGTCCACCGTGGACTACTAAAATCATGGTCCGCTTGTGGTGCCTCATTAATCACCTCAGAAATAAAATCTTGTGTTGGGCGTGTCTGAGAACTTTCACCTTGCAGCACCTTTGTATCATGAGCCCTCTTGCGAAACAATCCTCGCCGTACGACTTGGCCAGGTTCCGGTATTACCGGCGTTTGGTTCTGCGATTGTTGAGTTGGATGGAGTGAAATTGTCGGTTCACCATCAATAACATTTAAGTTATCGTAAGGAGGGCTTGATGGAACACGAGGTGTGTTGCGAGTGTTTTGACCAGGGGCTCGGTTTTGCATATAGTAATTCCATAGATCATTATTAGCCATTACGCAATAGAATATTTTATGTTATGATTATGGGTTCAAATTTTTTATGAATGAATGCAGAGCCGGGATGCTTATATAAAACTTACTTATTGCCGTCGGTAAGCCGTCGGAATTCCGTGAAAATATCCGACATATCACCCCACCCATCACCCCACCCATCCCATCGGGCACTGCGCGCGACCGGTTAGATAACCACTTAAACTTTGCCGACATATGATTCCGTTTGAATAGCGTCGGAAATTCGTCATTACTTCCGACAGATTTAGTGCGTCGGAAATCCGTCCATACCCACTGACCAATCATACTTTGCCGACATCTGATTTTGTCTGAATACCGTCGGAAATTCGTCATTACTTACGACAGATTTAATGCGTCGGAAATCCATCCATACCCACTGACCAATCATACTTTGCCGACATTGTGCTGTTTGAATTTCGTAGGTATTCCCTCGGAGGTCAAAACATCCGACATATCACCCCACCAATCCAATCGGCCACTGCATACGCTTTATAAACCACTAAAACTCTGCCGACATCGGATTCCGTCCCAATACCGTCGGGAATCCGTCCATACCCACTGACTAATCATACTTTGCCGACATCGTGCTGTCTGAATTCCGTCGGTATTCCAGCGGTAACGGCCACTATATACGGACGGAATATCGACGATTTAGACATATAACGTCTTCTATAAATACTCCCTGTCGAGTTTTTTATGTTGTACAGCTTCAAGTTACAAAAAAATGTCTTCCAACTCTCCTAATGAAGACTCAAACACAAAAGGCGTGGCTAATTTTTTCATTGTTCCAAAATACTTGTGGGAATCCGAATCCCTATGCGACGAATTCACTCAGCAGATTCCCACTTACTCATGGGAATTTGATACGTGCTTACCAATCGATGAAGAAGATTCCACAGCAACAGTAGTGCCTGACAGCCAGTTCGCGCCAAACATCCACAACATTTACGATAGGCAGCCACAATGTCTTCATCAAGTGCGGGATACCGAAGGCGAACCACCATGTGACTTGGTGGAAAAGTCAGATACTTACGGTGCAAGTACTTCAAACGTAAGTAAGGATCAGTCGTATGACTTTGAATTCGCGCAAAGCCCTGAAAAGCCAAACTTAAATTTAGATGTTGATGCAATCAAAAGAGATTTGTGCGACGGTTTTTTAGAATCTCCAACAACGGATCATTACTATGACTTCCAATTCGCCCAAAGCCCAGGAAAGCCAAACTTAAATCTAGACAACATGGATAAGCAAGCATTTATTGACAACTAATATTTATTCTGAATCTCCTGTGGAACCGTCACTAGGGATGGAGTCTGAATCGTCGTCAAATTCTCCGCGTGTTTCCACTTCGTCTAAATGCACTAGATCATCCCCGACATAAGTGACATCAACGAGAAGGTCAATGTTATTCATCTCCTCAACAGGTGACATTTGTACACTTCTCGATGGTTGTAGAGCATCTTGTTTTAGAACACCATAGATTTTGCCTCTGGGGTTTATTGGAGTTACTGTAACCCATGGATCTGTACGGTAGGCAACTCGAGGATATGGAATGTAGCAAACCTATTAATAATTAGTGGATATTGTTATTATACATGTACAAGAAACCTTAAGTATGAGTACATAGGTAAACATATTTGTGTAAATATTGATACCTGGTCAGCTTGAGACGCAAGGATAAATGGATCATAAAACTGTAATCTCCGGCTTGAATTTATCAAAATAACACCAAGCTGGTCGACTCGAACCCCTCGACCATTGGATGGATCATACCAATCGCACATAAACACTATGCACCTCAAGTTTACCATTCCTGGATAGCGGATTTCCAAGATTTCTTTTAAAATCCCATAGTACATGGTATCACCGGATTGCGCCGAAATACCATAGTCCGAAGTTGATCTTTGACGTCCTTCCTCATGGATCCTGAACGAATATCCCCTAGTGCAAAACTTGGGATATGAAATCGCCGTGCTGCGTAAACCATAAGCAACCTCCACTAACCATGTCGGGACTGATTGACCACTTGCTCTAAGGTCGGAAACCTATTTGGTGATATTCGTAAGATTTAATAAGTAACATATGAACGTGCAAACAAATATGGAAAAGTAAGCGTAATTACTTATATTAACTTACATAACATTTCAACAACTCCGGAAATTCTTCACCTTTCAATACAGCAAGTTCGGCAT
This sequence comes from Draba incana, assembly GCA_963576765.1. Taxonomy (NCBI): domain Eukaryota; kingdom Viridiplantae; phylum Streptophyta; class Magnoliopsida; order Brassicales; family Brassicaceae; genus Draba; species Draba incana. The sequence continues at coordinate 22,045,525 of OY755209.1, forward strand.
CTGTCTTACCATAATGGTAATCACGTGTGAGAGACATGTATATCCTGTAACATAACAGTCATTAGTCCACCTCTCCTAATAATTCCACACATTTACTTTAATAACTTATATACCTTTCGTACTCCAACATTTCGTCACATTTTCTGAGGATGTACGTATGCAGATGTGTGACCTCCTGTGCTGATAGTGTGAGTTTCTTTCGTTTTCCACTTGCTCGACCAACTTGGGCGAACAACTCAGGAACAACCACGTCATAGACTGCTTTCTCACCTCCATCATCATGTCGGGCAGGGCGTCTCGCCTTAGTACTAACTTCCGATGGAAAGTAAGATTCGGCAAAGTGTGAGACTTCCTCGTTTAGGCTTTGTGCGACAATAGATCCCTCAACCTTGCTCAAATTTTTTACCTTTTTCTTGAGGTAGAACATGTAACGCTCGAACGGATACATCCATCGGTATTGAACAGGGCCTCCTAAGGCTGCTTCTCGTGGGAGGTGAATTGGAAGATGTTCCATAACGTCAAAAAAAGATGGTGGAAATATCTTCTCAAGATTACAAAGGAGTACTGGGATATTGGCCTCCAAGTTACGTATCCCGTGGACGGTAAGCGTTCGTGAACATAAATCTCGGAAGAATGCACCAACTCCTACAAAATAAAATTAAACAAGTTAGTACATATATAGTAATATAATGATAGACATAGACTAATGGGAGTAACAAATATACCTCCTATTGCTTGGTGGATAGGTTCTGGAAGAAGATATGCAAATACAAATGGAAGAAGACGCTGCATCACGACATGACAATCATGACTCTTCATTCCTATAAACTTCCCTTCCGTCGAATCCACGCAATTACCTAGGTTAGATGCATAGCCGTCTGGAAATTTTAAAAAAATTTTGAACCATTCAAAAAATACTTCTTTCTTCCTAGCGTCTAACCGGTACGCAGGCATCGGCAATCTACCGTTCAAAATATGAAGAGATGGCCTCGTACAAATCGATGGCAAGTCCATTCTAGACTTCCAATTGTCTTTAGTCTTTCCTGGGACGTTTAATACGGTGTTCATGATGTTGTCAAAGAAATTCTTTTCCACATGCATGACATCTACATTATGCCGCAGTAGATGGTCTTTCCAGTACGGCAAATCCCAAAAAATACTCTTCTTGTGCCAATTGTGATATTCCCCACAACCGTCGACTGGGTAATGGCCATTACCCCCACATTCAGGAGTTCGCTCTGCACCAAAATCTCGTAATTGTTCCAATATGCTACGACCATCTATCTCAGGAGGTGGACCATGAAACACTCGTACATCCGTCTTGAAATGTCGTTTAGACTTACGATATGGATGATTGGGCGGCAAAAAACACCTATGGCAATCAAACCATGAAGTCTTCCTGCCGTGCTGCAATTGGAAAGCTGCAGTATTGTCTTGGCAATAAGGACATGCCAATCATCCATGCGTTGACCATCCAGATAACATACCGTATGCAGGAAAATCGCTTATGGTCCACATAAGAACCGCACGCATGGTGAAATTCTGCTTCACTGAAATATCATAAGTCACAACACCATGCTCCCATAACATCTGCAACTCACAGATCAATGGTTGGAGGAATATATCGAGCGACCGTCTTGGATGCTCTGGCCTGGGAACTAGAATTGAGAGAAACAACAACTCTCGCCGCATGCACATAGATGGAGGCAAATTGTAAGGTGTCACGATGACCGGCCACAATGAATATTTCCTTCCATGCTTGCCAAACGGGTTGAAACCATCAGTGGATAAGCCTATGTATACATTCCGTCGTTCACCGGCAAAATCTGGATACACTGATTGAAAGTGTTTACACGCTTCCGCGTCAGAAGGATGCGTGATATCTCCATCTTGACTATGCTCTGCATGCCATCTCATAGCCGTTGTTGTGCGGTTTGATTCGTACAGCCTCTTCAACCTCTCCGTTAAGGGTAAATACCACATCCGTTTGAATGGAATCTTCACCTTGCCACTTGTATCCTGAAACCGTGGTTTGCGGAAAAATTTACATTTATTTCGGTTCTCGTCTTCTCTCCAGTATATCATACAGTTGTCGATGCAGACATCTATAACCTGGTAAGGCAAACCAAGACCAGCAACAAGTTTTTGTATCTCGTAGTATGATCCGGGGGCCAGATTATCTTCTGGCAAAATATCTTTCACGAACTCGGCGACTGCATCCACACATTCTTCGGACAAATTGTAATCAGTCTTTATGTTCATCATCCTAGTAGCAGACGATAACGGTGAATGGCCATCCCTACAACCGCTGTATAGTGGTTGCTTTGATGCGTCTAACAAATCGAAAAACCTTCGAGATTCTAAATTAGGCTCTTCACCCCTATCACCCTCATACCCACCCGACTGCATATTAATATTATTCTCTCTATACGCATCATTAACCATCGCAACCGTACGTACCCCAACATCTACTTCCGCTGTAGGTTCCCCTACGCTATCAGGAAAATAAGGTTCATTGCTACTAGTACTACCATATTCATAATTCCTTTCTCCATGTAAATACCAAACCTTATATCCTAGTCTAAAACCATATCTATATAAGTGATTCCAAACATTATGGACAGCAACACTAATTCTATTACAGCAATTAGAACAAGGACATTTGATATCCTGACCTTTTTTTGCTGCTTCTACATTACTGGGTAAATTCATGAACTCCCATAATCCTTGAGCGTACTCGTCCCTTAATAAGTCCGACCCCTCATTCGTCATTGGCCCGTCCATCCATGCCCGAAAATATGAACTCATTTTTATAGTTTTTTTTTCTCGAAATTTTGTTTTGATGGAATGAACCATTCTGCAGACTTATGTAGAGTAGATTTCCCTCAATGTGCCGTCGGAATACCGTCAATAGGTCCGACATATGACCCAACCCCATCCTATCGGCCACCGCAGACGATATATAAACCACTCAAACTTTGCCGACATCGTAAACCGTCGGAAAACCGTCTGATTTCCGTCCTACATTCCGACAGATATTGGCCGTCGGAAATAATTCCGATCAATCAGACGTCGCCGACATCGGAAAGTTTGACTTCCGTCTCTAAGCCGTTGGTGGATCGTCGGCAGTTTCCGACAAAAAATGTTCCGTCTCAATTCCGTCGGCATTTGCCGACGGAATTGAGACGGAACATTTTTTGTCGACAACCCGTCGGCACGCCATCGGATTTGGCAGACGGAATGCCGACGGCCAAAACCTTGCCGTCGGAATTGACGGTGTTTTCTTGTAGTGGATCTCTCTCCATATCTCTTTTTCAAAAATTACTTAATTGGGTGAATGATAAGTGTTTCACCTATTGAGATAGTCTATTCTCTCCCAGGTTCAATGCCAGAAACACATGAAGATAGAAAGGAAAATTGGAAGTAAATAATAAAAAAAACTTAATCAAAATTCTTCATGAAAACTATTGGCACTGCAAAAATCCTCGGCAAAGATGTCAAAAACTTGATAAGGTGTAAATTTTACTCATACCTAACAACATATAACCTGCAAGTGCATAGTAAATCTCGAACATGTGACGTGGATATAGAGTACACATATTAACTGTAAATTAACAGATTACGCTAAGTCAAAATGTGGGGTTTTTATTGGTTTGAAAATCGGTTATATCAATATTCAATAAGATAAAAACATGTTGGGCTTTCAGGGATTCTCAGTGATTCATGATTCAAATTATTCAGGTAATTTCTAGGACTATCGATTTGATCTTATTTAAGCAAGTTCAATTGTTCATATAACGCAATAACTCAACTCTCGTAGGTTCGAGGATTAGATTCATCAAACACCATGTTAATGACAATGTAGAAAAAGCAATTAGCCAACAATCATCATCTAAGATCACTTTCAAAGTGATCAATTTTAGAAACATGCATGAAAACAGATTGAGTTGAAGGAATACTTATGATCTATCGATAACGTCACCCTAGTTATAAATCCTCTCTTCCGAACCATAAATTTCTCTGTGAATATCCTCTAGAAGCCAAAAAAAGAATTACGTACACATGATTAAGAAAATCATAACAAAATCAAAAGGATAAACTCATATTCATATATAAATAGTAAAAAGTTTTAGAAAACTTCTCAATGGAGATACGAAGAGTCGATATCTCAAACAAACGAAAGAAATAAGTGTTTTTGTGATGGAGAGCCTTGGAGCCTTGAGAATGGCGATTAGAGTATGATTGTTGGATGATAAACTTCGTGGGTGATCTTGTGTTTTTATAGAAGAGGGCCAGACTAAGGGTGAATCCCTTGGAGATAAAGTCAAGAAATGAAAATTGTTTTTTTTCTTGGATTGGGTGATCATCAATCACTTCTTTTGACCTGTCGATCATTGTTAAATGGTTTGCGCGTCAAGATTTGGTTAGTTGTGTCCGATCGATCGTCTAGGTGTCCGGTCGATCGCTGGTGAATATTCTCCAAAACTTCTATCTTGGAACTTACTCACACAAATTTCAGAATATTGAGGATATCTCAACATCTAACTGTTGGATATTGACAAATGAATATCGATTTTGAAGCTGAGATTGGTAAAGTATAGACTCAATGCGACGATGAGAACATCTTGATTTGGAGAGAGACAACTAACGGTCATGATTTGTTCCTTCTTCAAAAAGGTTTAGTTTCTCTCCTTTTTTGGTCCAAAATGCTCCAATTCCTTGAAGTGTTCGAACTCATAAAAGCCTAAAACCAAAAAATTTATTTATTATAAACATCAATAATATATAGTAAAGAATAGTAAAATATGACATATATATAGTAAAGAATAGTAAAATACGACTTCAGTCTAAATAATTAGAGCTCGCCCTGGCAGACGCTCAACCGACCTAGGAGTTTCCGGGGAAAATGAAAGGATAACAAAAAAATGGAAGATTTTCTCATCACATATGGTTTAAGTCGACCGACTCAAATCTTATATACATATGTACATGTACTTCTCTTGAAATAGGGGTTCAAATTATTAATACACTAGCAATCTTTCTTTCTTTCTATCGCTTTGCCTAATTTTGAACTCTTATTCTTAGAAACTTAGAGCCTCTTTGTTATTTGGAAGATCTGAGGTATCTTACGGTATCCAGTACATAAGTCAGTTGTTTTGTAAACAGCCTCCGAGGTGGGTAGAGTTGCTATTGTGCAAAAGATCTTTGATATACGTATATCATTTGATATACATCCAATGCGCGCAAGAATTCTTCAATATGTTTGCCCTGATCTGTTCATGTATTTGGTATTCTCACATCAAAAATAAGGTTGATGGTTCAACAGAAAGCTCATCTTTGTTATAACAAAAGGAAGAAAAAACTACTTCCCATTATGTAAACTAGCATAAATACGAAGAATTTAGTTTGGTTTAGAGAAAATGAAAAACAGAAAAAAAAAATTTGAGGAAACCACTCCTAGATAAATAAGAGTATACATTAAAAAAGCGCAAAGCCATATATATGATATATTGAACTCTTATATAAGACAAATGGTAGAGACGGCTAAGATGATAACAAGAGAAAGCCCAAATTTCTTCAACATGAAACTATCTTGAACTCGCAAACCTTGTTCATCAACCATACTTTCCTCTTTCTTCTTATTCTTCCAAATTTTCCGTCTCACTACACCATATTTCATCATGAGAACTTTCCCATGATCATTACACTCCCCTTTCTTTTGTTGCCTTGAGTAACTTTCACTACTTCGGTTTTCTTCGTTAGAGTTACCTCCTTTATGAACAGAACACATATTAGGAATGAAACTAATAACATACGCAAATTTTCGCCACGGTCCAAGCAGTTTCGAGATTATGCTGCCAATCCGTGGATTCATCTTAAGGACATGAACCTTGTTTTTTTGTGTCGTCTGATGACAGCATTCGTTGGCACCCGTTGGATTTATGTAAACTAAAACAGTTTGAGATGGTACGATCTGTTGGAAGAATGTATTGGTTACCTGACGAGTTGTAACAAACATTCCATGGTTAACCTCAACTTTCTTAACCACCTCAAAACATGGTGAACTCGTTACGTCACTATCGTTGCTGTTTATCTTGTCCGCAATAGGCTCGTTATGCTCGTTTTCTGAGAACTCAAGCGTGAAAACATCATCCACATCTCCATTGTTGTTAACTCCCACTTCATCTTCAACAAAACAAAGAAAAAAAATATTAATACGATTATACCAACAATCAAATGTGGAAAATTTAATTGATAAGCAAAAGTTACCTTGGTGTTCATGTTCTTGGTCATCCCTATGATAGCTCCAAATATCTTCTATGGGAACTACCGTTGAGTTTTCTTCAACGAAGCTCTGAAAATTAAGGTATCAAGCATTTTTTAATACTAGCTATTCATGTATTTTGAACGGAAATGCTAGAAAAACTAGTTTTAGTTCAAATGTGTATATGATCGGATAAAATATTTTCTAAACAAACATACTATAAATTTAAGATAACTGGTTTGACCAAAAAAAAAAAAAAATTAAGATAACTGGCGAAGAAACTACCTTTTCTAGTTCCTTGCTTGATACTCCTACCCATCTCAAGTTCTCAACAAGTCTTTCTTCCTTAAACCTCTCATCATGTTCTTGCATATCTATAGCCTTCATGTTTGCCTCTACCAATGTTCCTGAGATTTTTTCTCCGGAATAGCTAAAGTCTTTAAAGTCTCCATGGAAATTTCCGGAAGCAGAGGCAACTTCCCACGAGTCTAGATTATTCCGTGGTTCGTGAGAGGCTTGGGCCAATGCTATTATCTTGCTCAACATTTCATCTGTATCATTAGCTACATTGTTCCCCATATATTCCCTATGTGTGAGATCTTGGTAAAGCGGTGGCGGTTGTGGCAACATACGATTTTGCAGTCTTGCACACTCTAACGCTATCTCAACCTGGTGTGTGCGGAGAGTTTCACGAATTATTAGATGCTAGTTTGAAACAAAAAATTACGTTTTCACCACGTTAGATTTCACTTGCGTTTTAAATAGTTTAAAGAAAAATATGCTACCTTCGAGGGAGGATATGAGATTGTTCCATATTGAGAACAAAACTGTGACTGACCTGGGAAGTTGAAGGAAGTGTCATGCGTCATAAACTGATTCCATTTGTTTTCTATCGATTCCATATCCGACGTAGAAATGTTACCCGGTTGAGTTAAGCCTGTATCGGGTGAGACCGGATAACCCGAGTTTTGTAGGTTTTCATACATTCCATCGGAATACAAACATGTACTAGAAGTAGATTGTTCACTGTTCGTACTTGCTTTGTTCCTCTTTGTGACATTTTGTTGTTCTTCTAACTTGTTGGCTAATGCACTCTTCTTGAATACTCGACAAAGTGCGTACGCATCCTGAAATGTTTGTACTTTGGTTAAAACTAAATTTTAAAGTTTACAAAATTTATAGGAGTATTATTTAAATGTATATTATTATATTTTACAAAACAATTACAAAGTATTATTTTACTTTTAAGTGTAGTTTACCTGTATACCGGATTTAGAGTCGCATTCATTTTCTTCAAGACGGTACTCATGCATGACCCAGTCGGTGCGAGAGCCATGAGGAGCTCTTCCTCGGTAATAAACTAATGTTTTTTTTGTTCCGACGGTGCGCGAATGTGAATTCACTTTACGATCTTTCCCTGTGGCTTTCCAGTAACCGGCTTTTGTGGCCCGGTTTGTTCTTGATCCGTTAGGATATTTCCGGTCTCGAGGACTAAAAAAGAACCATTCTAGGTCTTTACTTGGAAGCAAGGACTTTCCTACAATTTTTGCAAACCATGATTCATATAGGTAAGAAGAATCGTAATTGGGTTTATCAAACAGTAAATTTTGTACACGTAAGAACTTTTTTTCTTATAAACTTGTACCAATAAGAAATTAAGATGCTATAACATGAGAATCCAAGTGACTAAACAAAAGAAAAATAAAGAAAACATTTCTTTATAAAACAAAAGTTGAAGGTGAATAAGAATGTTCCAAAACCCTAAAGCAGATGTGAAATCTTATGTGTTACTTTTTCTATATATATATTCTTATCTTTTTTGACTCGGTCTTCCGAGTTTGTCTCACTATTGAGATTGACCACCACATTTTCTGTATTATTACAAGTTACCTTTCAAAGTATAAAGATGAGGGTGGGTCCATTTAAATTTTATTCCAATATATAAAGTATGAAATTTATTGTTATTAACTATTTGTAAAGCTTTCAAGTTCGATGCGTGTCTAGAGATACATAACTTGGTACGTAAAAGATTTAAAATAAAATAGAAACTAGTGTTAGAAAGGAAAAAAATACCATATATTTTAAAAGAAAGAACATCAAGTGTCTCTCTCTTTAGGGTTACCCATTCAAAAGCTAGTTTTACATTTTCTAGTTTTTAGACAATCAATATGCAATTCATTATTCTAATGTTCAAAAAACGTTGATCTTGCAATCATTATGCGTATCCAATAATAGTAAAAAATATTTAATATGATTAACTAAATGTCAGAAAAGAACTCAACCAGAGTTTCCCTGCTCGCTATGATATATATTTTCTCATTTCGTATATATTTAGCATGAAACACTAAACATGTCAATGTATATACGATGCACAATTGTAGATTGCTATTTTTTCTTCATAATGATACCTGGATGTTAATCTTTATGAAAAAAAAGACGTGCATAAAAAATGTGGTAGATAAGAAAAAAAAAAAACAATATACCAGGTAAATCCCAAGGCTCGCATTTGTAAAGATCAATCTCAGGAATTATCTCTAATTCGATTGTCCGACCATTAATCTTTCTCTTGAGGTAGTATATGACTAGCTCTTCGTCTGTTGGATGAAACCGGAAACCAGGAGGCATAGAAACAGGAGCCATATCTACTTCCTAGCTAGAAGTAAATGATAAAGAAGTATATTGAAGAGAGAAATATGAACATATAGAACGTGGGAAAGAGGTGTAGGAGGAGTATAAGAGACAGTAATATATATGAATATAAGGGTTTGAATTCGATCGATCAATGATGCAATTGTAGGAAAGACAAAAAGAGATTAAAATTAAGTAAAAGAAGCCGAAAAGCATTTAGGGTCGGTTGCCAATTGCAAACCCCACAGCATATTTTCCACTTTATCTTTTCTGTTACTTTAATGTGTTTATTTATGGTTTATTTATCCATATTGTTTTATGCGTTAACCGTATAAATTTGATTCTTAGTAAACTTATTGTATGTTGGCTTAGATTGGTTACAAATCTTTATATTATACAACCACTTTTAGATTTGTACCGCTTTTGATTGTACCAATCATGAAAGCGATACCGAAAACGTTACACTCAGCTTACCGCTTCATCTTATAGCTTTACATTATATTTACAACTTACCATTCTAACTTACAGCTCCAGCTTACAACTGTTTACCAATCTGACTCATTATGTTAAACATGTGATCTTGTCCGCGCCCTGTAGCGGCTAGAAAATTGTTATTGAACAGACTCGACATACCGTTTTCCGATCATACACGATATTTATATTCAAAAATTGAAAATATCATTGACATATATCTTTTGTTGTATCTAACTATCTATAACGCTTCGATCCCTATTGTTCCCATGTCATCTTTCGGCCCATAAACCCCACTTTCTCTCAATGGTTGATGCGTTAATTCGGAAGGTAAAATTAGTTAGATAATCAACATATCTTCTATTATGAAATTGTTGCAGTTCAAGCATATTTAACTTAAAGGAATTGTTAGATAAATTATGAGAAAAGATAAGTGCAATTTGATAATATATGTAGTCAAATCAATTATTTTAAGCTTCTCTACATGCACAACTATTTCACAATATTACAATCAATACCACTCAAAAAAAAAGCAACGTCTTTGTTCCACACAAAGACCATCAACCTTGACGGTGTGAGCCCATGACTCGACACTTATTTGGATTTGGCTTTCATACTATTTGTAATGTCTTGTATGTCATTGTTCGTTGATTCCCACGTTCTCTCTCAAACAATTGGGTCCACCCTTATCCGACGATCAATGCACTAGTTTTGGAGATTCAAAAGACTTGTTTAGTGACCTTGCAAATTACCATGTGATCTTTTTCTTTTTGGTTCTCAATCACACTGTATTAAAAATGACTTCTTAATTAGTAGGCCGCCCTCCTGAAATTGGTTCAACTCAAACATGTTTAACTCTAGTGGTTTGCTAGGATAAATATTGCAGAATATACATTACTATTTTCCAAAATTCGGAATGTTACATTATCAATTATTTTTGTTATATGGCATAAAAACATTAAGTACAAAAAAACAAATTAATAGAGTTTATACAATTGGTCTGACCAGCCATCCAACAATGATACCGAGTCGGTGTTCGGTCCGGTTTTCAAAATATTGATAAAAATAAAAATTTTAGTAAAACTTTGTTACTTAAGAATTGATTCGACACACTATCCACACCTACTTTTCTACTATTTACTCTTTTTACAGTGGTAATTAAAAGATAAATTTCTAAATCGTAGGCTACCATGTCCCACTAAAATCCTATTTGGGACCAACTTTGGCACATGTTAGTATGTTACACAGTTAAAGTCCGTGTCGTGATACACTGTGGGGCCAGTTTGTCATGTGCCAAACTCATCTTACTTTTGAGGCCAAGGTTCTTAATTTTGTTCTTTTGTTTTTAGAACAATGCTTTTCCTTCTCATCAATCCATCTTCTTTAGCTTGTTTACGCTAATCGCCACTTTTATATTAATTCTTTCCCCAATACCACCCTACGCACACCTCTCCAAATGAGTTGTAGTGTGGCCAAACTCTCCAAGTCAATATATGTATAAAACCTTAAGAAATTTTTTTTTACGAAAGTAGATTGAGAATAAGATAGATCAATAATGTCTCTTCTACAGTTCTACAAATTATAAAATTTGCATTCTAACTCGTAATCCCAATGGTAAAATCGACCAATCTCACTTTTAGTTAACAAATTCGGAATTATATATGATATGTCCTTCATCCATGGCCGGCCCAAAATTTATGGTCCATACAAAATATTTGAAATATGGACTTTTATTTACATGTCAAATTTGTTTCTAGATTATTTTGGGTCCTGAAATACACCAAATTTCTTGTTTGTTAATCAAGTTATATGTGCACATCCACTTCTTGCACATGTTTAGATAGCCCCGCCTTCACTATACCATAACTATTGTATGTTTGGTTCACTGCTACAAATCAAGTTTAACTTAGAAAAATAACAATAAAATTTTCAGTTTCTTCTTATTTTCAAGATTGTAAGTATTAACATCTCAAACTAAATAAAGCGAACAAAAACACCAAATTCTGCTAAATTGGAAGATAAATATGATTTTCTGGATTATATTTAATCACTAGCAAACATTAAAATGAACTAACATTCAAGAATTAATTCAGAGTTACTTCAAGCTTCAGCATCATACTTGTTATAGACCAAAACCTGCTTCTCCTCCCACCATCTTTGTGCTTCCTTCTCTGAAAACCTCTTTCGACTACAACCAAATAACAAAAAATCACATTAACACTGTATCATACTTTATACTTTTATAACTGAATCAAGCACACTAAATATTTTTACCTAAACCGCACGCGTTTTAGCGTTTTCCGACCACAAGGCAAGGCCGTAAAAGTTATGTATACACCGGGCTCATATTGCTCCACTTGTTCTATTGTGGATTCTGGTGTTCCGGTCTGGAGATGCCCTGTTCTTGTGATGGCGGGGGACGCATCTACTAATAGCCTAATGTTGCTGTCGCGGCTTGATGATTTTGTGACACATTTTTCGACAACATGTTTCTTTTCCGAATCCGATTGTGAACAAGTTGTAGTGATTGGTGTGAGATATGGAATGGACATTGCATCATCAAAGATTGGCGAGACTTGAGAAGGATTACACACAATGCCAGTCTTAGGATTACTCGGTTTCTCTTTATTTGTTTGGAGCTGCAAGCAAAGATACAGAGATAGCGGGTCACATAATGCACACAAAAAAGACAAGATGAAAAAAAAGAAAAAGAGTAATGTTTGTTAATTTGTATATGTACCCTTGTTGCCAAAGCTTTAATTATCTCTTTAGCAGCTTTAGACTTCTCTGTTTCTTCTTTAGCGACTTCCCATGTTTTATCTAGCTCTCTTTTGCATTCTTCCATCTTCTCATTACCAACTTCACACTGCTTCTGGAGATTTCTTATCTACAAGATTATCAAGATGGAATATTTACTGTATAATAAGTTGCTATTATTATTAGTACGAAAGAAATATAATTTACCTCGGCTTTTAGCCTTTCAATTTCTTCAATTAAGAACTTATTCGATTCAGAAGAGGTCGAAAGCTTTGTAGAAGATGGTCGTCTCGATGAGACTGATAGATTCATAGGAGAACTTGTCAAAGAGTGTGACATGTTATCGAAATGAAACAGAGAAGGAACAGAGACTTGTCCCCATCGAGGCAGTCCATCCGAAGATTGATTCGCTTGTGGAAGATTCTCTGATTCGCTTTCTGTCCATTCTTCGGATACTCTCCGTGTAACTAGCTGCATCTTCAGAGTGTTATTCTCCGTCTTAAGATTCCTCGAAAAATCTGTCATTCTCCATAGATGATCGAAGCAAGAATCGCAAACCCGAGAAAGCTTGCTTTTATTCGGTGCTAACGAAGCATTTACCGCTTTCTTGTTACTACATGCGTTGCAGAACAAGAGACCACAATTGTAACAGTTATGCTTTTTCCGTGTGAAACCGAAAGTCGACTTGCAAGAACTACAAGCGGTTTGATCCGTTAAAGAGATCTCTTTGTGCAAGCAGATGGCAGCGGTTAAATTTAAGCCACAAGCTATACTTTCTACCAATCTATCACTCAAAGGCTCAACAAGAACCGGTGTATTTCTATCTCTAACATCGCCTAATCCGAGTTGTCCGTTCGCGCCTTTTCCCCAAGTATAAACATTTCCAAACGAAGTTAGCACAGCTACATGGTGTGAACCCGAAGCAATCTCCTTAACAAATTGCCGTGTAAGATTGCCTAAAACAAGATTAATCGACTTATCCTTCGCCCTCGGATATCCCAACTGCCCGTGGATCGAGCTTCCCATTGTATAAACCGTTCCCGAGATGCTGAGTGCAACAGTTAAAGTCCATCCACAAGAGACTTTAATGAAATCATGATCAACGAGCTCCGAAACACAAGTTGGCATGAGCTTTGTCTTACTATCTCCATGTCCTAATCGTCCTTTATCGCCATCTCCCCAAGTAAACAGTTTTCCGGAACTCTTAGCATTATAATATTTCCGGTCAATCGCGGTTTCCACAATCGCAGCCGTGTGCCACGGGCCACAAGAGACAGATATTACCTTCATTCGCCTCAAGGACTCAACTTCTTTGGGTTTCGAAACACTCTCGAGGGTCCCGTGTCCAAGAACCCCAAAGGTTCCACTACCATAAGTGAAAAGCTGACCAGTACTAGTCACAATCGCCGTGTGCCACGCGCCACAAGCTACACTATCAACACTCAAAGATTCGGCAAAAAAAATTGATATTTTTCGAGTTAAGAACTGTCTTCCTGATTCTTCAATGGTTCCACCGTCAATTCCCCATAAGTACAGCTCTCCGGATTCCGTAACAGCACACGTTTGATGATCACTACAAGCAACTGATCGAACCACTACGTCCTCCAACGATTCAACGCGTTTAGGATGCTCAATATCGATATTAACTTTAAGTCCGAGCTTACCGCTGTTTCCATTTCCCCAACAAAACACTTCACCTTGCCTTGTAACCAACGCAGCGTGTTTCGCACCTAAAGAGATACTTTGTACATCAAACATCGTAGCGGATTCTAAAAGCTTAGGAGATAACGCATCGTTCTGATTCTTTGATCCGTCTATTAGACCCGTTATAGCTCCCCATATCATTATGTCCTTGAGGACATTGGATCTGTTAATCGGTCGAGTCATGATAGGAGGAGGAGAAGCAAGAAATCTCTGAGATGAATGCTTGCAAAGTTCTGAACTTGTACGGTCACAATCCGGGTTCCGCAGATTATAATCTGTTTCAAAGTAAGAAATAACTGGACAAGCCTTTGAATCAACGGAGTAGAAACTGTCGGAAGAAGATGACAACCCGTTCGATAATCTCTGCTCCTCGAGTAAAGTAGATGGACTTCCACATACACTACGTATCTTCAAAAGACATAATAATATACATCAAGAAACCGAAACAATATATAGATTACTAAAAAAAATAAAAAGTTTTCGTTACCTGAGTGAAGTCGGGGGTCTCTTCAAGAAGTCCGAGATTCTGTTTCCTACGGATAAAACCGGAAGGACTATTGATGCAACTTTGAGCTCCCCGGCTAATCCGGAGATTCGTAGAGGTTCTAATGTTGTGGTGCTTTGTTATCACTGCTCTAAGGCCTTTAAACCAAGAGTCTGCTTGTGTTTTATCCTTGCATATCTACATTTTCAAGAACATTTATAAAAAGCCCTGATTTTAGTTGAAAATGGTTCTGTTAAAAACGAAGCTTACGAGATCAAGAGTGTGTTCTCCATTTGCATAGATGAGCGAAAACGACTGCTCCTTTCGATCCGATTGAGCTTGTTTCTGAAAGTTTGGCTAAAATCAACAAGGAAAACATTTCATCATCATCATCAATCTAGTTATTATTTAATTAACAAAGAGAGTTTATTCCGATTCGGATTTCTTCTACAAACCGTGATCTGTCCTCGAACAATCGTTATAACCGAGTTCAATTTCAATTGTCTCTCCTCTTGTCCTGAGTACCAAATCAGGTACTTCTCATCCTTCAAAAAGTATTTACCAAATCACTTTCATGCTAAATGATTTCTATCCTTTTATACTAATATATTTTGAAAGAAAATACCATGGAGAGTCTAAAAGGACAGAATTTTGGGTTTCCCCTTCTCCGGCATTTTAGAAGTTGTGCACCTTTCTTTAAAGCCAAGATTGCCTGTAAAAAAAAAAAAAAAAAGATCAATGCCAAAATTCTTGCAATGAAAAGATCTCGAATGATCTGTATTGGTCTATACAGATCTTTGATTCGTTTGAAACTAACAGAGTTATGAGATCCTGACAAGTGATCCTAATGTGTTCCAGAAACCAGGGAATTAACAGAGGGGGACTAAGATTTTAATTTGGGAAAGTAAAAAAGACAAACAATGTTTGAAGACAAGAAGTGGTAGGAGAATGAACACAAAGTGTGAACAGTAATCTCACTCAACAAGTAAAAAACGGAGAATTTTGGAAATGCATCAATTTCTTCATTTCCATAAACAGGAAATTCTTGGATAAATTAAGTAAAACAGACCAGAGAAAAAGTGGGAAACAAGAATCAGTCAGGAGAAGACAAGAGAGAAAAGATTCGATGCAAAAACAGAAAAGAAAAGGTAAAGCAGAGCAGAAACAAAATTGAGAATCAAAACCTGTTCATCAGTTCTATCACGCGGCACTGTAGCTGAGATTTGTTGTTCCCCCATAACTTTGTCAGAAGAAGAAGAAAGAAGAAGAAGAAGAAGATTAGTGTATGAATAAATTGTTTATTCACTTCTTGTTGCGTCTGGAATTTGGAGGAATGTGAAACAAATTATGTACTCTCTCTGCTCGTAAGGTACTTGTATTCTTATAAAAGGAAACTTAATCTTTCTTAAGCTAAGTAGCTAAACCACTGTCCTAGTATAATCCTAATTTCAATACTTTTGTTTCCATAAATAACCTATAATTCGAGTTTCTCCCAATTTTTATGCCACCAAGTTAGCTAAGTATATTTTCTTGATTGTTTTGTATTTTCTTTTTCAAAAATTTAAACATCTGATATGTTAATAATTAAATTCACCATCTAAAAAAGATTGTGGTGTGAAACGACTGTTCATCTACATTACTGTTTTTTCTTTTCCTCGGGAATTATAATATTAAAATAATGATAATTACATACTCCGACAGAATATGGGAAGTTATTAAGCGATACAAAGCTAAATCCCAAATAAATCGACCTAAACACGAAAAAAAAAAATCAAAATTATTAAACTGAGAGAACCAAATAGTGGTAGACTAGTGATTTTTATTTGATTTTTCAATTGTAGAATTATTTAACCACAACTATTTTACTAGTCGAAATAGTGTCATGATTTAGTCTTATTAAAAAATCGGATGAATGGACTATTCAACAGTTGTACTGTAAAAAGAGATTAATCAGATGGTAAAAGTATTTGATTCTCAAAAACAAAACTATACTCATTTAGAATGCATGGTCAGTACATTTTTTTTTTCCTTCTGAATATTGCATTATAATATAAAGGCCGAAGCCCATAAGAGTTTTTCCAGAATCTATGAATTCCTTATACAACTTATCCTGCATCCATAGACTCCCCAAAAATAATTTCCTTCTAACAGCCAAAGTCACAGATCAAAAGAAGACTGCAAAAGCTATATACTCAGTCAAAACTGCGACTTATCCTGCATCAAGAAGAAAAAAGTCTTTTAACCACAAAGGATAACCAATGGAAACATAAGAATGAATCCTACCTTGATCGGTTACACTCCGTGCTATTAGACTAGCACCCTTGTTAGCTTTTGGACCCACCAACTCCACTCTCCATTCCTTTAACTTAGATAAAATTCCCATCAACACATCTGTTTGGTACTTGAAATTAGGCCAAGCCTTCGGCCTAAGAATGGCTCCTATTAACTCTGGTTGTTGTAAGGAGAATATAACCTTTTGTATCCTATGACTGATGATGCAACCCATTCCCCACATCACAACCTCAATCTTACAACCATCCACCGAGTCACAACCCACAAAGGACTTTCGGCTATGCAACACCACCACTCCCTTGTCATCCCTTAGAACCCAGCCACCTCCTCCAATCTTTTCCTTTTGATTCCAAGAATGACTAATGTTGCATTTCAACCATCCTTGAGGAGGCTTCCTCCATCTTGACACTAAATGTTGTGACTCATTCATCACTACCCTCTCCCCCTCTAGCGAAATATCCTGAGCCACAAACCACAACTCTGCATCCTCCATAACCTTTCTAATGGAATGATTCGGGTCATAATATTTCCCTTTAATAAATAGCGCGTTTCTATTCTTCCAAATCATCCAAACTATCCAAGGAATAGCTCTTCTAATTGATAAAGGAATAGAAGCTTTTGTTTTAAGACTCAGGATGAAAGAAAAATTAACGTAAATAGAGCATTGATGAAAACCTTGTTCAGGTCGGGGAACATTGGCCACTGCCCACATCTGTCTTGACGTAAACAAAACGTGATTAGGATCTTCCCCCTCTAATCCACAAGTCTGGCACCTACTATTGATAACAGGTTTTTAGCCTGGGTTAAGAACTCAATTCCTAAATTACTAATCCGATGTAGAAATAGATTTAGGTTCGTTCAGGGACTGGCAATACACTTTAGTTCCTTTTAAACACAATTTAAGCTAAGCGATTCAAGCGGTTTTAAAGTGTCACGAAAATAAATAACAAAGCAAAGTAAAATTCGGTTGTAAACAAATATGATAAAGGCGTTAGACAAGGGAATTATCGCAGAGAATAGATCATCAAGAACCAAGCAATTATTCAGGATATCAATTTAAGTACCAATCTAGAACACAATCACGATTTTATGAGGATCCACTGTCGTGGCATCAACAACTTTATTAATAAATCTAGCACCCTAAACTGTCGTTTGAGACTAAACAAATTAACAAGCATTAACGATTAAGATTGATAAGTTCACGATTTGCCTTAACTTCAACTGTCGTTGGCTAAGGATCAAATCGCCCATCTAAGTTATTTCAAGCAATCTACTACACTTTTGATGAGTAAATTTAACCTAATATCAAAGACTAGGTGATCAAGCTAGTCTAGGCATTAAATTCAACATTAGATGAAGATATCAAATATGTAAGTATAATCCTATCTATGCCGAGTTCATTGAATCTCTAAATCCCTTTGAAAAACCCTAATCTAACAAAAGTAACTACTCGCACATAATGAAACGAATAACGCAAAGAGACATGAAAGTATTCATAGAATAAATTAAAGAGTAAGGTTCAAGAGAAAACTCAATAACGTGTAGACGAACAACTCTCGAAATCCAAAGCAAGAAGTCGGAAATCTCTCCCTAGGGTTCTCGGCCAAAACGTGAAAAGCAAGTAAAGGTCTTTTGATGATTTTTGCGTAAAAGATTGTGTGTAAAAAAACGTGTGTAGGGGCGTGAAGCGTGTGTCCTTTTTCCAAAGGAATACTTCCTCTTTTAAAGGAGAAAGAGGCGGCTCGGAAAATAAGGAAGTAAATCTTGGATAAATCTTCTAGGTAGATCTTCTATTTAGTGAATATCCTCTTTTGCAAATCTTCTGAATAAATATTGAGTTTAGTGAATATTCCTTTTCTTCAAATCTTCTAGATATTCACTTAAACGGCGGCAATCTTCTAGGTAATCTTCTGGGGAGCAGTCAAATCCATTCTGGGAGCAGGTGCTCCCGTCTTCTGCTTCAAAAACCTCCAAAAGATCGTGTTTTCCTTCCTTTTCACCAAACCTCCTAGCAAAGTCCAATTCTTCATTCCAGCCACCTTTGGACCTAAAAAGACTCGATACAAAGGAGAAAGACTCGATAAAACCCTACAAAACAATGGTTAGAATACGCCAAAAATGGAGTATATCAATTCCCCCAGACTTAGATCTTTGTTTGTCCTCAAACAAACTCAAAACCAAGTAAAGGAAAAAGGTTTGAAAACGTGGAAACTCTTTTATTCTCAGCGAACCGTACCTTTGGCTTTCGATCCGCAGACCACATAACTCAGATTACGAACGACAAAGCTTCGCCAAAACAATCTCAACACACTTCCCGACCAGGCCATTTCCCAAATAATTCGTTGTAAAACACAAACCAAACGTGATCAAAGTATACGTAAGGATCTCGCTAAAAACACTTTCTCAGGAAATACGGCGCTAAAGGGTTTAAGGCCATTTAAGGGTGGAGTTAAAGGTGTTTAGAGTGTTTAAGGGTTACCGATGTTTCGTAGAGGATGCAGGATATCGCACAAAATTGCAAGAGAGAGCGGGTCTGTTTGATGTCCACATTCTCTAAATCACTCATTCGATCCTTCTTTGTTTTCCTCCTTCCTCCCGTGAACTGCTGTTCCCCTTGGGTATATTTGCTGGTTTTGAGAGACATATATTCTTACAGATTTCCGCTCTTCATCACCGAAATTTTTTTTTTTTTTTTTTTTTTTTTTTTTTTTGTACTGATGATGATGAAGAGGGTTTTTAATTACACAGATATGCCTCTCAAAAACGAAAATATTAGAAGTGATGTTCATACCCAAGTGGATCTTGATAAAGTTCCTTTCACTCCACAAATCCTCATAAATAAGAGCAGGTGCTCTGTCCTTCAGAACGAGTGATCTAGAGGTTGTGTCGACCCTTCTCTCTCCGGCCCTTTTGCACATATGCTGCACATATGACAATGAAGTAACAAGACGGCAAGGGGTTTGAAAAGAGGTAAGGTTAAAGGAGGGTACTAGCTAAAAATGAGCTAGCTATTCAGGATCAACAAGAGTGGTAAAAAGGAAAAAGAAGTCCTGAATATTAATCGTTTCCCTAATCTAGTGTCAATAGCGAGAGAATTTTGGTCAATCTGGAACCTGGAAGATGGTGCATTGAAGTGTTCCAGCTAATCCTTGTAATCCATGCTCTGAAGAAATGGTCACTAGAAAGAGAGTTAATTAGCACAAGTGGTTCAGAAATCGTCATAGAATAAAGTCCTAATTCCCAACTAAAAAGTCTTGACTCAATAAAACATAGAAAAACAGACTCAAAAGGACATAAGAAAAGAAAACATCCAAAATAAACAACATTAGCAACTGCTCCCCCCAGACTTACTTCACACCGTCTCGGTGTGAGAATAAGAAAAGAGAGAGTGAAAGAAAATAAATCAGAAGGAAAAGCATCAAATTGTTTTTGATTTTTTACCCTCGAGAGCAGGTGCTCTGTAAGTTGGAGCAGGTGCTCCGTTTCAGTCTGGGCAGAATGTGTGCTCGGGCACGGGACCGACCGGTCCGATCTGGGGATCGACCGGTCTCATTTCCAGAGGCTGCTCCCGATCTTTTTTTTTTTTTAAAGGAAAATCTGAAAAATTCAAAGCTAAAAACCAAAATTAGTTGAAAAAGAAATCAAAAGCGAAAGAGTTAGAAAACATACCGGAGGGTTGCCTCCCACCAAGCGCTTGGTTAAAGTCATTAGCTCGACTTGGTTAGCCATTTTAGGCTTTTGGTGCATCGCCTAAGGGGATGAATCCTCCTTCAGCTTGGGTTGTCTCGCCAAGATACGGCTTAAGCCTCTGGCCATTGACCACGAATTCGGCTCCTTTAGCGTCCAGTAACACCACAGCTCCATAAGAACGGACCTCCTTGATGACAAAGGGTCCGGACCATCTGGATCTCAACTTTCCAGGAAAGAGCTTGAGACGAGAGTTAAAGAGAAGTACTTGATCGTTTGGTTGGAAGTTTCGGTTGAGGATTCTTTTGTCATGATAACGTTTGGTCCTCTCCTTGTAGATCTTAGAACTCTCATAGGCCAGGTGCCTTATCTCATCTAGCGCGTGAAGTTGCATGGATCGTCTTTCAAACGCTGGTTTGATGTCATAATTCAATAACTTAACCGCCCATGCTGCTTTATACTCTAGTTCAACTGGAAGATGACAAGACTTCCCGTATACCAAGTGAAAAGGAGTCGTTCCCAACGGAGTCTTGTACGCGGTTCGGTAAGCCCACAACGCATCATCCAACTTGTTAGACCAGTCTTTCCTAGACACTCCCACGGTCTTTTGCAAGATACTTTTGATTTCCCTGTTGGAAACTTCAACCTGTCCGCTAGTTTGTGGATGATATGGCGTTGCGACCTTGTGCGTTACACCATTCTTTTTCAACAGTCCTTCGAAGATCTTGTTGATGAAGTGAGAGCCTCCATCGCTTATGACCACACGCGGCACTCCAAACCTAGGGAATATGATAGACTTAAACATCTTCACCACAATGCGGGAATCATTTGTTGGGGACGCAATAGCCTCCACCCACTTGGAAACGTAATCAACTGCCACTAGGATATACTTGTTTCCGTAGGAGGATGGGAATGGTCCCATAAAGTCTATTCCCCATACGTCAAACACTTCAACTTCCAGAATAAAGTTTTGAGGCATCTCGTTTCTTCTAGAGATGTTTCCTTGCCGTTGGCATGTATCACATCGTGATATGAAATCTTGCGCATCTCTGAACATAGTTGGCCACCAATACCCGGCTTGAAGTACCTTAGAGACTGTCTTGAAGGTGGCGAAGTGACCAGCGTAATTAGAACTATGGCAATGAAAGAGAATTCCAGGAATCTCCTCATCCAGTACCCACCTTCTAAAAATACCATCCGAGCAATGTTTGTAGAGAAAGGGCTCGTCCCAAAAATATCTTCGTATATCACGGAGAAACCTCCACTTCTTATCTCCCACAAAATCGACTGGTTCCTGATCAGCAGCTAAGTAGTTCGCTATCTCCCCAAACCAAGGAAAGCTCGGAACAACTTCTCTAGATATAGCCTCACAAAAGGCTCCTGTCCGGATTGACGGTTCTTGCAAACGGATTCCAACTGCATAAACATGTTCATCCGGAAGGGAATCATCAAGAGGTACCTCATCATCAACCCTCATGCGTGACAAGTGATCAGCAACTCCGTTCTCTGTCCCTTTCCTATCAACAATTTGAAGATCGAATTCTTGGAGTAATAGTATCCACCTCAAAAGTCTCGGCTTAGCATCCTTTTTGGTGAGCAAATATTTCAAAGCCGCATGGTCGGTTTGCACGATCACTTTGGAACCAACAAGATAAGTCCTAAACTTCTCAAAAGCGAATACAACTGCTAGAAGTTCCTTCTCGGTAGTCGCGTATCGGCACTGAGCTTCGTCTAAGGTTCGGCTCGCATAGTATATCACGTGAAGCTTTTTATCTTTTCTCTGCCCCAAAACCGCTCCTACTGCGTAGTCGCTTGCGTCCGTCATCACTTCAAAAGGGAGATCCCAGTCCGGTGGTTGGACAATGGGTGCACTTACCAGAGCTCCCTTTATTGTGTGAAAGGCTTCAAGGCATGCTGCATCGAACTCGAACTTAGTCTCCTTACACAAAAGTTGCGTGAGTGGCCTTGCTATCTTCGAAAAGTCTTTGATAAAACGGCGATAAAATCCAGCATGACCTAAGAAACTCCTTATTCCCTTGACTGAATCCGGCGGTTGCAAACTCATCATAACCTCAACTTTTGCTCGGTCAACCTCTATACCCTTTTCAGAAATTCGATGACCTAGAACAATACCGTCTCGAACCATGAAATGGCATTTTTCCCAGTTGAGCACTAGATGCTTTTCCTCGCATCGCTGCAACACCCTTTGAAAAGTCGCAGGGGCATTACATAACCCGAACGGCATACGGCGATAAGCAAACGTGCCGTATGGACATGTGAATGTCGTTTTCTCCTGATCATCCGGGTGGATGGGAATCTGAAAAAAACCTGAATACCCATCTAAAAAGCAGTAGTATGGGTGGTTAGCTAATCTCTCAAGCATTTGGTCAATAAATGGCAGGGGAAAATGATCTTTTCGTGTGGCAGCATTTAACTTTCTATAATCAATACACATTCTATGGCCAGTAACTGTCCTAGTAGGTATCAATTCATTTTTCGCATTAGTGATCACAGTTATTCCGCCTTTCTTAGGTACTACGTGAACTGGGCTAACCCACTTACTATCCAAAATTGCATAAATTACACCTGCGTCTAGAAGTTTCATGATTTCCTTTTTAACTACGTCCTTCAGATTCGGGTTTAACCTTCTCTGATGCTCAATAGAATTCTTTGATTCATCTTCTAGGTGTATCCTATGCATGCAAAGTTCAGGTGAAATTCCAGGAATATCATCTAGTGAATACCCTAAAGCTTTTCTATACTTCCTTAGTTCGCACAAAAGCAAAGCGGTTTCCACATTATTCAACTCAGCATTAATGATTACGGGGTAAGTAGAGTTAGGGCCTAGGAACGCGTACCTTAGCCCGACAGGAAGGGTTTTGAGCTCGAGTTTTGGAGCTTTCAGCTCACTCCAAGGGCTGTCAACAATGTTTCCAGGAGGTGGGGTCTCGTCTTCGGGAGCAGCTGCTCCTTCAGCATCGTCCGGTTTAAGATTCAAGAAACCGGTGGACTTTTCGTTCTGACCCGAATCCATTATCCTGGCTAACCCGACTGCATCCTCACTTAAATAACCATGTTCACTTTCGGCCTTGGTTAGCACCACTTCAAGCGGATCATCGGTTAGGAGTTCTTCCATGTCGTCTTCCGAGATCTCAAGGTCTCCTTCGACGGGAAAGGTTTGCCCATCAATGGTTGGCTGTTTGAGAAATCTATCCATCTCAAACTCCATGATAATGTCTCCCAGCTGGAGACCAATTATACCATTCCTCACATCGATAATCGCACCAGCTGTGCGCAGGAAAGGACGTCCCAAAATCAAGGGATCCTTCGGTTCTTCATCGAGTTCCAACACTACAAAATCAGCTGGGATCAACGTGTTGCCTATCCTGACATGTAAATCCTCTAGGATTCCCACGGGTAACTTCACCGACCTGTCAGCAAAAACCAAAGAAATACGAGTTGGTTTAAAGTTAGTATAACCAAGTTTCCTTGCAACCGAATATGGCATGAGATTCACGCTGGAACCCAAGTCACACAAGGAACACTTGAAACACGTAGAACCAATCTGCACGGCCAACACAAATTTCCCGGGATCATCGAGCTTCTTAACCATCCGGTTTTGCAGAACGGCACTGCAATCCTTAGAGACCAATGTAGTACCTTGCTCTGATGAAACCTTACCAGTGATCAAACCTTTAACGTACTTCTTCATAGCCGGCATCATCTGTATAGCATCGGTTAGTGTGAGTTTAACCGTGAGTTGATCTAACATCTCCTTACACTTTGCCTCCTCTAAATCTTTCTGCGATTTCCTTGGGGGTACTGGGTAAGGGACTGGGGGTTTGTAAACACGAGACCGAACTTGGTCAACTAGCTCATTTGGTCTAAGTACAGGACGAGATGATCCAACAACTGTTTCATCCTGTTTTTCAGTTGGAGCAGGTGCTCCCTGTTGGAACGGGTGCTCCGCAGATTTTTCTGGGCAGTTTTTAGCTACTGCCTCCACAACCGGGGGTAAAGTTCTTCCACTGCGCAGCGTGACAGCAGCAACCTCTCTGGGGTTTGTGGTCGGCTTTCCTGGCAGCACTCCCTGTGGGCTTTTAGCGGCCTCCGCGGTTTGGGCTACTTGCGTGTCAAGCTTCTTAACATGGTTAGTCACGGCTTCAAGTCTACTGTTTAGGTCCGAGTACATGGAGTCTACCTTAGTGTTCAGTTCAGCAGCTGTCTTATTCTGGTTTTCCATCAACTGTTGCATCATACTCTTAAGTTCGTCGTGAGAAGTACCACCGGAGCTCGCAGGAGCTTGGAAGTTGTTGAACCTGGGCTTTTGACCTTGAAACGGAACGAATGTCTTGCCTTGAAAACCCTGAGGTACTGTCTTCTGGAAACCTTGATCCTGAAGTTTTTGGTTCTGATAACCGGTTTGTTGCGGGTATACCTGATCCTGCGGATTCTCTACATTCGTACTCCTGTAAGAGAAATTCGGATGGTTCCTGTAGTTTGAGTTGAACCCTTGGTTTCGGACATACCCTTGCCCATTCACATAACTCACCTCCTCCGGATCAAATTCTCCTCCATCGGTCACATCCTCAGCTAGTGCTTCTCCATTCTCATCGGCAAAGTGAACCATCCTTTGGTTCCCTTTGAGCAGCAAGTTAACCTTAGCCGTTAGGTCATCGATCTTACGAGAATCTGTTCCATTAGATTTCGTAGTCCGATCATACTCCTGAGACTTGTTGCTTGAGCTTGCGGCTAGGTTCTCAATAAGCTTGTAAGCATTCTCCTTTGTCTTGGTCATAAAGTCACCATCACTAGCAGCGTTCAACGTGTTCCAGTAATCCCAATCAACACCGTCGTAGAAAATTCCCAGCAAGTTCTCATCCGTAAATCCGTGATGTGGACACTCCCTTTTATACTCCTTAATTCTCTCCCATGTCTCATAGAAAGATTCTCCAGTTTGCTGTTGAAACGTGGAGATCTTGTTTCTCAATCCCGCGGTCTTAGCTTTGGTATAGAAGTGATCCAAGAACACTGCCCTGCACTGTGGCCAAGTCGTGATAGATCCAGCAGGTAAAGACTTGAGCCATCGTGAAGCCTTATCCGCGAGCGAGAAGGGAAAAAGCTTGCACTTTAAGAAATCCGGGTTCATCCCGTTGGAGCTTGTCGTGGAGCAGATTTCCTCAAAATTTTCTATGTGGTCCATCGGAATTTCAGCGGGCAGTCCGTGGAATAGATGTTGCTTGACCAGCGTGATCATCTGAGGTTTTATCTCATAGTCTTGCCTTAAGACACCAGGAGGAACGATTGCAGCTCGGTTCCTATAGAAGGCGTGAGGATTGTCCATATCCCCGATGGCACGTTCTTGCTGTTGGTTACGGTTTTGTTGCTGTTGCAGCTGAGCCATCTGATCTTGTAGCCTCTTCATCTCGGCCACCATGTCAATGTCTGTTTGGTCACCCATGTTGACCTTATCAGATTTTGTCTTTCGGTTGGTTCGTTCTAGTCTTGCAAGTTCCGAGTTACTGAAGTACACGAGAGGTGATTGTCGACTTTTTCGGGTAGACTTAGCTTTCATGCACCCTGCAACACAAGCAAGAGAAACAAAAAGAACGAATTAGTACTTAGTCTAGAAACGTATTTGTAAAACTAAAGGTATCGAAGTAGTCCCCGTCGCAACGGCGCCAATTTGATAACAGGTTTTTAGCCTGGGTTAAGAACTCAATTCCTAAATTACTAATCCGATGTAGAAATAGATTTAGGTTCATTCAGGGACTGGCAATACACTTTAGTTCCTTTTAAACACAATTTAAGCTAAGCGATTCAAGCGGTTTTAAAGTGTCACGAAAATAAATAACAAAGCAAAGTAAAATTCGGTTGTAAACAAATATGATAAAGGCGTTAGACAAGGGAATTATCGCAGAGAATAGATCATCAAGAACCAAGCAATTATTCAGGATATCAATTTAAGTACCAATCTAGAACACAATCACGATTTTATGAGGATCCACTGTCGTGGCATCAATAACTTTATTAATAAATCTAGCACCCTAATCTGTCGTTTGAGACTAAACAAATTAACAAGCATTAACGATTAAGATTGATAAGTTCACGATTTGCCTTAACTTCAACTGTCGTTGGCTAAGGATCAAATCGCTCATCTAAGTTATTTCAAGCAATCTACTACACTTTTGATGAGTAAATTTAACCTAATATCAAAGACTAGGTGATCAAGCTAGTCTAGGCATTAAATTCAACATTAGATGAAGATATCAAATATGTAAGTATAATCCTATCTATGGCGAGTTCATTGAATCTCTAAATCCCTTTGAAAAACCCTAATCTAACAAAAGTAACTACTCGCACATAATAAAAAGAATAACGCAAAGAGACATGAAAGTATTCATAGAATAAATTAAAGAGTAAGGTTCAAGAGAAAACTCAATAACGTGTAGACGAACAACTCTCGAAATCCAAAGCAAGAAGTCAGAAATCTCTCCCTAGGGTTCTCGGCCAAAACGTGAAAAGCAAGTAAAGGTCTTTTGATGATTTTTGCGTAAAAGATTGTGTGTAAAAAAACGTGTGTAGGGGCGTGAAGCGTGTGTCCTTTTTCCAAAGGAATACTTCCTCTTTTAAAGGAGAAAGAGGCGGCTCGGAAAATAAGGAAGTAAATCTTGGATAAATCTTCTAGGTAGATCTTCTATTTAGTGAATATCCTCTTTTGCAAATCTTCTGAATAAATATTGAGTTTAGTGAATATTCCTTTTCTTCAAATCTTCTAGATATTCACTTAAACGGCGACAATCTTCTAGGTAATCTTCTGGGGAGCAGTCAAATCCATTCTGGGAGCAGGTGCTCCCGTCTTCTGCTTCAAAAACCTCCAAAAGATCGTGTTTTCCTTCCTTTTCACCAAACCTCCTAGCAAAGTCCAATTCTTCATTCCAGCCACCTTTGGACCTAAAAAGACTCGATACAAAGGAGAAAGACTCGATAAAACCCTACAAAACAATGGTTAGAATACGCCAAAAATGGAGTATATCAACTATCCACCCTAACTCCTCTTTTAGCCACCGAATCCACGACTGGGATCACATTACTAATAGCTCTCCACATAAAATTACGAATCTTCAAAGGAGCCTTGAGATCCCAAATCTGATCAATCAGCCCATTGATGGATGGTAAACTGGAAGCTTGAAGGATAAGATCTTTGTTCTTTTCTAAATTTGCTAACCAATAACCACTTTTAACCACATACTCCCCCGACCTAGTATGATTCCAAACCCAATACTCTTTCTGAGATACCACCGGTTTCAAACGCAGGATAATCTCCTTATCTCTCTGAAAGAAATTCAAATCCAGCTTTTCAAGACTCCATTCTCCAGTCCTTTGATCAATCAAATCACTCACCCTAAGATCAATATTCACAAATATTTGCTTCATGAGGGGAATTCTAAGACGGCCATCATTAATCCAAGGATCACACCAAACCCTAACTGATCTACCATCCCCAATCATCATATTCAAACCTTTAACCAATAAATTCCGACCCCAAAGAACACTTTTCCAACCAAACGACGGTCTACCTCCTTCCTTGGCTACCAGGATGTCATCCTGACTATAATATCGGCTTTTCAGAAACAGGGCACAGAGGCTGTTAGGATTTTGCAAAAGGCGCCAAGCCTGCTTGGCCAACAAAGCCTGATTAAAGCACTCAATATCCTTAAAACCCAACCCTCCATTCTCTTTAGCCAACACATCCTCTCCCAACTAATCCAATGGATTTTCCTTTTTTCCTCTACCGAATTCCACCAAAAATCCGCCATTGCACTAGATAAAGCTGAACAAGTAGCTTTTGGTAATTTAAAGACTGACATAGCGTACACCGGCATAACTAAAGCCACTGCTTTCAACAGAACTTCCTTTCCTCCGAGCGATAATGTTTTAGCAAACCACCCTGAAATTCTTGCTTTTAGACTATCTTTAATAAACCCAAGCATCTCTATCTTCGACCCACTAAAGCACTCAGGCAAGCCCAAATAAGATCCAACCCCTCCCTCTGCCATAATTCCTAAAGCTGATTGAATAGAGATCTTTGTTCCTTCTTCAATATCAGAACCGAAAGTAATGGAGGACTTTTCTGGATTCATTACTTGACCCTTAACCTCTCCGTACTTAGACAAAATCTTCTTAAGCTCATTGCATTGATCTATCTCTGCTTTACAGATAAAGAGACTATCATCAGCGAAGAGGAGGTGATGAATAGCTGGGCCGTCATCAGAGAAACTCATGCCAGATAACTTTCCTTCTGCATGAGCTTGTACCATCAGGTGAGACAAACCCTCTGAGCATAAGACAAACAAAAAGGGGGATAACGGATCCCCCTGTCTTAGCCCTCTCTTAGGAACAATCATTCCATGAGGGTGATCATTAACCAAGACAGAGAAAGTTACTGTAGACACACAAATCATAATCCAATTAATCCAAATTTGGTTAAACCCTAAGGCTGCTAGCAATGCTTTGAGATAAGACCACTCCACCCTATCATAGGCCTTTGACATATCTGATTTTGAAGCCAAGTACTCCTTCTTCATTCTAGAATGGGATCTTAGACTATGGACTACCTCATGAGCCACCATAATATTGTCTGAAATTAATCTCTCAGCGACAAAGGCAGATTGAAAAGGAGAAATCAACTCTGATAAGTACGGTTGGAGTCTCTTCACCAAAATCTTCGAGATAGCCTTATACATCACTGAGCACAAACTGATCGGCCTTAAATCTCCCATCTTGGAAGCATTTGTCTTCTTGGGAATTGAACATAGATGGGTATAATTCCACTCCGCAGGTAGAATATTATCCTTAAAGAACCTCTGAATCTCTTTGGTCACATCCTCCCCAATAATATCCCAATACTTCTGAAAAAAACACCCAGTCATACCATCCGGTCCCGGAGCCCTAGAAGCTTTGACAGAAAAAACCGCTTCTCTTATCTCTTCTCTAGACACCTCCTTAGTCAACTGTCTATTCATCTCATCATTGACTTTTGGTTGGAACTGACCGAACATCTCCTCAAACCCCGTCGGATCCGAAGTATCAAAAAGCTTGTTAAAGTAATTAATTGCAACTTGGGCCTTTGATGCCTCACCTCGCTGTAACTGACCATTAACATCTTCCAAAACATCTAAACTCTTCTTTGATCTATTAGCCTTAACTGAGGCGTGAAAAAATTTAGTATTACCATCGCCCTCCTTATGCCATCTTTTTCTGCATTTCTGACTCCAAAACACTTCCTCTTCCTTGTAAGCCCTCAGCAAATCTCTTTTAAGCTGATATTGAAGACGGAAATTTAGATTAGAAGTTGATTGATCTCTATCTAAAGCCTCTTGGATCTTTACAATATTCTCATTGGCGTTAGTATTATTTGCTCTCTTCCAACTACTCAACTCCTTTCTACATCTTCTGATACGATCCGAAACCGAATTTTTATCCTGAACAACCACTCTTCTCCATGCATACTCAATGCATTCTTTTACTCTTGGCTTATGGAGCATCCTCTTATCAAATCTAAATTGCCCTCTATACTCGTCTTGCGAGGACATCAACTTCACCAATACGGGCCTATGATCAGAACCTCTCTTCTCCAAAAAAGTTTGGTTGGATGCCGAAAACATTCTGAACCAGGCTTTATTCCCAAAACCCCTATCCAATTTACATTGAATATACTTCTTTTTACTCCTCATACCACCCCATGTAAAGCTATCCCCATGACTTGGGAATTCTACCATCTGACAAGCATTTATCATATTCACGAACGGCTCAAACATATATTCTTCTCTACAAAGCCCTCCCACTTTCTCTCCATTATGCAAAATATCGTTGAAATCCCCTACCAAACACCAACTGTCTTTTCTCTGAACACCTATCCTTGAAACTCTTTCCCATAATCTAGGTCTATCCTTCATCACAGGTTCACCATAAATAAAGGAGACAAAGAAGGACAAATCACCAAACCGGATTTGACAATCAACCAGATTCTTACAAAAGTGTTTAATATCAACATTCACTGCATTCTTCCAAAACAAAGTTAAACCCCCACTAAATCCCACCGGATCAACAGTGAAGATTCTATCATATCCTAACCAAACTTGTAAATCAACCATTACATCTCGACTATGCTTAGTTTCCATCAAGAACACTACCTCAAGAAAGTGGTTTTTACGCAGCTCCTTGAGGCGTTGAATTGTCAGACAATAATGCATGGCCAGTACATAAATCGTGACTTATAAGAGCTATATATATATATATATATATATATATATATATATATATGCAATATTCCTCAAAACTAATTTTACACATTTTAGAAAAATAAGACAGGAGAGAGTTGCACGTGTGCACAAAATCACATGGGTTACCTTCAGTTTTTTTCTTAATTATTTCTCCTTTTCTTCGGCAATTATTCGTTATCTCTGTTTTTTTTTTCGCAATTATTAGCTTCTTTCTGGTTGCCTCTCATTCTTTTGTCCTTTTCCCTTTTTTTTTTTTTTTTACTTTTGTTATTTTTCAATTAGACAACTGGCACGAAGACAAGAGTACGACACACACACCCAACATTGTCAACCTTTTTTGTAAGCATCACCATTGGACATCAATGGTGATGTTTCACAAATAAAAAAATATTAAAAACACACTCTCTCATTTTTTTATTCAACTTTATACATTTTCTTTCATCTTTTTACTCAATTTTTATTAATTTTATATTTAAACACACTCATATTCTCTCTCTCTCATGTCTCACACAAGACATACTCTCTCCGAAAACATCCACTATCTCTTCTCTTTACTCAACTTTTATTAATTTTATATTTTAATATACTACACTATTTCAACAAAAAATACTCTCTTTCTTCCTTTTACTCAAATTTTAATAATTTTATATTGTGAGACACATCCACATTGTCTCCAATGGTGAGCAAACACGTACAAACTCAACGTATATTTCATATCTTAGATTTTAGTAAAACTAGAGTTAAAACTTTTTGTGATTTCATGTGGGCCAAAATTTCGCAAAGAAATAATTTTTTTGACGTTCATGACATCGGTTAGTGCGAAAAAGAAAATAAAACAAAAAACTTTTCATGATATAAAAACGTTTTTATGAGGACCACTTAACAATTATATCATCATATAAAAAAAGTTTGCAAACATGCCATTGTTTCCAAAACTTTGTTTTTTGAGAAATTTCAAAATATGCGATTTTTGACATGCTACTTTTCAAAAATGGCACTATCACTTTTTCCAAAATTTTAAATCATTTATGTTTGAGTTAACTATGCTATATTAGGGTTTATCATCCCTCGATACTCATAATGGAAACTACTCATCCCAAAGAGTATACACGAGAACTAATCATCTCCTCTGAGGAACTAATCATCCTCACTAAAGAACAAATCATCTCCAGGCAAAAATGAATGAGTTATTCGGAGCCGCAACCCCTAAAGTAATAAATTCTAAAACGTCTATAAACATCTACCGACTAGAACTACCTCTCGTGGTCAACTCAATATTCCCTACTGGAATATCTCAAAAACAGGACCCAACACCGGTCCACAAAATACACAAACATATATAAAAACTACTCATCTCATATAAACAGATAAATAAGAAAACTCCATCTTATAAATCTCTAAAAAGTATAATCGTTACAACGAAAACGAAAATACAATCACAAGCGACCATGCTATAAGAACGGAAACTAGAACCACGAAGATACAAGTAAAGCTCAAACTGCGACTTGCTTGTCGAACCACTTCCTGAACTTTAACTTTATCTTTGCCTCAGGCTCCCAAGTCTCGTCCTCGCAACCCACACAAACCCACAAAACTTGCAACAGGGGAAACTTCTTCCGACGTAACTCATTGACTCTCATCTCGAGAGTCTTCACAGAAACCGCCGGAACGTCATGTCAGGCTGAAGATCCTCCAAGATCATTGCCACCAACTCCCCCTATTCACGGCAGACACTTTCTTTGACTGAACGCATAAAACACTTCATAGCCTGCTTCCAAAATCGAGGTAGCTCTAACCGGCACGTTGCCGGTCCGACTCGCCCCACCACTAGATTCTTGAACTCATAACTCTCAGACTCAGCTAAATCTCTGAACTCGATCAATTAGGACTTCGCAACTTGGTCAACCTTGGATACACTTTACTTCTGACCGCGAATCCCCCAGCTTCTTTATCTTCTCATCGGCGTAAAACATCTGCATATCCTGATCCCCTTTGCTTTCTAATTGAGAACACGGATCTTCTCCGTCGATACTGACAATATGCACTTAAGACACTCTGCTCCCCCACTTGGGTCCAGCATAAAAGCATCCTACACGGCTCTCGCACAACACCT
The DNA here is from genome assembly GCA_963576765.1 of Draba incana. Lineage (NCBI taxonomy): Eukaryota > Viridiplantae > Streptophyta > Magnoliopsida > Brassicales > Brassicaceae > Draba > Draba incana. Next base: position 22,078,212 of record OY755209.1, read on the forward strand.
TATAACGAACCATCCCAAAACTATCCTCAAAGCTGTTTAATAACCACACACAACCCAGTACAAGTGATCCATCGAATGACCACCCAAAAGAACTAGCACACCTCCACAGCACACCGTAAGTGCTCTAACCGTCTTTACAAAAACTCAACAACCACTCAGGATCCTCGATACTTCCTTTTACTAGCTGACATTTAACGCACGCTGTGATTTACTGGCTGGAATCACACGAAATTACACTCTCAAACCATGAGATCCATATTTTGTCTCCCGCTTATACTACGATCAGACATTGATTACTCGTACTTATACCGCCATTATCACACTCTCAGGACGTCTCCCTCGAGGTAACGATGCCGATGCTACTCCACTCTCAGGACGTCTCCGACAAGCTTTGATATATAAAGGAAAAATCTTTCCTTTAGAGTAATCAACTCATACGTGTACAAGCTCCTGAAACTGTGATTACCTTTCGTGATAATAACCCGTCCTTACTTATTATGAGATAACATCTCTACTCCAGCGAAACCTTGGCTAACACAACCAATCTTCCTCAAGATCCATACTAACCTTCGAAGCACATCACTAATCCTAAGGTTATTCGCACGATACAAACACCTATCGCTCTTAACTCATTTCACATCCTGACATCCACATGATGTATCCTATGACCTATCAGGAAATATACCGCTCGCACTTTCGGGACGCATCCCTCGAGCCAACGGTATCTGGGAACTCACATCCCCGCGAAGGAACTCCCATCCAATGCACTATCTGGAGGACTCGCATCCCCACGAGAGAACACAAAGCACTCGCTCTATCTGAAGGACTCGCACCCCCGCGAAAGAACACAAAGCAATCGCTCTATCTGAAGGACTTGCACCCCCACAAAAGAACACAAAGCAATCGCTCTATCTGGAAGACTTACACCCCCGCAAAAGATCATAAAGCAATCGCACTAAAAAAGCTATTCGGGATCAAAGTCCCTAGAGCAATAACTACCATACGCCTATAACTCAGGACTAGCACTGACTTAGGGGTCCAAAACCAACCCCTGAAACCACAGTGTTCACCGCATAAGGCTTACCAAGCTTAGCAACGCCATCATAGGTGTACATACACTATGTTCTTTAGTCTCACAAACTCATCCCAAAAAGAACATAGGGAATTCTCCTCCCTCAGCGAAGTACTGGGTAACTACTCATACCCCAAATACAATGCAAAACAGAACACTACCCGTCCAGATTTGCCCAGAACTTCTCAAATGCAATGTTTCTTAATCCAAACTAGGTCTGTCAGATTGATCGCACAATAATCAAACAAGATCATGCACAACCAATCGTAGACCCAGAATTGGATAAATCGATCATGCAATACCCAAACAAGGTCATGCATGACTATAGGATGCTACATCTGTTACCAAGGTTGTCTAAACCGAGTTCCCTACACAAAGAAACCCCTCCAAGCTTGACGTCCACCAAATGGCCTTTCCAAAACCAACACATAAGATCCTATCCTGATCTTAGAGGCTCACCTCTGAACTCACATGGCCAAAAAACAAGTCGCATCCAGCAACTCTGACATGCAAGGTATCCACTGAGAGTTCCATGACTCTCTCAGATTCCGCTATCAAAGCTCAACCCTGGCCCAACCTGACCAACGCTACCCGGCTCCCAACTCGAGCCTCCTATACTGCATAACACAGACCATACTCATGACGACATTACTCAAGACCTCCACTCGATTCCTATAAACCGTCTAACATGGACCAAAATCCTAACCTCACCCGGTCAGCATCACCCGAGATTACCACACGGGTCTTAAAAGACCGCATGCGCTAAACCAGAATCCTGGCCCTTCTCGGCCAATACCATCAGAGATCCTCACCTGATATCTGAGGCTCCCGTCTAATCCTCTCAAGAAAATATATCGCTCGCACTCTTGGGACGCATCCCTCAAGCCAGCGGTATACAGGAGAACTCATATCTCCTCTGATTAGACCGCCTCACGTGGTACAATCTTGATATTCCCCACCTGGAATATCCTCATAAAACAACGACCAACATTGGTCAACACAATAAATACATAAGAATCACGCGTCTTATAAATCATATGAAAAATAAATAAGGAACACCATCTTATAAATTTCCATACATAAAAACGTTTTCAACACCGATGGAAATACCAAAAACCAAAAAAAACAATTCCAAAGCTACAACTCTGAAACTGAAAACAAAACCAAAAAGAAAGAACAACTATTCAATCATAGACCTGCTTTCCCAGATCCTCGATTGCTGCAAGCACCTCCACTAACTCCGCCCTCGAGGCGTGCTTGGAAGCTCTGCCAGGCTTCTTGAGCCCCATCCAAAGTCCTGCCATAAAATTGCCCATCTGGGCCCGCTCCTCATCCATGCCACTACTCGCATAGACCACTAGCTTGCTGAACTCAGCATCATACTCACGAACGAACTGATTACCCTGAACCAGATTCCTGAACTGCAACTCCAACTGCTCCACCACCTCTTGAGGGAAAAACCTGGTATTAAACTCGCCCAAAAATTCATCCCAAGTCCACACTGTTTACCTTTTCATGACTTGAACTCCTATCCACCAGAGCTAAGCATCACCATCCAAGAACCGTACTGCCAGATCCACGCGGTACTCCTCAGATTAACGAAGCTTATGCTCTACCTTTAACCTCCGCTCATTGGCTACCTCTGGCCCCCCTCCACTCGAGAAGGACAAGGGACCCATGTCCCGCATCTCGTTGAACATCACTAAATACTGCTCCCTTGGGTTCACTACTGGAGCTTGCACTGGTACCGCAACCGGTAACTGCTCTAAAATCAAAGCTAGAGTCTTCGCCAAACGATCCTCCGAATCCTGAGCTCTGCCCATAGCATAACCCAAACCTGGGCCTCTGACCGCATCAGCAACTCTGGTACTGCCTCTGGTAGTGCCTCTGGCATCAGCAGTCCTAACCGCCACACGAACACTGCTCACTAAATCCTCCTGATACGTTGGCGAAACAACCACCTGCTCTGACGACTCACTTTGCGATACCCACTCCAACAACGTAGCCACACGACCCCGACCTCCATGGCCACAATCTCTGCCACCAGCTCTGCCACCACGACCTCTCGGAATTCTAGGCATCACACACTACACTTACCAAAAGCACATTCTAAGATACTATAATTCACAAAATAAAGATCAAACAATCACATACCGTGGAATCTCTTTGAAGGCTCGAAGAGGATGATCTAAGACTCTACAATTCACAAAATTAACTAACTACTCATAGCCAATTCATACAACAGTCTCAATCATCCATTTAATAACAGCCCTAGAACCGTAAGGGCTTTGATACAAAAATGAAACAACCAAGCTTTTTTTTTTAAAACTAAACATTTCTACTGCGGAACTCATAAATCAATTAAATCCAAATAAAGTATTCCAATAACTCCATAACAATAAATAATCAAGAATCCAAACAATTCAAATACCAAATTCAGGAAATGAATAAATATCAATCTAGCAACCTATGACCACAAGTTCACTAGACCAACCGCAACAAAACATAACATCCTATCATCCTCTCGTCCCAGCCATGATCCCACGATCTCAAACTTTACTTTACCTGCAACACATGGAAATAAGAGTTGCGTAAGTATTTCATAAATACTTAGTGAGCTGGTCATTCCGCCTACTTGTGTAACAAGCAGGCTCAGATAAACATTGCAACACACATTACAAACCATCTCAACACATAACAACATTAAACAATACAAAAACAACATTCAAGAAAAACAGACTGTGTGTCGAGCGACACCACAGAGGCGTTGATCGACACGACCAAAAGCCCTGCGTCGAATGACACCACAAAGGTGTCGATCGTCACTTTGTAAATCTTCATGTCGAGCGACACCCTCCTGGTGTCGATCGACACGCCTCACTGAAACGCAGAACCGAGTCTTTCTCCTCTTGAGACTCGATTCCGGTTACACGAGTTGCAAACCTGCAAGGAAACGACGAACACAATATCCAGACCACACAAAACAACATTCCACGTATTCACACACCATCAATCAACCCAAACACAACAAATCATCTTCATAGCCTAGAAACCAAGGGTCACTACTCACCTTGGCTTAGGAATGAAACGAATTGAGATTGAAACAGCAAGGAGAACACAATCACAGACTCTACAAGGCTTCACACGCATAGAAAACGGTCTAACCACGAAGACTCAACGATCCCTACGCCTCTAGAACTCAAAGAAAATGGTTTTGGGGAGAATTTCTTTGCAACAATTCTCCTAAACACAAATCCTCTCTCTAAACTTTAACTTTTGACTCTTTTCTCTACTGTAGCATGCGGCCACTATTATCCCAAGATTATTAACACAAACCTAGGGCATAACTTCCTTAAACCGAGCAAAAAACCACAATTAAAAATTGAATTACTCGGTTCAGAAAATGTAAGTGTCGAGCGATACCAAAGGCCCTGTCGATATACACCAACAAAAATCCTTGTGTCGATCGACACACTCCCTGTGTCGCTCGACACGACCACCATAATTCATATTTCTGATGCTCGGATGTTACACAATTCATGCGGTATAATACACAATATAGCACAAGACAGAGACAAGCTTAACGCACAACACGAGACCAAAGTCACCACGTTAAGGCTACTTAAATCAAGCATAAACAACCCAACAATAAAAACATTCAACGTAATAGATTATAAAATATTTATTATTCAACCTACGCGATAGATTCAAACATGTTAACGGGTTTTCTTAGTGTTGGAGCAGACTTCAAGCCAAAGCAGTTAATGAATGCACATATTCATCCAACAACACTCAACTCAACTATGCATTTTTTTATTAATCACCATACGTGATAGATTTGAACATACTAACAAATTCCTATCTCGACAAAGATAATCTAGGTGAAATAGTACATGGATGCGTAGATTCGTCAAATTCGAGCTCAACCAAAGTATGAATGTTCTATTAATCACCCTACATGACATATTCAGACATATGAACTGATTCCCCTAATGAACATGCATAATCTAAGCAAAAACATAAACCAGAGACAAGGAACAACCTACATGGATTCGACTCATCAATCCCTGTGACCCCAACTAATAAATTTCGACAAGATAGCTAACTTCGAAGCTTTCTCCGACGACCAGAACCTAGTGCTTTCTTAAACCTTCGATCATATGGCCAAAAAAATATTTTAACCACAGATCTACGAGATTTGTTTAAGCTAAACGAGAACTAGGACTTATCATAACCTCGACTTAGATCTAGCTCAAAAAATTCTTCTATATCTTTATAATTTTTGCCTAAGGATAGCTCTAGAGATATTTTGGCAGAGATTTGGTAGACAAAACAAAATGGGAGAAAATAGAAGAAATGGGGTGATATTTATAGGCTGAAGGGAAGGATTTTCGATTCTACCTCTCTCTGCCATGTGTCGCTCATGCACTGGTTCAGATATGCATGGAAAACTGCACCAGACGCTATCCAGCGCATGACTGACACATGGCAAAACTTTTTTTTCTACCAGACAGGATAAAACGTGCACTCACGCATAACTAACACGTGACAAAAATATTTATTTTGTCCAGACAGAAAAAGCTGCGCACAAGCGCATGGCTAACACGTGGCAATGCCGACCGTTGCACCCAACCAACGTCATGTGTTCTTCCCATGCGCCGGACCTACGATCGGGGAAAACTACCACATGCACGTGGTTCCACATAGATGCGTACCGCGGTTCGAGTCGATCGAACCTGGTACGTACCATATCAAACCGCCAACATTTCCCTCGACCCAAATTTCAATTTCCTCGACCAAATTTAGATTTTCTTCGATCTAAACCAATTTTTATTTATTCTCTAACTTTTCTAACCTAAGGATTCTAGATCATCACTCGATCCTTTCCCAGGCTTGACCTCTCTAATGATTCCGACTTCGGTTCGCTTCTAAAATGATCTGGACCGCTCCCTTGATCTTTGCTTAAGTGATTCCACTAAGGAATCATCGGGGCCATCAGCGGTCTTAGGTTAGATCACAATGGTTTAGACAGTTTCCTTTGGTTTTACCATTCCACCCAAAGTTAATTGCTTGGTCCTTCGAGATTCGTCCTTGAACACTCATCTTTCTAAGGCTTTTATGCTTTTATATGCAATTCCTTGGCGTTCACACGCTTTCCGATTGATTTATTGAGCGTTTAGGAGCGGTCACTTTGGGGCCTTAGCCATAAACCGGCTCATAGTAAGGACAAACTTATATTGTGATCAATCAAATAAACAAAAATGATCTCAAGTAAGACGTGTTTATAGAGCTAATCGTAATATCAAGTGTGTATAAGAAAAAAATATTAAATTCCTTGAAAATATTTTATATATATAACTTGGTCTGGCTCAACCGTCCAGCTCCGCATATCTTGGCCAGCTCTGTGTATCTCAAACACGTTCTTGATAGTTTATCCATATATCTCCCAACATTGGTTGAGTTAAAGATCTTCTTTGGCTCGTTCTGATCTTTGCCGCTTCGCTGTCTTTTGAGAACACTCGTTAATAACCCTTACTGGACTTAAGATATACGCTCGAGGCTGAATGATAGATTAATTAAGTGTAATTAGTCACATAATTTGCATGGCTCAGATTTAGTGACAATTCCAGCTCCAATAACTTAGTTTGAGGCGCAATATGATATCACTATTGTATGGGGTGCAACAAATGGTGTGGTGGACCTGAGCGCGAGGATGTTGCTCGAATCAACTTTGTACCTTCAATCGATCTATGGAGCATAAGCTAGATGTTTTATTTACCACATGTACAAGGTACATAAATTTAACCAATTTATCGAAAAGTTGTTTAAATATTGAATATTTGAATTCGCGATTTTGAAAATAAAAGATAGAATTTATTACAAAATGTGCCATAAATTGGGCAAGTCTTTCCCAATATGCCATAAATTACATTCCCTTTCAAAATGTGTCATTTTTTTGTCTTTTAGTGATAAGTAGAATTACTATTTTACCCTTTTTTGTAACCACATATTTTTTCAAACCAATCTCTCTCTCTCTCTCTCTCTCTCTCTCTCTCTCTCTCTATTTCGCTCTCTCTCTGAGACGGACGTTAGATTTTGTATTTTTTGTCCTCAGACCAATATCTCTCTGACTCTCTCTTTCTCCCTTCATGACAGATGTCTACTCTGTGGTAGATTTTGTATTTTTTGTCCTCTGATGTTCACCATCCAGACATTGACAAAAATGGTGGTCGAAGGTGTCAGAGACGGTGGTGGACATAGCCGGAGACGGTGGACGAGACGGTGGGCATTAGAGAACAAGAAATACAAGAAGGAGGACAAGAAATACAAAACGGAGGACAATAGCACATCCTAATCTTTATGTCTTCACCATAAATAGAAGAAGATGTCCACGCCCGAATATATGCCTAGATAGAAGACATAATTGAGTTGACAACTTATGAAGATAATGTTACATATAGACAATAAATTGTCTAGAAGACCAAAACTAAGTAATATTTAAGTCTTCTCAGAAAGACGTCCACGTCCGAATGTATGTGTGTGTGTGTGTGTGTGTGTGTGTGTGAGAGAGAGAGAGGGAGAGAGAGAGAGAGAGAGATGAAAATTCATGGAGAGAAGGAAAGAGAAAGAAAATGAGTGGAAGGAAAGAGAAGGAGAATGAGTGGATAAGAATATGGGCAAAATAGTCATTTTGCTATTCACTAAATGACAAAAATGTGGCATACTGAGATAGTTTTTTTCAATTATGGCATATTGGAAAAGGTCAATTGGAAATTATGGCACATTAAAAAAATTTCCCTAAAAGATAAGACCATGCATTTTGTCCATGATATGAAAATAAGGGGTGTGCGTTAGACTATCATCGGCTCCCTCCATGCTTTTGAGACCACTCAACCTTATACTTGATTCTTTCTTACTAGTATGGCTACAAAATTTTAGAAATAAAGGGTGAAAACATCTGGCCTTACCTATATGTTATCTAAACTATTGTCACTGAAACTCAAATATGTTTTAGAAGTGTAAGAACCATTCTAAAAGACCAATAAGCAAAAATAGCTTTGAAATCCGTCTAAACTAGTTTCATGAGACATTAAAAATTCTCCTAAAAATAAATATTATTTTTTTGGCCTTTTTTATGAAAAATCAGAATAATATCTTGATATAGAAATAAATAACTACTGTATTCTAGAGGCGTGTAAATGAGTTTAGCATGAGTTTTTTTAATTCTTAACTTAATAAGACAATTAGTTAAGAAACAAAAAAATGAACATAAATTAGCTGAGAGACATAAAAGAAGGAAAAATAAAGTTTACTATTCAGTTGGAGCAAGTGTTTGACGTTTTTACCCTCATTAGAACTTCTTGTGTTAGAATCTAGGAAAGATATTATAGATATTTAGTAGATTAGTGTTTCGGATTATATTGTACGGTGGAAGCTTCAGGGCCACATGATTTTTTCAGCAAAGCTGCAAGCATTTAATGCTTCAATTCAACAAGATATTCCCCCCAATACGTATGTTATATGTCTGCAACTGTAAGTATATGCCGCATGTATGTCTCCCCACATGGAGAGAAACAAGTAACATTTTATTTTTCATGTTTCAAGATTGTTTAACTCGCTAACTTTTACGTTAGTTTAAGGAATCTGCATTGGCGACATATCACCAGAGCTAAAAAAATCTCATGTAATTGGAATCTGCATTGGCGACATATCGACATATCACATGTAATTGGACCTATAACGTTTGGTTTAACTCAGTATAACTCCATTATTATATGTTTAAATTTTACTAGATTGACTAACAATGATTTTTTCTCTTAAATTATTGTTGCTAACATAATCTTTGGTAGGTTAAATAATAATTTATCATGACTAACTATGTTGTTGTGTTTTGCCAATGAAAAACGAAACATACATCCATATTCACAAACAAATACTTGAGCTACTTTGTGTTGAAGGTCGCAAAGCTTACCATATTTTAGATTTATATTCCTACTTCAATAAGATCAAGAAAATTGACATTGGTTACGCATATAATTTCTTGGGGTTAGGGTAATAACTGACTTGTTATGTTCATGTGTAGTGAAAAGGGTAACAACTGACTTGTCATGCTAAAGTTCGAGTTATCCATATATCTTTTATTTTTCCCCTACTTTATTATCATGTAGATGATAAGGTAACTATTTATTTATTGTGCTAACATCTTAATTATATGAGGATACAAAATAAATATATACAATATGATTCATGATTACAGTTTAACTTTATGTAATGCCCCGACCGCCCCTCTCATGGGTCCCCGTCCACTCACAGGCCCATGGGCCCACCATGTCCAACGGTCGGTGTATTAGTCTGGGAGGCTCTTAAAGTCATGTTTATTGACCTTGCAAATCACTACGCGTTTTTTTCCTCGTGTTTTGACCTCACTCACACGATACTAAAAATCACTTCCCAGTAGGTCACCCATCCTGAAACTACTCCAGCTCAAGCACGCTTAACTCTGGAGTTCTCTCAAGACCTGTGACCGAATAAATAAGTGCATTTTGGTGATATATGTAGTTAAATCATTTTTTTAAGCCTCTCCGCACATTCCGCATATACCACATATGCTCTGAAACTGGGGTGTCACACTTTATGACAAGGATAATTCCCAACCAATTTTTTTCTTAACCAGATAATCATATCAGTACACGACTACTTAATTTTTTGGATGTGTTTAATTAAAACCTTTACTATTACAAGATTTATGACAAGTTTAGACACAAGGTAGCATCCGTAAAAAGCAAATACCGTAAAATGCAACATTGTCTAAATAAATAACAACCCCAATATTCTCTAAATAAACGATAATATTTTTTACTATTTAGTTGAATTGTACTTGTTAACATGTATATAATATGAATCATATATTGTACCATTGCACACACATTTAAAATTTTATTTAGCACGTTACAAATGCTTTTAGCTCGTTATAAACATACATAACACTAACACAATAATTTACAGAGGTAAACCTTTATTTATCAAAAGATTATAATGTTTATTAGAATACATTTATTTATAACAATCTTCTTTGGCTTGCTTCGTTATCATCGACATGAGAGAAAACCAGTCTACAAAAATCAACAAAGCTGATAGACGAATGATCAAGCAAAATAAAACCAATCAAAAACTTCATTACAATTAAACGTTCAAGAAATAAAAAGATGACGCATCCACAAATCCAATCTCCAAAAAAGTAAAGCAAAAATAGACGGTAAAATTGGAGTTCAAAATTACCTTCGCTTTGTAGATTTTGAGCACTATGATCTCATTATTAACAAGCTTTCGCTTATTCCTTAGAGCCACTTCATTAAGAACTTTGATTTATCCGACTACTCCTCTCCGGTTTGTCATCCTTCTCTCCGTCTTCATCTTCACCATCTATGTCCAACTCATACTTCGGTTGTACCATCGACTCTGCACCGACAATTTAGTTGACCAATTCTTTTGAGCAAATCTCATATAATAACCCAAATTCAACAAAGCAAAGCGAAAATTTTTAGAGGAAATTTTGGTAAGATTTGAATTTGGAGAGAGAAAACAAAAAAACAAATAAAAAATATGGATGAGAATTCGAGTGATGAATACGAGAGAAAGGAAAAAATGGTTGAGAAGAGTTTGTGCAGAAAGTGGGAGAGAGAGATAGAAAACAAGCGGTGTTGTAGATATGTAGAATAAATAACTTTTGACATCCTATATTAGACTCATAGCAAGTGGGGATGTAGGGTTATAGTCGAAATTTTTTTTAATTGTTTGTCCGTAAATAGTAGTTTGTCTCTAGCCTGAATAAGGCCCAATTCTTTGTTTGTAAATCTAAATTCGCTAACTTTTAAATGGTTTTTTAAAACATATATATTGTTTTGTTATTTTATTACAGATTATTAGAAATGTTATACAGACTATTCTACCACATATAATTCACTTCAACTATATTAGATCCACAATAGACGACACTTCTTACTCCAACTCATGATGGACACCTTATATCTTCACTGCGTGAAATCATGATGAAACGGCTCTAATTGTAAACTTCCCTAATCTACACATTTATTCATAAAGCGTATTGTCGTGGAATCGAACCCTAGACCTCCGAGTATTGAAGCATTAATTAAATTTTAGTAGATCATTGGGTCAAATGTGCTTTCACCAATTTCACTGGTTTCAGTAAGTGTATATATAGATGTAATTTTAAAAGAAATTCTATATATAATCCAGTTTATAGGTTATATTTCGGAATCCTGAATTATGTTAAAAAAATCCCAAATTATAGTTCTGATACTCGACGGAGACCACTTGCAAATGATTTTAATTTTTTATGATCTTTTATTCAAAAAACAATTGGAGAGTAGAATCCCTTGGTCAGAAAAGAATTGCTCTCATGTATTAAAAAAAACAGAAATAATTAGGTGGTCAGTTTTGCACCGTATAACACAGTCTTGTTAACCAACACCACAATAGTCAATGACTAGGGCTGGGACGGATCCGGATATCTGGGGTTTTTAGGATATCCGGATCCGGATCCGGATCCGCCAGATCCGTCATTTAACTATCCGGATCCGGATCCGAGAACCCCGGATATCCGCGAGAAAAACAGGATATCCGCGGATATCCGGATCCGATCCGGCTTAAAATTTTAAAATCAAGAATTTCATATTTTTAACAACAAAATATGACACAAAATAACATCTAAACTGTTTAATACATCGCCCACCTAACAAAAGATTGATCAAGTAGCAAAAGATTAAGTCATGCTTAATACATCATGTAGCATACTACAACAAAAGATTAATCAAGTAGAGCAATCTTCAAGTTCTTGTATCATTCGTCCTAAAAAAACCTTCATTCGTAACCTGAAATATAAGTTTTATATCAAATGGATATAAAGAAAATACAAGAAACAAGTACAAAATAATAAATTGTCAAATTCTTTAACAAGTCCTAACAACATGCACTTACTAACAATGAAAGAGAAACTTTTGTTAAGTCATAAGACGAGATTTACTAATTCTCTATCACTGAAAATCTAAAAACCATATATAAGCCATAACTCTCATATCCAGAAACTTTTTCCAACCTATGAATCTTAAATGAAAATGATTACCTGATCATATGGAACTGAATTTCACATCAATTCAAGTCTGATCCTAGTTGAACCTGAAAAGCCTCTATAGCATATAATAATCACTAGTACTTACACGATTTACATCATAAAGTATAAGATATAAAACATAACATGAATACCTTCTTCGATATTCTCAAGCTCAGCAACCAATTCTTCTGCATTTAAATCTTCACCATCATCACGATACCAATCTTGAGTGCAAATAAGAGCTTCAACAGTTTTTGGTGTCAAAGAACTGCGGAAGCGATCTAATACTCGACCGCCTGCACTAAATGCAGATTCTGATGAAACAGTTGACACAGGTATAGCGAGCAAATCTCTTGCCATCAGTGATAAAACCTTATATTTAGAACCTGTCATCTTCCACCAAAGTAATATGTTAAATCTTGGACTCTTTCTGTTCTCCCGAATATCATCCATGTAAGACTGTAGCTCTGATTTCCCATCATCAGCCTCTTCACTTTCCTCAGCTTCATCAAATATTGCATCCATCAACGAATGTCCCTTCTCTTTTTCCTTAGAACCTGACCTTGAATTTCCTTTCTCTTGGGGAGATTTCAATGAATCTTGCGACTCTAGCTCTGCTTTATAATATTCATATAATCGGCTTATAGTTTTTGTGATCTTCTCAATCAGACAACTAGCCTCAGGTTTAGGGTAAGTTCCTTCAATCATCCACTTTACCCATCTCATTTTGTATCGAGGATCAAGGACAGCAGCAACATAGATCATCATATTTGTATTCTCAAAGTTTCCCCAATAATTATAAAACTTGAGTTTCATTTTATCAGCCATAGCTCTCTTGTGTCCATCCTCCATCATGGACATCTTCACGATCATCCAACCCACTCCGAATATCTCTTTCATATATGTATTCCCAGTCACATATTTAGACCCAGAAATATTCTTAGTAGCATCATAAAAATGCTGCAAGATAGGGGATAATCCACTAGCATAAGCCCAATCATCATCACTTGGTGTAGCTCCACAAATTTTGATAATTTCTGAGACATACTTATCATCTTCTAGCTCAAGCATATCAAATCCTTTCTTTAGTCCCACAGCAGATTGTAACATCAAAAAGGTTGAATTCCATCTTGTTTCCACATCTAAGCAAAGACCAGCTTTACTTTCAACTTTTTGAAGCTCTAAACACTCTTTAAACCTTTTCAGCCTATTAGGAGAAGATCGAACATACTTAACAGCTGATCGAATCCTCGTGACTGACTCATGCACCTCCTGAAGACCATCTCTCACAATCAAACCCAATATATGGGCACCGCATCGCATATGAAGAAAATCTGCATCCAAGATACTTGTTCCCCATGATGTCAGCTTTCTTTTCAGGTACTTTAATGCAAGATCATTTGAGCTTGCATTATCAACAGTAATGGTGAACACTTTGTTGATTCCCCAAAAAACCAAGCACTTTTCAACCGCTTTCCCAAGTGTTTCACCAGCATGATTATCAACTATGCAGAAATTGATGATTCTTTTGTGAAGCTTCCAATGCTCATCAATATAGTGAGCTGTTAAGCACATGTAGCTCATATTCTGTATGGATGTCCAACAATCCGTAGTCAGAGAGACACTACCTTTATAGTTCCTAAAAAACTTCCTTAGTTTGCTCCTTTCATCCTCAAAAATTAGCAAACAATCTTTAGCAACTGTTTTACAACAAGGCATTACAAAACGAGGCTGAGCAATGCTCATGAATCGTATAAATCCCAAGTGTTCAACAAATCTAAAAGGCAGCTCATCCATAATAATCATTTCTACTAATGCCTTACGGGTCAGAGGTTGACTAAAAGCCAAGAAAGACGGTGTTTTGCTCCCTGAATTCCCATCTATTTTATTCTGGTGATATAAAGTTGACTGTTTCAACTTTTTACCATCTATTTCAGCATCGGAAGCTTCTGACGTAACATTTTGCATGTATTCTTGTGTTTTAACATTGCACTAGTTGTGGAACCGTCCTTAGTTCTACAACTAATCAAAGCAGAACAATGCATACACCTAGCCTTATCAGGAACATCAGACTTCATAAAATGCAACCAGGCTTCAGACCCTTTTTTTACCTCAGAAGTTGTTGAAGATTCAGCCTCTCGAGCTTTTTCACCAGTTCCTTTTTTAGAGCCCTCAAAAGCAACACCACAATTGGCTGTGGATTTTGTAGCATCGTCGGTAGATTCCATCTAAACAAAGGAAAACCAACTCATTGTTATAAACATAAGAGACAAAATAGCAGCAAAGTCACACGATTAAGAAATGTAAACATAAGTTTAATTGATAAAGTAAACCACAAAGATGACCACGAGTCTGTAAACGTAAACACGAAGAAGAAACCTAAACGTAAATCACACAATCATAAGTTTTTGAAATTTAATTGAGAAAGACGTGACGTTACCTCACAGCTAAAGAAAGGCCACGAGTCCGGTGACCAAGAAACGACTAAATAGAGAAGAAACAACGAAGATTGGAGACTGTTGACAAGGAATTTTTTTTTTTTTTTTTTTGATAAAAATTGACAAAGAAATTCGCCGAATAGATTTAGGGATTTAGGAGGTTACGATTTGGTTTTCTTGTTCACACTAGGGTTATTTTGTAAAAGTATCGAAAGAGTGAATGGGATATTGTTCACACTAGATATTTTGAGATATTGGGCCGAGAGTTATTAGGTTTCGTAAGTTTTTAAATTGGGTTATCATTATTGAATTGAGTGTTAAGTTTTACAATTGGGCTTTATCTAAAACATAATATGAAATGAAACTAAGTACCCCGGATCTCGGATATCCGAGTATAAAATCACCTATTATCCGGATCCGGATCCGCCGGATCCATTATTTAAGTATCCGGATCCGGATCCGGCCCCTCCGGATATCCGTTTTTTCGGATCGGATCTCAACGGATCCCGGATCGGATCTCGGATCCCGGATAATAATTCCAGCCCTATCAATGACCGTATCGTATGAGTATCTAATGTTTTAAAAAGTAGCTGTCGCTACTTTTAGTGGGACATATAATAACATTGATTGAAATATTCAAAAGTAGGTTACTGGATTTGAAAGAAGTAAAGATTAAACTGACTAAAAACGTGGTCATTGATTGGCTTATGTTTCAACTTTCAAGTCGTAAGAAATGCATTTGTGTAGTAAGGTTATGGATGGTAGTGCGCAGAAAGGTGATCGGTGTGTTCAGGTAGAAAAAACGCATCACAAATTTTTAACAAGCTGAAATGCTGCGTCAAGTGAGGTTTATCTATGTGGTTCTTGGTTTAGTGGTTTTTGCTTAAGTTGAGAAATCATTAGTTCCATTTCATTTGCAAAGAGGATAGTTTCAATGTAATCCTTTGATGGGTGTACCTTTCCGAAAATATAACCGTTTTATGGTTATTTCTGAAAATTGTGTTTTTACGATATTACCGACTTATGATTATTTTCAATGGTTGTGTCTTTTAAAAAAAAAAAATTTGCATGATCCATAAATTTGTGCGTCTTAACTATATATATATTTTTTTTGGTGAACATTTTATTTATTTATGGCTGCTATATATTTTTTCGGTAAACATTTTGTTTATTTATGGCTGCTAATTTTAAAATTCTAGAAAAAAACCGTATCTCTTTCTCACATCCCTTTCGTACAATTTTATATATAATTAATTTCAAATATTCTTAAAGTGCTTTGGAAAACTGTGGATACACATCTTTTTGCCTTTTTCACTTTTAGTTATAACTATTCTACAAAATGTGGTAGATCATAAATATATATATATATATTGAGGAGACACTTAAAGTTAAAATTTTTAGATGTTATTCAAAAAGAGTCTTAAGGAACATATTAATCTTATTTGTCATTCAAAGAGGATCTTAAGGAACACATTAACTAAATCAACCAATCAAAATATTTTAATTTGGCCTGGTGGAAATATCTATATATTTCAATATTTTTAATATATGCGACATTGATGACAAAAATATATACTTACCAAATCAATTACCATACCAGAAAACTCAAACCGATTCAATTAGTAGTATTTTGGTTAGTGATAAAGTTGAGTTTAAACAGATTTTATAGAGTTATTGAAAAAGATTTTTTTTTGTATATATAAGATGTATATCACTCGATTACATTCTTTGTCATACATTATAAGATAATGTTTTTCTTTTTAGTTTCGTTATTGTAAATCAATTTCTTCCTTTTTTATATTTTGTATACACTTCAAACGTAAAATCTATCACATATTAAGACACTCAAGATTCAAAAATCGATCGAATAATTTTTTTAGCGTACATAATTATTTATCTAATATTTTTTTGGTATGCATGATGTAAAACAATATATTTTTATTCTATAATAAACTGAATTTTATATTTCCACGCTTGACATAGATCAAAATCTAGTGTTCTACTTATTATAACATCACTTTTCATTTGTATATATTTTCGCTGATGTAGTTTTCTATTTAATATACAGTATTTTTTCATCCACGATTTCGTAGGGGTTTGAGTCCTATATGTTGAGAAAACTTAGTATTTTTTTCTGTGTGTGGACCACAAATTTTTCTTATATCGTAGGACGGTTGAATTTATTCCTCATGGAAAACAATGTTTGTCATAAATAGCCTACGGTACATTGTTTGACAATTTAGGATGGAACTATATTATGCTATTTATTGAAATACGATGAAGGGCCTGCTCTTTCAGACATTTCCTTGGGTTCGTAATCTTGCGACATTAACAGGGTCAAGACGGTCTTCGGAATGACTGAAAAGGGTGGTCATGCTTTCCGAAAATTGATACAGTAATGGCAGTGTCGTGCTTAAGTTCGGAGGAGCTCGAGCGAACTAAAAAACATGATCCTTTTAATATATTTTAAAAAAAAACAAAAAAAGTATTCAAAGCGTAAGACATCATTTTTTTCCTTCTTTATCAATAAATTCTTTCACCATACTCTCATAATCTAAGTTCTTTCTATGGATATGATATATAGACTCTTTTTTTTTTGTCAAACCATGATTTCGTTGATTAAGATATCTGAATACATGGAGTAGAGGGAACAACATCCTCTTTACTTGAAACAATACAACTAACTAAAATGAAAATAGCAGATAGTTCTTGAGAGAAGGTCAACATCGGATTTGGTACAAATTTCGAATGCGCCAGAAGAACATTCACGGCATAACCATAGTGTTTAAAGGTCACTTTATCTTTAAGAAGTGACGTTGTAGACCAATACTCATTTTCCGATTGCGTCGAAATGAAGCCGGTTGCTTCTTTTGGTCCCGAAAAGACCGTTTTACTAGAAATCGAAGCGATGAGTACATTGGGAATTATCCTCGGTTGTAGAACTCTCTCCGCGAGACGAGAGGAAAGCGGTTATAATCTCTTTCCCAGAGGAAAGGAGGATAATAAAAGTTTCTTCACTCCTGGTATGAAGTAAATTTGACTAGAGACCATGTGTCTCACCGGAGTTGGCATCGGATTTCGTACAAAGGAAATCTAATCTGGAAACCCGGGATCTGGCTTACCGGTACTCGGACCGAGGATGGTTTTGGTTATTAAATCTTAGATATGGGCTTCAAGTCTTGCGAGTTAATTAAGATGGGCTTTAAAATAAGAGATTAGCGAGTTCCACGAGATCCACGAGGTCCGAAGAGATTCTCAGTTTCAAACATTGTAACGTCTAAGTCAAAGTGTAATGACCCGTTCTTGGTCTAGGCTGAGGCTAGATCTTGTCCCGCGGTAAGACCAGAACAAACAATGATAGTTTGGCCTTAGTCTAGGCCAAGCACCTCCGTGACGTAAGCATGACCTGTCCGATGACTCACCTCCTTGCCTGCATGTCTGATGATTCACCTGCTTGCCTGCTTGTCTGACCATGACTCAGCTGCATGTCCAAGCAGCTTCTGCCTTCATCCATGGATCCTCTTATCCTCGTTGCCACGTGCCGCCCCAGGGTTAAGTCAGGTGGAGCAGCATGCTCCACATCATCGGTGAGGTGTCTAGCTGAGTCATCACCTTCCCGCGCCTATATAAGCAAGGCCCCAGACCCAGCTTGAAGGGCAGAACCATACTTAGACTCTCAAAGAAAGCCTTATGCTGCACGACCCATCCGAGCCAAGATCAATTCTCATCGAGTAACCCACGTGAGTCCTCGATCCGTTATCAAGTAAGCTAAGCAAAGTCCTGTCCGATTCATCAGTCCCAAAGGCAGTGCTAAGGCCAGTGCCATGAGCCAGTCTAGCAGTCCTAGAACGTTTTCAAGAAAGCTTTGGGATCCAACCAGTGTCACGTTGGATCAGTTCCGGGAAGGTTCTCGAAGGTCCGAAGAAGCCTGTCCAAGTCTGATCCGATCTAGGAACAAGCTTGAGTTTAAGGCAGAAAGTAAAGCTTAAGTCGATTCGCATACTTCATCTTTTAAGGTGAGTCTTTGAGATGACTATTTGCTTGTGTATTTTACTCGAATAGAGGTTCGTATAATTCATTCGTAAAATTGCTAAGTGTTGAGAATGAACCTAAAGGATTTTTGTTTACAAGTTTATATGCATAAATGGTTATTGGTAAATCATAAACTTGTTAAACTTGTTAAGTACGCGGTGTGTCATTCCCGTGATCCGTAACTTAGCCATTTACTACGGAGTAATGGTTATAAAGTTCACGAAGACACTGAGAGATGGGATTGCAACCTAGGGCCGTGTACTGCATAGCGATCGATGCAGAGTTGTTAAAGGATCCTAAGTTCTAAGCCTTTTTGGCAAGGAATTGACAACGCGTTAGGCCTTATGGAATTAAAAACGTTAAATGCATATCATAAACCGTTCATACATATTTATGCTTGCATTTAAGTGTTGATTGTTATTTTGGGTTTGGTTGGGAATATATGTTATTGATTGTCTAGGGGAGCCTAGACTCACTGAGCAATTAGTGGTCACGACTCAACTTGTTTTGCAGGTAACCCTTAGCATGTAGAACATTGGGAGCACCTCAAGGAACATTAGGATAAATCAGTGGTAGATTTCCCTTGCTTTCGTAAATTATTATTGTTTAATATGTATTGAACGCTTTGGAGTGTTAGACTCGGGATCGAATATAATTTGTAATCGTTTAAAATCCTAAGTATAAATTAATAAACGAAAGATTTTAAATGACTCAGGTTTCATATGATACTTAGTCCTGTCTGGACGATCCAACTATCGGATATAGCTCGGTTTGGTAAGCCCTTGAGTTGTTTTCGATAGGGATGGATGCTTGAATGTCTAGTCTAGGGATTTTGGATGTGTTTCGAGAACCTCTGATTGGGCACTTAAGTGTTCCTTAGTGGCGTCTTCGTTTAGATCCCGATCGGGGGCGTTACACAAAGAGAGTTAGGAGAGTTAAAAGAGATGATCAATGTATAACGAGATTGTCGCGATTGTAATGATTATATATGAAACGAGTCTAAAGAGGAGGACATTCTGAACTCTCTAGAAAATACTACACAATAAAACTTGTTCTTTTTACTTAGCCATTTTTACGTTACATTTTTATCTCGTAACTAGCATTCCGATCTTATTTTTGTCTTCGATTATTTACATTTTGGTGTGATCTGAGTCGATCTAGATTCAAGACTAACACCATACTATTGACGTTCTCTCGTTGTGAGAAAGCAAGAGATGGATGATCTCTTCTTGGACAACGAGGAGAGTGGAATTACAACCATTGCTAAGGGCCCAAAGGACCATACCCACCAAGGAACAATTTTTGGCTACGAAGGTTCGATGTCGATGGTAAGGGAAGGATGGTTCGCCGGCACGGTGAGCTTGGAGACGCAACACCGGGCTTAAGGATAACATGATAAGGTGTTGAGCTTGGCAAGCAAGGCGGTGAAGATGAACGAGTGGCTGAGAAAGGATTAAAAGCGGTGGAGACAGAGCTCGATCTGGTGGATCTGACGGCTCCGGAGGATGACGGCGATTTGGCTGCGCCGAAGGTGATAACCACCGTCCATGAGAAAGAGTCTTGAGCCTGGTGAGATGGACCTATGTTGCAGAGAGTGTTGGAGGAAACTCAGATCTTGAAATCGCCATTGGTGAAGAAAGGGTCTCAACGGAGAGGAGATCTTCGACAGAAAGGTTATCTTCGAACTAAGCTCTGTTAAGTCCAAGAGAAAAGGGTTGTATCACGGTCTAGTCGGAGGAAGATCGCCGGTGTGCGAGATTCATCCTGAAATCTTCGTGCGGCTGCCTCGATAGTCGGATTTGGGAGAGAAGTTATTAGGGCAACATAGAATTTTTTGGATATGATAGACTATTGAGTGTTTTTGGGGACATAGTTGATCACATACAAGATTTGATCAAGTTTAACTTTGAAAAACTACTTTCAACAGAGGTAACCAAAACCGGAATCGGCAACAACATTCGGTAAGAAATCCATGAGCTTGGATAACAATTTTTCATCTCTTTCAAAAACTAACAATTTCTTTTTCATCTATGATTATGATTTGTTTTTTTGATTTAGTATCTAGATTTTTTTTGTGATTGGAATTTTGATTTTTTTTCTAAGTCTGAAATTAGATAGAGGAAAAAAAAAACATATCACACAATTGCGAATGAAACTGTGGTTTAGCCAAAGAACCTTACTCACTGTTTACCAACATTATCAATGCGACAGCGGCAAGATTTAGGAGATATGGCTCTTGCAAACATATATTTGAAGGGAAATGGGTTTGGGTCTTGTGATAGTCGATCGAGGAGGTAGCTCCATCAAAGCATTTTCCTCAACTTTGAAAACCGATGGATTTACCCTTTTCCGATGGTGGAC
Organism: Draba incana; assembly: GCA_963576765.1. Classification (NCBI taxonomy): domain Eukaryota; kingdom Viridiplantae; phylum Streptophyta; class Magnoliopsida; order Brassicales; family Brassicaceae; genus Draba; species Draba incana. The sequence goes on from OY755209.1 coordinate 22,099,246, forward strand.
ATACAATAATTGCGTAATCTCCAATCAACCTTCCTGCTTTTATGAGAAATGAGGAAACTTTATCCCCTTGTCCCTTCAGATTTGCTCCCCCATTTCTCATGGTTGAGTCGAAGGATAATTATAGAGGTGGTACATGACTCGGTTTGAATCAGGTGGGCCTGGTTGTATGATGATCAGGGCTGGTCTTGTAGGAATACCAACGACACCTAGGTGTTGGGTGTAAAAAAAAAAAAAGATTTTTAAAGGTAGAATTTTTTTTAATGCAAATAATATATGTTATGCAGTTTTATCGTGAAAATGAGATAGTAGGAAATATAATTAAATTATGAAGGGCCCAGATTAATATGTAACCAAATAACTGAAAAATTAAATATTAACTTATGAGAAAAAGTCATAATTATTAATCAAACTCACGATTGATAGAAACATTGTTAAATACCTTGATTATGAAAGTTTGACGGATGATTTTGCAGGAAAAAATGCAAGAAGAGTTATTTTTCATAATAAATAGATTTTAACGGTTTTTAGGACTTTTGAATTTTTTTTTTTTCAGAATAACATGCATTTTTGTATCTTTTTTTAAATTTGTGGATTTTCTTTTATATTCAAACATTATGCTTTATAATTTTTAATAATAAAGTTTTTTTTTATTATTTCGTGTCGGACCTTATAAATTTCAGGGACCTGATGATGATTTGCCTTTTTGTTATATTGGAGATAAGCATGCCTTGTACCAGTCTTTTTTTTACATGTGTATTAACTGCAGTTGTGTTAAATCCACATTGACAATAACAAACTAACCTACATGCCAAAAATCCTTTCTAAACTGGAAATCAAAACTTAAGCCAAAACCAAACCGACTTACAAATTTGTTTTTATGGTTATTATAACAAAAAATATCAACTGAAACCGAATTATATACCGGAATATTGCCCACATCTAAACAAAACCAAATTATCAATTTAAAAAAATTACCTAAATAATTTATATATTTAGAAATGACATTTTTCATTATGGGATCATGTTTCTGGTTTAGCTACGTAAAGATGAAACTTTGATGGCATAGATCGATCAAGAAGGTTAAGAATGATATACAACTACAGAAGCGTGTGACATCGCCCAAGATATTCCAAAGAGAATATTACTATTATTATTTTTTCTTAAAAAAAAAGAAGAAGAGAATCTATTACAAAATCAGTTCACAATGCTTTCCTTTATTTCTATGGTTCGAGCCTTCGAGGCATATACAGTAGTTAAGTAAAGAACAAGGGACCATGTGATTGAAGATTAAATTAAATTAGCTGACTGGAATTTAGACATTGACAGTAGGAAATGATGTTATTTGGCTGATACGTTACAACAACAACTGAAGATAACATCATTAAACAAAATAATATATTAAGAAAATTTCCATTTCCAGAATATATATTATTATTTATTGGTATAAGTATGAAATTTAACCACATTGATAAGCGACATTATATTACTTATTGATATAAGCATTATATTGATAGTTTCTAAAACCACACTGATCAATTAAATTGATAGTTTCTAAGTAACGACCTCATACATTGAACCGACATATGGAATGTACGTATGTACGTGCAGATGCAGAAGACTCACACACATAACCATGCCACTACAAAAAAAACAGGTTATTAGTAATTCTAGTTTTCCGACTGTTATGTGACTAATTGGAGACTGTAATGTGACTGATTTACGACTCTCTTCAATTTAGTCTCACATTACTGATACTCACATATTTGTGACTGCTTATGGTAATCGTAAATAAATCACTTTGCGACTGATTTGAGGCAGTTTTTCGAATGTTTTGAGGGAGTCGCAAACGAGTCACAAATTTGCGACGCAATAGCGACAACTATATAAATCACAAATTTGCGACACTTTAGTTACTACTACTAAGTCACAAATTAGCGACTCACCGAAGTGAGTGACAAAAGATTCACAAATGTTTATGTCGGTATAAGAGGACAAATGGATATCTATGTTGGTACAACAAGACGCAACATTAAAACGTGGGAAATATAAGCACACCTAATTAATATCCATGGAGTCGTAAAATAGTGGCAAAAAAGTTGCAAATTTGTGACTAACTCGTGAGAGTAGCAAATGAGTGACAAATAATTTTGCCTATATATACCACAAACCCTCCTTTCTTTTCCACACACCTCTCTCTCATCTCTCTCATAATCTCTCTAAAATATTTCATCTTTGGTCGGAAAAAAAAGAAAGAGAAAAAAAATTTCAAAAAAAAATTTAGTTTTCAAGGAAAAACAAAGAAAAAAAAATGTTTCCACAATCTCGATATTAGATGTACAATCGGATCGATCCGCGCACAAACAATCTATCAGAAGAATTTATTGATGGGGTTGAACAATTCACGAACTTCACAACTTCCTAGCCGTTCACCACGGAGAGTGGAGGTAAAATATACTGTCATTGTATGAAATGTCAAAACTTTTGAAAGGCAATACCAATCAGAATTGTTTCTAGCCATTTGATTAGCAAATGCTTCATAGATAGTTATTATGTTTGGACGGAACATGGCGAATACTACAGTGTAGCTAGCGTAGGAACTAGTAGCAATTACGAGAATCCAGATTTTAGTAGCGGTAATTTAGAAATGAATTACGATGGGAGTAATGCTTATGATGGGGGTAATGTTTATGCTGGGATGGTTCATGATGGATTTCATGGTTCAGTGCCATTGAATGATTGTCAGCATGAACGTGATTAAAGTGGAAATGATTATGATTATGCTGGGATGTTTCTAAACACTTCTACGAGATGTTAGAGTCTGCTAATACGCCACTGTATGAAGGGTGTCAAGATAGTCATTCGCAATTATCATTAGCTGCTCTGTCCATGAACATCAAGGTACCCCATAATTTGGCTGAAACTTGCATGGATTTGTGAGCGGAAGTGTTGACGGAGTATTTACCTTAGCCTAATAAGGCAACCAGTTCATACAATGAGATAGAAACATTGATGCGAAAGCTAGGATTGCCGGTCCAGACATATCATGTTTGTGAAGATAATTGTACGCTATACCTGAGACAAGATAAAGCGTTGGAAAACTGCAAGTTTTGTAGAAAAGCAAGATATAAACCAAGTACTGGGGGAGAAATAGAGTTCCAATCAGTAAAATGTGGTATCTACCAATCAGTGACAAGTTGAAGAGATTATACCAATCAGAGAAAACTGCATCGGCGATGAGAAGGCATGCTGAGCACGAGTCACAAGACGGAGTTATGTGTCATCCATATGATGTAGCGGACTGGTAAAATTTCAATGAAATACATCCCAGTTTTGCGGCAGAAATGTGAAACGTGTACTTGGGATTATGTGCTGACGGTTTCAATCCCTTTGGTATGTCGAAGAACCATTCGTTGAGTCTAGTTATCTTGACGCCGTACAAATTACCCCCAAAGATGTGTATGAATGAAGAGTATTTGATTCTGACAGTTTTGAATTCGGGACCTAATCATCCACGTGCGAGTCATGATGTATTTATCTAACCATTGATCAAAAAACTTAACGATTTATGGAATAACAGAGTTGAAACGTACGATGTGTCCTTGAAGAAAAACTTCAAGTGATTTTCCGGCGTATAATATGTTGTCTGGATGGACAACGCACAAAAAACTATCATGACCAATTTGTAAGGAAGATACAAAAAGCTTTCTACTTGACGGCCGGTAAGAAGACATGTTGGTTTGACTGTCACCAAAGATTTTTGTTGCCCAATCATCCGTTAAGAAATAACAAAGTCAATTTCTATAAGGGAAATAACGCTGTAAATGAATATCCACCAGAATCGATGACGGGTGAACAAGTACACCGCTGAATTAAAAGTGTGGAAGCATTGAAAACATCAGAATGTGGTTGAAATGAACATGAAAGAAAACATCGCGGTTATGGAGATCGGCATAACATGCATAAAGAACGCATTTTCTGGGAGCTTCCGTATTGGGGTGATTTGACTTTACGCCACAGCCTTGATATGATACATATCGAGAAGAATTGTTTCGATAACATCATATATACTGTGATGAATGTTAAAGACAAATCAAAAGACACAGTGAAGTCAAGATTAGACCTTGAAAGATTATGTTCTCATATTGATTTACATGTCAACAAGCATGGGTTAACCCCATTTCCTATTTGGAGATTGATATAATGGGCGAAAAATGAAGTCAATTTTCCAGACGGCTATGTAGCAAATCTAAGAAGTTGTGCAGACACGGCTGCTCGCAAGTTTTCTAGAATGAAGTTGCTTCCTTTCATATTTGTTGAACTTCTCCCGTGTAACGTTCACCAAGCAATATCAAGTATATGTCTATAAAAATGGTCTAATTTTACAATTCGACGAAATTTAGATTCATGACTAATTTGAGTTTTTAAGGGATTGGAACATTTTTTGCGATCTAAGCAGTAAATCATTGGATCAAAGTCGGATCCTGCTTTTGAAGAATAATATTGTCATGACTCTTTGCAATTTGGAAAAAATCTTTTCTCCTTCGTTATTTGATGTCATAGAACACTTGCCTATCCACTTTCCATACGAAGCAGAGCTTGGGGGTTTGGTGCAATACATGTGGGTGTATCCATTTAAATAGTTCTTTAAACGTTTGAAAGACAAAGCGAAGAACAAAAGTCGTCCAGCAGCTTCGATTATTGAATCGTACAGAAAAAATGAGATTTCATATTTCTCACAACACTATTTTCAGCCACAAATTTCTACAACTAGGAGAAGAAGGCAATAATTAATTTTCCTTCTTACATGTTTGTTACACCATTTAATTCACTTCAAATCACAAATTTGTGGAATTTTGTACAGGACGACTCGATACGAAGAAAAAGAGGTACATGTATACAGTGTGACGGTACAAGAGATTTTTCAAGCCGTGGGTCATCCAAGTGGTAAATGTACTGAATTTTGGTTGAAGGATCAAGATTATACATTAGCACATTCCACAGTTTTGCGTAACTGTGAGTATTTATAACCACTAGAAAGGAAATAATTAATGAATCATTCTTAATGTATTCTATAGTAATGTGTTATATTTTCCATCCTTATGTCATATTTCAATGTTTTCCATAATTACACAGCTTGGTTGATGCACAAATTCGAGGTGAAAATCCGGGTTTATCAGATGAAGAGGTTGTCGCGAAAAAAGATGTTGAATTTCATGTATGGCTCCGCCAATATGTAAGTATTATCTGTCTTAATTACAATATTTTTATTACAATATAGGTAATTAGATAATAATACCATTCAATATAGGTTATTCCTACGAAACATCAACAAAATTTTCCCATGTGGGTTCACGATATAGCAGAAGATCCTGAAAATAAGGTAAGGTCATGGCCTATGTATTTTACTAGGGGCTATATGTTTCACTTGCGTGAACACGGAGCACGTAAAAAAAATGAATTATGGGGTTTGTGTCTGAGGCCAAAATTATTCAAATGCCTCTGATGAAGATGATTTCTACATCGAGAATATTATCGAGCTCCAGTACCTTAGATTTATGAATTTGAAGATAATATTGTTTGAATGTCAATGGTATGACCCTACGCTCGACCAATGGACCCGAAAGAGCGAGGTTGGGGTTGTCGACGTGCTTTCATCGCGGAGATATCCAATCACGAACCGTTCGTATTAGCTTCGTATATCATGTTCCTCCATATAAATTTTAATACAATTTGTAAAAAATAACAATTTTTACTCATGACAGAGTCTCAAGTTGATCAAGTTTGTTATCTTCCATATTTAAAGTATGGTTATCTGTTTTGCAAGTGAATCCAAGGAATCGTGTTCAAGAAAAGTATATCGACCAAGACCTAATCATTTTGCAACAAACCGTTGACGACGCAACCACGACTAATGTAGAAGAAATCGCTACAAATTCTTTAGTTCATGGGAATCATCCAGTGGAAGGCATTGATTTTGAGATTGAAGACGAAGATCCAGACAATGAATTTCAATGTAATTTATCAACTTCGGAACACGAGGATGAAATCTGAAATTTATTAATGTGTTTAATGTATTTGTAAAATATTAATTAATGTGTAAACTTAACAAGTTTCAATTCATAAGTGTGTAATATATTAAGTTTGAATTTATGGGCATTTATATTAATTGTCTTTTTATAAGTTAAACTACTTCTTTGTTAATCTTTTTGTAAACATGGCTAACATCCCTTTATATATAATTCATCCGCAAAATAAATAGGTAAGTTATGATAGCTCAATCGTTACAATCATATATCACACCTACCACACCCCAAGTTCTAAACCCACTTGTTACGGGTTGGGGTTTTATTTTTGCCACTTACCTTCGTGCAAATAAATTAAAGCAAACGAATCATATGAACAATTAGATACTATAGGCCAGTGGCATCAATACATAATTTTCACTTACATTACGCGGGTTCGAGCACCGCCAAACCCATTATTTGGTTTCACAAAATTTTCACTTACATTACGCGGGTTCGAGCACCGCCAAATCCATTATTTGGTTTTTGTTGTTTTTAGGGTTTTCTGCAACTGTGTCACAAAAGAGTCATTAATTAGCCACTAATTTGCAACGTTTCAGGGTTTCGTGTATTATTGTAACAAATGAGTCGCAAAATTGCCACTCCGTTGCGACTCATTCCCCAATACATGTATGTTTTTGGCAAATTAAACACCATAATCTAAATTTATATAAGTTATTTTAGTATTTATATCTTAATCAACTATAATGTAGATAATTGAAGCATAATAGAAGTGAAAAACACCAATAGATTTTCCAAAAATGAAACCATCACAAATGCTTTCTTAAGAACATGAAAACCTATATAACTTATATCTTAGATTTCATATTTTTCAAGATTAATCTATATTTTCTTGATTACTAGAATTTTAGTGGATGGAATCAAACAAAAATTATAGAAATACTTATGAAGTTGGTTGGAAAGAATAATGGGTCATTGTTTATGGTCAAAATGTTTAGGGTTTAGGGAATACATTTGCCACTAGTGTATTTATAGAATCACAATATAATGAACTCAATGAATTAACAAGAATAACTCTTTTATTAATCTTAAGAGAAATCACTCAAAACCTTAAGTTCTCAATCACATAAGTTGTGCCACAACTTAGTACCTCCTTATATAGGGAAACATAACTCCAAAACCCTATTCTAGATAACTCCCAAATAGAGATGTATATTTAGATTTTCCTAAATATACTTTGCTTGAACCTCAAGTTATTTCAAGCTTACAACAACATTCTCCCCCTTAAGCTTGAACTCATCTTCCTTCACATCTTGAACTCTAACAAGACTCCTCATTTCCTTGAATTTAATTCTCCCAAGTGCTTTTGTCAAGATATCAGCCTTTTCCATATTACCCAGAACATGTTCGACTTCTACTTGTTCGTTCTCTATGCATTCTCGAATGAAATGGTATCTCCTATGTATATGTTTACTACAACCAAGGAACACATGATTCTTGGTAAGAGCTATTGCCGATTTATTATCAACTCGAATAGTCACTCTTTCACATGCTTTACTGATTATCTCTGCAAAGAGTTCTTGAAGCCATATGGCTTGCTTTGATGCTTCTGTCACAACCATAAATTCTGCTTCGCATGATGACCATATCTTGTTTTTGTGAACACCAAGTAATAGGACATCCATCAAAGTAGAAAACATGGCCAGTTGTGCTCCTTCCATCATCATCATCAACATTATGGCTACTATCGCTATAACCCACCAATCATGTGCTATTAAACCTCCAAAAATCAAGACCATAAGACAAGGTTCCTTGTAGATATCTCAACACTTGTTTTACTACAGCTCCATGAGACTCCTTCGGTTATTGCATATAACGACTCAGTATTCCAACACTAAAAGAGAGGCCCGGTATAGTGTGAAGAAGATAACGCATACATCCCATACTCTCTCTAAACTCCTTCTCGTCAATGCATCTTCCCTCTTAGTATTCTTTGATAGCTTCAAATTTTGATCCATAGGAACTTGAGATGCATTACATTCTTTCATTCTAGCTTCTTCTAGGATTTTAGATGCATATCTTTCTTGTTTCAATGTTATACCATCCATGTGTTGACATACCTTAATGCCTAAGTAGTAAATACATGTTTCAATGTTATACCATCCATGTATTTCAAATTTTGTTGCCATCTCCTCCTTAGAACTGAATATCATCTTCAAGCTAGACTTGGTGACAAGAAGATCATCTACATATACAACAACAACAATAAGATGTGCATTCCCCTCCTTTCGATAAAGTGCTGGCTCCTTTGAAAATTTATCAAAACCCAATTCCTTCAGAGTCTTATTCAATTATTCATTCCATGCTCTAGGTGCTTGTTTCAACCAATAGAGTACCTTATTCAGCTTGTATACCTTATCCTCACTCCGTTTTATCTCAAACCCTTTTGGTTGTGTAACATACACTTCTTCCGGTGTATCAGATTCTGCTTCTGGTGGCTCTCGAAGAGGCGGAGGCAGTGAAGGAAGAGGTACTGAAAACTACATCCCTCTAAGGGATCTTGCTACCGTTGCTGCTGCTAAGAGAGACAAGGCTGCTAAGAGAGACAAGGCTCATGGTAAGCGTATTCCTTCCACGAATGATACATTGGTGCATCCGGTAGCCAAAAGAGCTCATGGGAATGTAGGAGACACTTCGGGCGCCATTACAGAGGGTCCTGACGGCGGAGGTTCACCGCCAGCACGACTTAGGTCAAATGGTGGCTCCTCTTATTCCTCTAACCCGTCGCCACCTTCTCAGGGGACCCGGGTCTCTCAGTCAAACCTCTCTGGTTCTCGAGTCATTCCTCTGCACTACCCTCCATCAACAAACCCCTCAGGTTGTCCAAGAAATGTTTCTCCAAACAATAACCTGAATGTGCGACCTGTTCTTAAACAGATTCAGAGAGATGATGAAGAAGAAGATGGAGGTGCTGAAGAAGAACTCGAAGGTGATGCTGTGGAGAATGATGAACTTGCATCTGAGTTCGAAGCTGTTGATGATCATCAACGAGAAGGGCTAGACGACGAGAAGATGTTGGCTAACTTATTGGCTCTTCTAGCACGTGAAAGGCTTCCTCTTCTCAGTGAAGTCTCTGTGGTAAGTTCTTCATTGAATTTTTTTTTTCCATTATATTTAATGGTTATGCGAATTAGAACTTGATTCCAGTGGCTTAATATTGTTAAATAACTATTGATACTGTATTTATTGGTTAATGAAGTACATGTATTCAATCATGCGCTTTAATCTGTTGGATTTGTTTAGTTCTTGAATCTGTTGGTTTGGTTTATTTCTTTGATTGATCTTTTTGATTAGTTTAATACACTGCGAATTAGTTCCTGAATATGATGTGTAATCTGGTTTCCATTTCTTGCAAGGTTTACGAGAGACAGAGGCAAATTGACTCATGTAATCGCAATTGATAAACAAGAACAATACTTCAGGAGTTTTGCGGTTATGCTTCGTCTTTTATATTTTTAACATTTCAGTTTTTAAGTCTTTCAATTTACGAATACTGACCACGTTTAATTGTTTTGTAGAGCAAGTACTACTGGGATCAAGGAATAACTGAACTTGTTAAGGAGCATTTCACTGTGATTCCAATCAATCGGATGAAAGGAATCGTCTGTCAGACTAAGAAAAATGGAGTCAGGCCAATCTGAATTAATGGTGATCTTTGGAAAGAGATGTGGCTCCATTGGGACACTCTAGAGGCACAAGAGAGGAGCACTACCGCTTCCAACTCCCGTAAATCTGACTGTAATGGCGTCTGACCAGTCTTCTACCTGACCATTCAACAAGACATGGTAAGTCTTTCATCATGTATCTTTGTTAAATAGCCATATCATTTGTACTATAACTTCTTAACTGACCATATATTATATACTCTTGCAGGAGGATGAGCTAGGAAGACATGTGTGTTTTGCTGAAGTCTTTAGGAAGACTCATACACTGCGTGATGGCAGTTATGTTGACCAAAAGGCTAAGAAGGTAAGAAGGTATATGAGGATTATGACAAGACCCTCTAAGAGGTTAGGGATCAGGCTTGCAGCGAAGGACCATATGCTTCAGACGGTTCAACGCAGTGGCAACTGAGTGTTGACGAGCTCAATGATAACTTTCTCAAGGTAATCTTTCTCTCCTGCTTTCAGTTTATGTTTCTTATCATTTCTGTCTATGTTTTCGTTTTGAATTCCATTGTCTATTGGATAATTATTTATGACTGATTATGAAATAGATTATTTGTTCGTTAATTAATTATTTAGGTTTCTGGTTAATTATTTATGTCTTGGATTATGTTTATGTTTATTTATTTATGAAATATGACTTGGATTTAGCTTTGTGGTTAATTATTTATGTCTATGCTTAATGCTTTGCTTTTCTTAATAATGCTTGGATGTTAGCTTCTTATTATTCCTTATTCTCAATGTTTCTGTGATAGGTTACGCACATCGATCCCAAAGAGAACCCTTATGAGATCGGTCAACTGTCCCAGAAGGTTAACAAAAGGAAACGGAAGGCCAGGCATGCTTCACCGCCTATGCCGGTCATAGAAGAGATGCATAACGACCTTCAACAAGCTTGTCAAAAGAATGCTGCGTTTGAAGAGGAGAATAAGCATCGAGCTGTAGAAGACGACCGTCGTGATGCAGAGCTCATGCTTCTAAGGCAGACTCAGTCTCGCTTCTCTGATTTCGAGAAGCTGGTCCGGTTTCTGAAGAACGAAGATCCCCGCATCGCTGCTTACATGACTGATCAAGCTCCCACAACCTCTGTCTTGGATGGTCAACCACAGACTGCACCAAGGACCATACCGACTGATCATGCTTCCACAACCTCATAACCTTAAGCCAACACTTAAACTTCTCTCTTTGTGTTATGATCAACTTGTCTCTTTGGTTAAACTGAAAAACTTTGTTAAGTTTCACTTTTTGTTTTGTACAATTTAACATTTTCATTTCATTACTACAATACCATAATATTTAAACGACATAAAAAATAATCTCCACTATTTGTGAGGGCTTACCGCCTAAGCAACGTCTAAAACGCTTTTTAGAACGATGCTCATTAGTGAAGATTTTCTTTAATCTCTTATCATGCTTTATCTATTTTTCAGATTTATTCAATTATGTGTGATTAGTGTTTTTAGTTGATTGTGGCATGTGGCTAGTTTAAATTAGGGTGATTGATGGTTTGATAAAAATGTCTAGGATTGAGGGATTAAAGTTTTTTTTTATAGGCATTGTGGTTATGAATCAGAGTACGTACATTAGGTTTAATGTACATACATATTCAACATTCGAATTTAGAAATTAGGGTTTACGAATTGTGGTTTAAGGTTTAGAAATCATGGTGTAGGGTTTTAGTTTTATGTACATCTAGGTGAATACATTGTGTATGTACATATAATCCGTCCATTTCGATTTTTGGTCAAACATAGTTATGATTATGGCCAGCCAAAATGTAATGTTAGTACTAGTAACAAAAATTTTAAAATATCGTGGAATGCAATCAGTATTGAAAAGTGACATTTTAGGCTACTTTCCCATGAATATAAAGATAAAGAGTTTATAAAATGCTACTGTAAATGCCATTAGTTTTGTCCGGATTTAGATCAATCAACTTGCTTATAATTAAAAAAAAAAAACGAATGGGAAGTATCTGAAGAGTTTCGAGAACTTGGATAAAGTGACTACAACCAATATTATGAAGTATGCATCTGTGTTGTTGTCTCGAACAACAAAAATAATTGGAGAATGCTAAACTAATTTAAATTATTGGATTCAATTAATCATGTGATATGTTAGGAAGAAAATCCTATATATATTAATTGAGGAGACACTATAAGTTAAAAATCCTAAGTGTCATTTAAAGAAAGTCTTAAGAAGCATATTAATCTTATGTGTCATTCAAAGAGGATCTTAAGGAACACATTAATTAAATTAACCAATCAAAACATTTCAATTTGGCATGGTAGAAATATCTACATATTTCAATATTTTTTAATATATATGCGGTACTGATGACAAAAATATATACTTACCAAATCCATTACCATACCAGAAAACTCAAACCGATTCAATTAGTAGTATTTTGGTTAGTGATAAAATTGGGTTTAAACATATTTTATATATTTATTGAAAAACATTTGTTTTTGTAAATATAAGAAGTATATTACTCGATTACATTCTTTGTCATACATTATAAGATAATATTTCGCTTTTTAGTTTTGTTATTGTAAATCAATTTTTTCATTTTAATATTTTGTATAGACTTAAAACGTAAAACCTATTACATATTAAGACACTCAAGATTCACAAATCGAACGAATAATCTTTTTAGTATGCATGATGTAAAACAATATATAATTATTCTACAATAAATTGAAATTTATATTCCCACGCTTGGCGTGGATCAAAATCTAGTGACAATAGTATTTGAAGAAGATTTGATTAGTTAGTGGGCATAAGATTTGATTCGTATGGATATATTAGTTTCTTGGGTCCCAATTTGGAAAGATAAACATTTTCCTTTGTCATTTTTGTAATTGAACATCAATTATTGTGGCAATAACATTCATAATTGTAACGATATATGCGGCTATGCCGTATGTCTTGGGAGAATATCACACATAATAAGAATTCCAATCCTATACAATACAATATATTTAGGAGGGTAGATACCAAACCCTATGTTTTTAGATCACATAACATGCTCAATTATCTTACTGCTACTTCTTTCAAGCGTTATGAAGTTGCTTTGGAACTTGGTCTCTTTGCTTTCCGTCTTTTTATTTGTCCGGTTAGGATTAGTAGTCTCTTTAATATATAGAATCTACAGGAACTATATATTTTTTGGTAAATAAAAAGCTACATATCTCACGCTCTGTAGTTTATGCACACCGTATACCTACCTAGTTTACCTAAACATGATAATTAAAATAGTCCATTTTCCATTGTCATGAGTAGATTTTGGGATCTCTCCTAGCTTCCCCAAAATATTTGTATAATTTAATCGGTTTAATTATCAACTTCATAGAAATCAGAAAACAAACATTGAAGTCTACTCCTCAATTTGATTCAAGTTGAACCACCAATTTGCCTTTGATTTAATTACAAATAAATTGAATCTCTAGATATGTAACAGGGGGAAATTTCAAACTTGAAAAAAGATCTAAAAACTAAACCCTAACATAACATAGTTAACCCAAATATTTAATGATATAATGAGTAAATAATATAAAATTAATGGTATTTTTTAAAAAGTTTTTTCATTTGTAGCATTTTTAAAAAGTGATATGTCAAAGGTGGCCTCTCTAAAAAAAAACCATGAAACAATAAGAATTGGAAATAAAGGATACATGTGAATATATTGTTTTCTTAGTTTGATTCAAATCAATTACGGGATTTTTCTTTTAAAAACAATAGAATAAATAATAATTAAACTTGGGAAAATTCTTTTTATTGCTTTTATTTTTCTTTTTCTTTAAATTTAAGTTTAATGGACATTTCACTATTTGAATAAATGTTAAATTAGTTACGTAGTTAATATTTTTTCTATATATGATTTAATCAAGATCATCAACATTATTATGTTTTCATTTTTTTATAAATATAATCACATAAATTTTATTCAAAACTAAAAGTAATATTTAAATATATTTGTTAAGATTCGACTTTTACTAGCGAAAACCTAAATTTGTTAAAATGTATTTCGTATAAATACAGTTTTTAGAAGCTTGCGGTAATGATTGTAGAAGAAATTTCGGTAAACAGTTCCAACGAAAAGTTCCTCTATCTCTTGAAACGGACGTTGTTACTATAGTATAAGTCATATTTTACCGCATTTTACTATAGTTTTTAATAAATAAAAAAACTACTTAGTTTTGAAAGTAATTGCTACTTTTAGTGTTTTCGGGAATATTAGAATATTTACATGAAATAAGAGCATTTTGGACCAAAATGATGGAAAACAAGCATATTCAAGAAATGACATGTAACATCCTGAAACCAATTATGGCTTTTTGGTAGGGGTGTTGATCGACACCAAGTTAAATTGACCGGTTTTGGTTCAATTTTAAATCGCTCGGTTTGGCCGGTTAAGGGTGCGGAACCCTAGGTACGAGGTTTATAACTCGTGCATCTTCTTGTTTTGTCGAGGCAGAGAAGATAATTGGTGAATTAGTGGTCTTTTGAGAGAAAAGGGTTGAATTGAACGTTTTCGGTGTTCTTAGGCTCGTTTTGTTAGAGTTTTGCGTTGGGGAAGAATCGAGGGTTGATTCCTTATAGTTCCAGCGTGAAAATCAGAAGTTTGGTGGGATCTCGAGTCTGATTTTTTCGTGAATTCATCTCGTTCTTTTCATTCAATCTGATTCGAGGTGAGTGCGTAATCGTGGTTATGTGAATAGAGTGTTAGGTTATCGATTGTTTGATTGTGGTGGAATTGTTATTGATTGGTTGCAGTTGTGTGTTTTTTGTGTGATTGATGTGTTGTTTATCGCAAAAATAACTCGTAAGATGAAATGGAATCGAGTCGTGAGAGGATTTGACTTGATTTAGGTTTCTGCGAAGAGTGTCGATCGACACCCACTTCTAATATCACGATGTTTTAAATTTGAGAAAGGTGTGTCGATCAACACACAGTGGTGATTTTTGTGTTTCGTATTGTAGTACCGTTCAACACCGTGGTGGTGTGTCGATCGATACCATCTGTTGAATTGCTGAATTTTTGTCGTTTGTTCTCATTACGGTTATTTGAACATTGTTAATTGATGAATGATGCCTAGTTTGGAATTCTTTTCCCTTATTATGTAACTGGTAGATGGGATGACCGTCTCACTAAGTATTTGTGATAATTCGTACGTAACTCGTTTTTCCATGTGTTGCAGGTAAAGATAAAGTGTGATTGTGGAATCAAAGCAATGAGTGAGGATGATAGGATTAATTTATATGTTGCATTTTAGTAGAACCGGGTGTTTAGTTTGCTAGAAATGCTAGATTGATTATTGGAATCTGGTTTTATTCTCAGACAGTGTTGGGCCTGAGGAGGCAGACGAGTGGGCATATGCGGATGGAGTGCAACTTCCACTCGATTTATTGTCCTGAGGATTATCGAGTGGAGTTGGCGGTCCATTATCTGAGTGGTTAGCTCATTTGTGGTGGAGAGCTATTGAGGCAAGGAGGCCGGGTGCTGTGTGGACCTGGGGCGAGTTCTTAGCTAAGTTCAACGCTAAGTAATTTTGTAAAAGGCTCTAGATTGTCTCGGGACGAGGTTTATGGACTTAGTACAGGGTGATCGTACAATGCGTGAGTACGACGCCAAGTTTAACCGTTTGCTTATGTACGGTGATCGTGGTTTGGAGGATAAGCAGACACAGGTGAAGAGGTTCCTGAGGGGACTTAAGGCTGAGTTGAGGACACATTGCAAAGTGTCAGAGTACATTTTAAGGGCAAAGCAAGTCGAGGTTTTTGCAGGCATTGAGGAGGACTTAAGAGGTCAGGTAGCTGCAGTGGTTCCAGCGGTGGTTGCTCCTGTTGTTCAGCGAAGGATAAAGTAGAAGCACGAGAGTTCTTGTTCTGGTTGTGGCAAAGGTAGTAACCTTCGCAAGGCCAAAAGAGGAGGTGGGATCATGCCTCGAGATCGAGCTTAAGTGGGCGGGGATGTTTTGGTTGTGGGAGCACTGAGCATCGTGTTGCGAGCTATCCCAAGAGAGAGGTTACCCGAGAGGCTAAGGTGTGCTTCCATTGTAGCGAGCCGGGGCATATCAGGCCGATGTGGCTCAAGTTGCAGCCGATGGCAATGGCGGCAGTGCAGTCTGTGGCGTAGGTAGCAGTGGTACAGCTATTGGCTCAGATTAGAGGAGATCCGCGTGTATATACGCCAATAGAGATAGGCCAGCCGAGTACAAGGCCGATCATAGGTAAATTCAGAATTAAGACTTATTAAATTTTTGTTGTGTCAAATTTTTTCGTTTGTTTTCTGTTATTTCATGTGATAGAAATATTATGTTTTCTTATCACCTAAGGTTTGTGCAGAGATCTTATTAGTGGGAGGCTTTGAGTCTCATGTGTTATTCGATTCGGGTGCAATGAATTGCTTCATTACTCTAGAGTGTGCCGAGGGCAGTGGCATTTAGAGCAATGCTAGTGAGCCAGCGAGTATAGTCAAGGTGGATACAGACTGATTCCTAGCTACGCTTGGTTGAGCGCAAGGTATAGATGTTCATATCGCGGGAGAATCGATGCCGGCTGATATATCATGGTTTTTACCTAGTTTAGACCATGATATAAGTCCTTTTATATAGAGTCCTTGTAGTGTTTTGCTTGTGTTTTAGAGTTTTTGCAGGTACAAGGACGTTTGGACTTAATAGGTGTTTACTGGAGCGCTTTGGAGCAATGAGGAAATGAGCAGTCAAAGTCACAAGTTCGGATTGAAGAATTTAAGGCAGTGTCGATTGACACAAAGCATAACATCGATCGACACCAAGAAATTAATCACGCCAATCGATAGATAGGAATGGTGTTGATCGACACCACTGTTCCAGCGACCAGAATTTCAGAATCGAAAGATTTCCTTTTTGCGCCAGAAAGCCCAGATGTTTGCAATTGGGCCCATGACCGTCCTTGTACTCTATAAATATGTTTTTAAGCCATTGTTTAGGCTTCATGCTTTCTTTTACTGATTTCTGAGACATATCTCTTAATAAAACCATGTTTTCTTCTTTGTTTATGTTTGAGTAATTTCCCTGTTAGGTTTAGGGTTATTCAAAGGTGTGTGATGTGGGGGTCGAAACCAACACAATTAGATTTGTAAGGGTTTTGAGGAGATAGAGACTTCTAGGTTAGCTAGGGATCACAAGAGATTGAGAAAGAGTTTTGTTTTTGCTGTGTAAAAGTTGAGTACAGAGTTTGTGTATGAATCCCCTTAGGGTTTGTACAAGGATGTATATATAGTTTTCCTACGTCGGCTAGGCCTCCTAAGTCTTCGTGGAGTCGGCTGCTTCCGCACGGGCTATGTGTCTGGACCGGGCTTCAGGCTCTCTGTATGTTGCTGGGCCGAATATTGTACTGGAGTGAGGATGTGATCAACAGCCGAGAAGAGGACGCGGTCGCTCGCTGGCCGAGCCTGTGGTCGGTCTTGTGACCGAGCATGTGGTCGACCCCAAGGTGGAGAGCGCGTGGTCGGCCCTGTCGATAGGGTGACAGGGCGACAGGGCGACAGGGCGACGGTGAGACTAGGGGTGGGCATTTTAACCGAACCCGATTACCGAACCCGAACCCAAACCAAAATACCCGAACCGAACCAAACCCGAATATATATAATACCCGATCGGGTTCTAGACCTCTTTACCGAAATACCCGAAAATTTTTTCCACCCGACTCGAACCCGATCGGGTACCCGAACGCCCAGGCCTAGGTTGATCCAAAGATGCTCTCATAGCTGGGCAGCCCATCTTGACCCAATTTAAGGCCCATAACTTTCGCTGCATAACTTACGTTTTGATTCGTGGAAATTACCTACAGTCCCAATTTGAAGTTGTGCAAGTTTATGAGTAAAACTTGAAATTTAACAAAATCTTCATTTAAATTTCTAATAAGGTAAGATATTTATCATTATTCATATTTACGGACCGAATACTTAAGTAGCTATAAATTAACAACTTGCCTTGTCTTGTTCTTATATACCTCCAAAAGAATTACTTTAACGACGGTAACGGAGCTGGTTTACACAGTCGTCAATCCTTCATTGGTTATTGGGTTGTGCCTTCATATGTTTATTTTTAAGTTTGTTTTTTTATTACGGTGCTATTTCGGGTTTCGAAAAAAAAAAACATATTTCGGGTATTTCGGGTATACCCGAAATACCCGAACCCGAACCGAACCGAACCCAAATATATATAATACCCGATCGGGTTCTAGACCTCTTTACCGAAATACCCGAAAATTTTTTCCACCCGACCCGAACCCGATCGGGTACCCGAACGCCCAGGCCTAGGTGAGACAGTGCGACAGGGCGACAGGGCGACTGGGCGACCGCAGCCTCGGCCCCTCGACAGGGCGACAGGGCGAATGGTCGCCGAGCCTGTGGTCGGCCCGTGGTGGAGAACCCGTGGTCGGATCTCCATGGCGCCGAGCACGCAGTCGGATCTCCATGGTGCCGAGCACGCAGTCTCCCGTGTGGTCCCGGTCCGTTCTTGCTTCGCATAGATATTATCTGACTGCCACATGCTTTGCTTCACGGGAAGACTTAGGTGCCACTCTGCCTTCTTCGTCGAGAGTCAGGAAGGCCATTTCTTCTATCGGCTTGCCTTTGGACGTTAATGTTGAGCGGGTGAATACCGACCCAAACAGTTAGCCCCCCAGCTCGGTAGTGTTAGAGATAATGGTACCGAGTTAAAAGATGTGTTGAGTATCAGCGTTAACGTTAATTGACAAGGTGTTTGCCTACTCTTTTCTGCAGTACGTTTAAGTACTCATCTTGTTCAATACTCCCCCTCAAGCTCGTTCACAATAACGTGAAGTGTGAACTTGGCAGATACAAGATGATGGCCTCATTAAAATCTTAGTAGGGAAAACCATTTGGGATAAAACCACTACTAAGGGAAAAGAGTGCCAAGCATAATGATGAGGGGACTTGAACAAGGAACTTGATTCTTCGTGGATCCCTTGCCATTGCTCGGCTTTGGTCCATCTTCTTCGGGTTTTGCCGAAGCTCCTTCTCAGGCTTGCTCCGAGTCTTTAAAATTCCCGCCTCGGCTTTTCTTTATTTTGCCTCGGTCTTAGTTGAATTTCTCTTCATGGCCTTATCTCTAATAAGAGTGACTTTATGCAGGAGGTTTTAAGACTCCGTAAGCGTTTTGAAGATTTCAAGACTTCTTGTTTTATTTGCCACAGCTGCTGCGTTTTCTGCATGAAGGATTTTTCTTTTTTCTCTCGAAGATTTTAAGACTTCGTATTCCCTATGGAGGTTTTAAGACTCCGTGATGCGATTGCTAACGTCAATGACGTTTCCGGGTAATAGCCATGTGATGAGAATCTCCTTTGAAGCTTGTTTAGGAATAGATATTATTCTTGATGGAAAAGTACCAAAATTCACTTTTTGATCTTTTCTTTGGGTTATTGTAGATCTTTGATAGCGTTATGGATAAGATGAAACTTGGTTTGGTTGACCGTGGCGAATCGGAAGTGTCGCTGAACCAAACCGAAGATGTTGTCGTGCTCCCGACTCGGACCGACCCCGTGGTCACGGTGTTGAGTGAAACCGAACCCGCGGTCGAGTCTTTGGGGGGAACCGATCGTGCGATCGCGGTGTCGAGCGGGACCAAACCCGTGCTTGTGACATCGAGCGAAACCGATCGCGTGGTCGCATCCTTGGGCGATGTCGATCCCATGGTCGCGACACCCGTCCGGACCGATTATGTGGTCGCTTCGCCCGACCGGGCCAACCGCGTGGTCACGTTTCTCGATCGGGCTGAACGCGTGGTCGTGTCTCCCGACCGGACCGCACACGTTGTCATGTCTCCCGACCAGACTGACCGCTTGGTCACGTCTACAAGTCATGCCGACCCCGTGGTTGCATCTTCAAGTCGGTCCGAGGATGATGGTGTAGCTGATGAGGATGAGGAGTGACCATCGGTGCTCGCTAATGGCTTAGTTTTATGATTTTTGCTTATATTACTTTTGCTTCTAGAACCTTTGTCGGACTTTATGATTTGCGGTTGTAGTATTGGATGACTTGTATCCTTACTAACATTTTGGGTCCTTGGATTGTGGTGAATGCAAGATGACTCTGTAGCTTTTGTATCGTATGATGAACCTTGTTGGTTTTTGGAGTTATGTACTCGTTTTTAGACGTCTTCCTATACTTAAGAGCGTTTTTAGGCCGTTGTTTGTTTTTTGGTCACGTGATTGCCAACACCGCTGTTGGGCTTTGCGAACTGAAGGTCTTAAGACCTCGTGCTTGATCGAAGGTTTTAAGACTTCTCATTTTGCTTGTCGAAGCCACTGTGTTGCTGCAGTACGAATAAATTTTTTGTCATTTTGCTCATGGATGAGGCTTGTTCTTGGTCAATTGCTCATGAAAGAGGCTTTGTTTGCTCCAGAAAGAGGCTTAGTTAAGGCTGTGAAAACGCGAATGCGCTCACGCTCTTTGTCTGCCAACGTTGCTGTTGGGCTTCGCAGAATGGTGTTGTTCTCTAGACACGTCTGTCCGAGAACCAGTTCACCCTAGATTTGACCAGAGTGCTTCCATGGTTTCCGAGTGACACGTTCAGAACGCATTCCGAACGGAGGTCACTAGCAGCTGCATTTTACCAACGACGTTTGTTGGGTTTCTGAGTGATCAGTTGGATTTATCCGAGGACGATTCTGAACACTGGTACTTATATAGCACGCTGTATCCGTTGTGGATGTCATTGTGTTCGTATTTCCGCATTATTGTTGTGGCCAGCAGCAATAAATACGGAACCACTCTACTCGATTGAAGCATTGATCAGTCCGTAAAAGACAAGCTGTTCTCATGATGAGTGTTGTGGCGAGTGTTTGTAGTTTCTGGTGATAATGTAGTCAAGGAGTAGAGTACGGGTACCCCACTCCCCCCCCCCTGAGGCGGAGGAGATCAATGGAGCTCGTCCGGAGAAAAGGCTTATAGAGCGCGGACTCCCCCCCGGTGTGACGGAGGGGGCAACTGAACCTATCAGAGGATAGTCTGCCTACGTACCCTTTGCAGGGATCAAGTCGCCGCGTAGTTCATTGCAAGAGCTTCGAAAAGGGTGGTGGCGTCACAGTCTGGGTGGGTGTTTCGTTTGCTTGCTTGCTTAGCCTTCATTGTTGACTTTTAATCTTCATTGTTGACTTGTATGTAGGTGAGACAACAGACTTGGCCTTGTAGGAAAAATACAACACGACATACACGGCGGTGATGTTGACCGTGGCGTCGCCGCTCTAGGTGAGAGCTTTGCTCGCTCTGAGTCTTTGCCGTGCTGGTGCCGTAGTCGCTACAGATGCGTTTTGCATCCAGGAAGTGAGTTAGGCGTATCGACAAGTTTGCAAGGTGGACTTGAGTGTCAACGAGGCCATGAGGTGAAGAAGTCGAGATGGTGGGAGATGGAGCTCGATTTTGAGGTTGGTGAATCCCTTCTTTAACGAAGGTCAACCTCGTGCTTAAGCGAGCCTGCAAGGTGAGCTTGTGGAGAGGCTTGAGCTCGTGTGACGATTTGATTTGGAGATCAGATTACAAGGTAGTTGCTTTCAATTGGCGAAGTGGGCGAGTTGACTTGGTGTGAGCTTCCGCGAGTGGACTCGGCGAGTGAGGTTGCGAGCTCAATTGTGAGGTGCGAGCTTGCGGCGTAAGCTAAAGACGAGCGCGAGCTCGAGGTGGAGTTAGTTGAAGGTGAGCTCGCGGTGTAAGTTGAAGACGAGTGCAAGCTCGAGGTGGAATGCCGATGGCGAGGTGAATGGGTGCTACGAGCTTGCGTCGGTGGATTGGGCCCGCAGACTTGGGATTCAATCAAGGAGGTTGATTAGGAGAGGATGAGCTCGCAGATTTTTAAAGACATCGAACTCACGGAGCTTATTGGTCGTTGAAGTTGATTGGGTGAGTGTTAAACTTGAGCTCGGCGAGGTGGATGAGCTGGCTTTGTCAGTGAGGTAGGCGAGTCAGACCGATTGGATCGGTCTAGCTCGGGGGTGTTTGTTCGTCGTGATTGCGAACAACCTTGGTGATTTGTTGTGTAGGTGAACTGAATTTATGCAAGAGGAGAAATGGTGCTGATTTTGAGCTTGCGAGGTCCGTATTGCATCGCCGTGAACTTGCAAAGTGGTTGCTAAACCGTGAGACTTGATCCGGTTGGTGCGACAAGGTGGAGTTGTAGCTGCGAGTCGGCTCAGTCAAGCTTCCAAGGTGAACTAGTCGACCCACTGCGAGGCGAACAAGTCAAGCTTCCAAGGTGGACGACTCAACCCACTGCGAGGCGAATGAGTCAAGCTTCCAAGGTGGACGAGTCGACCCACTAACGAGGTGATCTTGGTGAGGAGACACGGCTGTAAGGTCAAGGTGAAGCTCGGGGCAAAGCGAACGAAATAACTTATTGTGAGCTTGCATCACCTAGTTGATTCGATCTTGGGAAGATCTTGCGAGGCAAGTCTGAGTTCGCACCGTTGCTCCATGGTTACCATGAACCCGCAGGTCCATGATTCGGTGAAGTATTAGAGGTGGGTCTGAGCTTGTATGACAATCTCTGCAAAATGAAAAGAGAAAGATAGCAGCGAGTTAGGCGAGTAGACTCAGTCGAGTCGCAGAGCTACAAGATTGAATTTTAGAGATTGCAAGGTAGAGAGAGAGATTGTGCGAGCTAGCAGGGTAGTTTGATTTGTCAGTGAGCTTGATTCGATGGTGACGAGGTCGCAAGGTTGAACTAGAGAAGTTGAGCTCGCGGGCTATCATGTGAAATGAGTATGTTGTCGTAGTGATCTATTGCGACCTGCTGCGAGTGCAAGCTTGCGTTGCTCATTCGGCGAAGAGAAAAGGCAGAGGCGAGGTGGATCTTGATTTCGCAAGGCGAAGAGGTCAAATCGTGAGATGAGGAGACCTCGGCGAGCTATTCGTGCAACGATGGGCACGTGTGAAGGCAGTAAAGACGATTGCACCTAGGTGGGATGAGCTCCGTCATTGTTGTGTCGTAGAAGCAAGCTTGCCCTGTTGACCCTTGATTTTCTAGGTCTTGATTGAGAATTGCAAAGCTTTCAGTACCGAAAACGAGGTCGATTTGAAGCAAATTAGAGCTCGCAGGTCGACTCAGTGAGCTCGCGAGTTGGCTCAGTGAGCTCGCGTCTGCCGCTCGATTTGGTTTCGAAGTTGCGGAATTGGCGAGGTCGAGCTCGGCGAGGAGGAGCTCGGAGAGGAGGAGCTCGGCGAGGAGGAGCTCGGAAAGGAGGAGCTCGGCGAAGAGGAGCTCGGCGAGCTTGCTTTGGACCAAGCCCTAGGAGAAGCTCGGCGAGGAGAAGCTTGGAGAGGAGAAGCTCGGCGAGGAGGAGCTCGGCGAGGAGGAGCTTGGAGAGGAGAAGCTGAGAGAGGAAGAGAGCTCGGCGAAGGAGGAGCTTGGAGAGGAGAAGCTCGGCGAGCTTACTTTGGACCAAGCCCGAGGAGAAGCTCGGCGAGGAGAAGCTCAGAGAGGAAGAGAGCTCGGCGAAGAGGAGCTCGGAGAGGAGGAGCTCGGCGAGCTTGCTTTGGACCAAGCCCGAGGAGAAGCTCGGCGAAGAGGAGCTCGGCGAGGAGGAGCTCGGCAAGCTTGCTTTGGACCAAGCCCGAGGAGAAGCTCGGCGAGGAGGAGCTCGGCGAGAAGGAGCTCCTGAGCTCAGCAAGCTTGCTTCAGACCAAGCCCGAGGAGGAGCTCGGCGAGCTTGCTTCGGACCAAGCGCGAGGTGGAGCTCGGTAAGGTAATAAGACGTTGATCTGGCGAGGAGGAGCTCGGCGAGCCTGCTTCTGACAAAGCCCAAGGAGGAGCTCGGCGAGCCTGCTTCGGACCAAGCCCGAGGAGGAGCTCGGCGAGGTAAGAGGACGTTGGTCCAGCGAGGTAGATCGAGGTGGGCTGAGTTGATGGAGCGAGGTGCTTTGCGAGGTGAGAACGAGTTAATTGAATTTGGGTCTAAAACTTTTTTTCTTCAAGCCCATCAACGAGTTGTTACGAATCTCCAACCCCTTTGTCCATTTCCTATCACCTTGCAGGTTGAATCGTGGTTTGTAGCCCCTCAATTCACCTCACTTCCCTTGCGGGTCTACGATGTGTGAGGTTGACAAGCCTGGTAACGACGAGACCAGTTTGAGTTGTGGTTAGGTGACGACGAGAAGCTTTCAAGTGAATTGTTTTATCCAAGATTGGAGATTTTAGCCCTCACGATGTTCTCAGCAATAGGTATGTTCCGGGCTTTCTCCAGTACGAAAGCGACCCCGGGAGCCTTCCCTGTGCTCCGGTACATCTGTAGCTTGGTAGTCCTCAGGTCCGAGACGACCTGGTCTAACTGGGTTTTCAGTGCAGCGACCTCTTTGTCTCGGGAGCCTTGCGGAGCCCTGCGCTCCTGCTCCCTCCTGTAAAGCTCCACTATGGTTGGAGCTCCTTCTCCATCAGCCATAGTGTTATCAGCAGCATCCGTTCGGACACGTTTCTGAGGAGGAGGTCGATTTCCATGAGCCCTAGCATCGTCAGCAGCTGTATAGGTTCGGGCTCGTCCTCGAGGTGGTTGATCTTTGTCCGACTCTTCCACCACACGCTCGGGAGTTGCATCAGATTCACAATGAGGCAGAGGTGGAGGTAAGTCCTCTGGGACTGTGCGATTTGTCTGAGGTGGCAGCTTCTCGTGCCGATTCCTTTGATAGATTCGAGGCGTGTTGAAGCTGAGACGTGTTGGACGGATACAGGACTTCTTGCGTGTCTTTCTCTTGAGCGCTCGCAGCTCGCTCATCGTAGCTTTATGGCGCTTCTCTTGATCCCGTGCTCTCTTTTCTAGCATTTCGAGCATATGTTTGATCTCCGTGATATCTGTCAGATTGTTCGTGGCGCGAGGTGCGGTGTCTTCCACGGAGTTCTCCTTTTCCTCCTCGTTCCTTTGAGACGAGGATCCTTCGCTGTCCGCGCTATTGTTGCCGGACATCTTGATTGTGGTGCGAGACCTAGCATTCTTGTGTCAGAAATCTCTGAATCCCCTTAGTCAGCGCCAAATTGTGGGGGTCGAAACCAACACAATTAAATTTGTAAGGGTTTTAAGGAGATAGAGACTTCTGGGTTAGCTAGGGATCACAAGAGATTAAGAAAGAGTTTTGTTATTGCTGTGTAAAAGTTGAGTACAGAGTTTGTGTATGAATCCCCTTAGGGTTTGTACAAGGATGTATATATAGTTTTCCTACGTCGGCTAGGCCTCCTAAGTCTTCGTGGAGTCGGCTGCTTCCGCACGGGCTTTGTGTCTGGACCGGGCTTCAGGCTCTTTGTATGTTGCTGGGCCAAAGACTGTACTGGAGTGAGGATGTGATCAACAACCGAGGAGAGGACGCGGTCGCTCGCTGGCCGAGCCTGTGGTCGGTCGCTGGCTGAGCCTGTGGTCGGTTTTGTGACCGAGCATATGGTCGACCCCAAGGTGGAGAGCGCGTGGTCGGCCCTGTCGACAGGGTGACAGGGCGACAGGGCGACAGGGCGACAGTGCGACTGGGCGACAGGGCGACGGTGTGACAGTGCGACAGGGCGACAGGGCGACTGGGCGACCGCAGCCTCGGCCCCTCGACAGGGCGACAGGGCGAATGGTCGGCGAGCTTGTGGTCGGCCCTTAGTGGAGAACCCGTGGTCGGATCTCCATGGCGCCAAGCACGCAGTCGGATCTCAATGGTGCCGAGCACGCAGTCTCCCGCCTGGTCCCGGTCTGTTCTTGCTTCGCATAGATATTATCTGACTACCACATGCTTTGCTTCGCGGGAAGACTTAGGTGCCACTCTGCCTTCTTCGTCGAGAGTCAGGAAGGCCATTTCTTCTATCGGCTTGTCTTTGGACGTTAATGTTGAGCGGGTGAATACCGACCCCAACATGTGATGTTGTGCTAGATCTGATTTGATTGCTTAGGCCAATATCATTAGAACGTACTTCATCTTGGCTTGAGTTTATTGTTGATTTTAGATTCATGACTTGAAATCTGATCTTAGGATATTTAATAGAAACGACAATTTTATTGATTTCCTTATCTAGTCTTTGATGAGCAAAATTCGCATTCGCAAAGACATTTGGTTTAGGGTGTTGTGAACAATTGAACCTGAATTTATTGCTTGTTTATATTCATAGGATTCGCAACGACAGTTGGCTTTCTAGGGTTTATTCATAGATAATCTTTGCAGCGACAGCTGATTGAATTTATATTCGTGTTCATGTTCAGGAACTGTGCTTTAATATTCCTATCAATTGATTTATCTGCAATTCTGATTCACTAGAGATTTCCATGTGCCTAGCGTTTTTCTTTATTGATTTCATCACCGTTTGAACTGCTTTGTTTATTTGTTTTTGCATTCTTATTATTTTGCTTAGCATAATCTGAAATTTTTAAATCTATTGTGCAATCTGATTCCCTGTGGATTCGATCCTTAAAATATTGCAATTGATCTCTTAATTTGAGAGAGTAACTTAGGGTTAATTTGAGCATATCAAATTTTGGCGCCGTTGCCGGGAAATCAACGCCATTAGATTTTTTTCATTAGAATTTTGTCTAAGTATTTTATTTTTGTTTTTATTTTGCTAGTTTCTTGTCTCTTTTTGTTTTGCGTTTTAGGTAGATTTTGCTAGTTGAACACGGTCTTAGGAGCTTGCACGTTTAGAGCGTGAGAACAGAAGAGTAGCAAGGATGGCTGCTCGAGGACATATCGTACTAAGACCGGGAGAAGATGGAGTTCTACGTGATCTAGTAGGACTGAGATACAACGAAGAAGGACTAAGGATCGATGACGATGGCAATCTAATCGTCGAAAAGAATCAGGCGAATCCGGAGCAGCCTGTCGAGCGACGCGATGAACCTGTCGCTCGGCGCGACCAAATTATGGGTGTCGATCGACAAGCTGCTGGTGTCGATCGACACCAAGGCCAGAATCAGACGATTTTGTTGGGGAATGATCAGAACGCTGGGCCAAGATGGACACTTGCAGATTACAACCGTCCAGAGCAGTTCTACGCTATTAGGTCTGCCATCCATCCACCTCCATTCTAAAGGAATGACTCTGAGCTCAAACTGGCGTTCTTCTTACTAGTTGCTCAAGACCCATTCAACGGTCTATCTCATGAGAACCCAATGGATCACATCGAGAGGTTTGAGGATCTAGCCTCTGCTATCAAGGCGAATGTAGTTTCTGAGGACTACCTTTTTTGCAAGCTCTTCCCTTATTCTCTTCAAGGGGAAGCTAAATATTAGCTAAGGACACGCCCACCGGGATCTCTTACAAACTGGATGGACACAAAGAATGCTTTCTTAAGCAATTTCTTTGATGATGCAAAATCCGAGGACCTTAGAGCACGGATTTCAACTTTCAAGCAAGGAGATGTTGAAGCATTCAAGGCTATGTGGTACAGATTCAAGGGCTATCAGAGAGACTGCCCACATCACGGTTTCAACGAGGTTCAGCTCCTTAATATCTTTTACAGAGGGATTACGCTGCAATATTTTTTGACTTTGGATGCTGCGAGCAACGGGAACTTCAATACAAACTCGTCAGAGTCTGCTTTGAGATTGATCGAGAATCTTGCTAATAGCAACAGTGCTAAGGATATGGACTACCAGAGGAGCCAGCAGAAGCAAGACATCAGTGGTAACTAGTTCACTGAAGTCACCAAGAAGCTTGATTAAATGCATAGTCTTCTAGCTGGAAAGAAGACGGTTAGCTTTGCGCAAGAGGTTGAGACTGCAGACGAGGATGTTAATTACGTCAACCAGAATGGATTTCAGAAATTTAACAGTCAGCAGGGCTATGGATCGTCTTATCAGAAGCCATTTCAGAGCGGTAGCAATTATCAAAGGAAGTATGGTTCTTCGTCTTACAAGCCTCCTGAGCAGAAGAGCAAGATGGAAGATATTTTTGAGCAGATCTTAGAGGGACAACAGAAATTGACAGTGAACCTCAACCAGAATATTGATGTTGTTTATCAGGACTTAAATGGTAAATTCGAAGCATTGAGCTCTCATGTAAAGAAGCTGGACGTTCAGGTCGCTCAAACTGCAGAATTTGCCAAGAGACAAGAAGGATTTCGGCCTGCAAAGACTGATAATAACCCCAAGCGATCTTGTAGTGCCATTTTAACTGAACAAGAGGGGTATTTCGACGAATTTGAAGCAAATTTCGGGACTGCAGAGAACCTGTCGAGCGACGAGAAGATCGTGTCGCTCGACGCAAATAAAATTCAAGTGTCAATCGACACTGATGGAGAGTGTCGATCGACCCCCCTGGAGATCACGATTCTGAGTTTATGAAGTAAGTGTCGATCGACACTATGGAGAGTGTCGCTCGACACCAGAACCAGACGAGTGCAGAAATTGCTAATTCTTTAGTTCAAGCAGAGGAGAATGTCCACAAGCCTCAAGTCCCATTCCCCAGAGCTAAGAGGAGATCCAAGAAGGAGATTGAGGAGGAAATTTGCAAGAGGATGATTGAGATAGTCATGGTTGAGATGCCTCTTGTGGATGCAATTAAACTTTCTCCTGCGCTTAGAAGATATGTCAAGCGGCTTGCAGCAAATGAAGTCAGTCCAGAGGAAGGAGCGCTGCTGACCCGAGACATTAGAGCAATTATGTTGAACATGTTTCTTCTTTCGAAAAAGAAAAGAAGGAGGAGGTTGTCTCTGAAGAAGTGAGCGCAATGATCCAGAGTAGAATTCCAGTGAAGCTTCCGGATCCAGGTAATTTTGTGCTTAATTGCTCAATTTCAACAGGGCAGTTTCCTCATTCTTTTTGTGATTTAGGATCGGGAATTAACTTAATGCCATTATATGTTGCTTTTAATTGGTATGACTGATTTCAGGGCCACTAGGATGTCTCTTCTCTTAGCTGATCGATCCAGGAGATTCCCAAATGGAATTCTAGAGGATGTCCCAATCAGGATTCAGGATTGCATCATTCCTGCAGACTTTTTAGTCTTGGAATACGGCGATGAACCTGAAGACCCTTTGCTCCTAGGAAGATTATTCTTAGCTACTGCTGGCACGCAAATAGACGTGAGGAAAGGGAAGATCAAACTTGATCTAGGAGACGTGATCATGGACTTTGACATGGAGAATACAAGAAAAAAGTCCACCATTGATGGTCAGACTTTTTCTGTGGAGATTTTAGAGGATGGCGACTCTAAGGAGTTAGATGCCGGCTCTTCATCAGTTGCTGAACAGATCCTTCCACTTATCCCAGCCCACGATCCTCCCAAAGAGCAAAGGTATGCACTTCCTGAGCCTGAATCTCCTGATTTCATTAAAGAAGATTTTAAATTTGAAAAAGCTGTTACGCGCTTATGCAAGCCTCAAGTTTCTCGTGCAAGTCTTGGTTTTTCTTTAAATGATTTTGCAGGAATTCCTAAGGAGCAAAAAAGGACTTCTAGGCCATTCGCAAAAATGCGAATACTTGTTCCTAAAGAGCTGCAAGAGAAAGGCGATGCAGTCATTCAAGAGATGCTGCAGAAGACGGATAAACTATTTCCAAGAATCATTCCATGGAAAAGTGCCGATACTCCGGACGTCTGAATTCCTCAACACAGTCAAGCTAACAGACTAAAAACAAGCACTTAATGGGAGGCAACCCATTTGTGAGTTTAATAATTATGTTTTATTTTATTTTATTTTACAATTTTATGTTTGGTGTTGTTTTTGGTTTTGATTTTTAGGAGATAAAAACGTGAGGATGATCTTCAGATGCCCCTGTCGAGCGACACGAGTTATCCGTCGCTCGACACATGCAAAAATTCGTTGGTGTCGATCGACACCATGAACTGTGTCGATCGACACCCCCCCCCCCCCCCCCCCCTTCTTAAAGGTTACGTTTTTCTTTTCAAAATTTTGATTCCTTTTGTTTTCTATCTATTTTGTTTCACCAATCTTAGGCTTAATAACACTGGGGACAGTGTCGTTTAAGTCTGGGGGAGGTAGTTCCTAACTATTGTGTTTTCTTTTGAGTTTTCGAGTCAGTTTTTAAAATTATTCGGGTCGAAACTCCCTTTTCCACTTGCTTTGAACAACATCAAGGACCATTTCCAATGCAAGTTGGTTGGTTTTACTGAGGTGGGTAACTGGAAGTGGATCAATTTAATGGAGCGAGATCAAATTTCTGGAGAATGCAAGAAAGACGTTGCAGACCCCGCCCTTAATCAACTTTAATTTCTTGTCTTGGGCGTTGGATATCGCAAGACTTGATTCAGCTTCCAAACACTTGAAAGCGAGGACGGACCACTCTTGAAACTTCTTCCCAAATGATGAATACAACTGTCCTAGATCAAAAAGAAAAAGCCTCATGACCCTGTCTCCACAAGAACACTAGTAGTGAGCGCTAATCTAGTGAGTCATAGAGATGCCAAGGATCTAATAAAAAAACTTCTACAGAAAAGTGCAAGTCCAAAATCAGAAAAATCCTGAAGAAAAAGTTCAAAAATGGGCAATGCATCTCTATGATATCCTTAATTGGATACAGTTTCACAGGGAAGAGAGAGGGTGAAACGCAGGAAAGTGTTCAAGGAAGCGAAAGAATCTAGAAGGTCAAGCGATCGATATTCCCTCAATGAGACCGCACCTAAATAATGAAAGGGGTTTGCGACTGAAAGTCTAAGATTCTCTAAGGGGTTTGGAATCAATCTGGAGAACTGCTAAGATTTTAGGGAAACATCGAAGTATCACCAAATGACTTTGCAAGGTATGTGGTTCCTAAAGGAGTGAGAACACTGTTTTGCTTAGGGACAAGCAAAAAGCTAGGTCAGGGGGAGTTGATATATCATGAGTTTTACCCAGTTTAGACCATGATATAAGTCCTTTTATATAGAGTACTTGTAGTGTTTTGCTTGTGTTTTAGAGTCTTTGTAGGTACAAGGACGTTTGGACTTAATTGGTGTTTACTGGAGCACTTTGGAGCAATGAGAAAATGAGCAGTCAAAGTCACAAGTTTGTATTGAAGAATTTAAGGCAGTGTCGATCGACACAAAGCATAGCATCGTTCGACACCAAGAAATTAATTGTGTCGATCGACAGAGAGGAATAATGTCGCTCGACACCACTGTTTCAGCGACCAGAATTTCAAAATCGAAAGATTTCCTTTTTACGCCAGAAAGCCAAGATGTTTGCAATTAGGCCAATGACCGTCCTTGTACTCTATAAATACGTTTTTAAGCCATTGTTTAGGCTTCATGCTTTCTTTTTACTAATTTCTTAGACATATCTCTTAATAAGACCATGTTTTCTTCTTTGCTTATGAGTAATTTCCCTGTTAGGTTTAAGGTTATTCAAAGGTGTTTGATGTTTTGCTAGATCTGATTTGATTGCTTAAGATAATGTCAATAGAACGTTCTTCATCTTGGCTTGAGTTTATTGCTGATTTTAGATTCATGACCTGAAATCTGATCTTAGGATATTTAATAGAAACGACAATTTTATTGATTTCCTGATCTAGTCTTTGATGAGTAAAATTCTCATTCGCAAAGACATTTGGTTTAGAGTTTTGTGAACAATTGAACCAGAATTTATTGCTTGTTTAGATTCATAGGATTCGCAACGACAGTTGGCTTTCTAGGGTTTATTCATAGATAATCTTTGCAGCGACAGCTGATTGATTTTATATTCGTGTTCATGTTCAGGAACTGTGCTTTAATATTCCTATCAATTGATTTATCTACAATTCTGATTCGCTGGAGATTTCCTTGTGCCTAGCGTTTTTCTTTATTGATTTCATCACCGTTTGAACTGCTTTGTTTACTTGTTTTTGCATTCTTATTATTCTGCTTAGCATAATCTGAAAGTTTTAAATCTATTGTACAATATGATTCCCTGTGGAATCGATCCTTAAAATACTGAAATTGATCTCTTAATTTGAGAGAGTAGCTTAGGGTTAATTTGAGCATATCACCGGCGAACTTAGTGATTAGTCATGTAGAGTTACTGGGTTCATCTGGATTACCATCGATGTTGCGTCGTGTTTTAGCACAAGGGATCGAGGTTGGTTTATCAAGGAGTGAGACCGACTTCGAGGAGTCTCTATATTTCTTCTATTCAGGTTGTGCAGATGATTGAGCAGGATTGCGAGTTGTGCAGATGATTGAGCAGGATTGCCAGTGCAGGAGCCATTGGGTTTGGAGGCAGCTGATCAGGCAGACCTTCTAAGTAAGATTCGAGTGGCACGGGAGAGTGATCATGTTGTGATCGATGCGTCGAGAAGTATCGGTTCCGAATATCAGGTCTCTTCGAACGGGATATTTCTTGTGCGTGGGCAGGTTTGTGTACCCAAGGATACGGAGTTGAGAAGGAGATTCTGCGAGAGGCTCATGCGAGCAAGTTTGCGATTCATCCAGGAGCGATTAAGATGTATCATGATGTTAAGCGGTATTGTCATTGGGTCGGGATGAAGAGAGATGTAGCTGACTGGGTCACGAAGTGTGATACGTGCCAGTTAGTGAAGGCAGAGTATCAGGTTCCGAGTGGTAAGTTGCAGAGTTTACCCATTCTAGAGTGAAAGTGGGATATGATCACTATGGATTTTGTGGTCGTATTACCTAACTCGAGGGCCTATGATGCTATTTGGGTGATAGTGGACCGTTTAACTAAGTTGGTACATTTTCTGGCCATTAAGAAGACCGATGGACCTGCGGTTTTGGCTAAGAAATAAGTGAAGAAGATAGCGAGGCCGCATGGAGTGCCAATCAGCATTGTGTCAGACCGGGATCCTAAGTTTGCGTCTGAGTTTTGGAGAGCCTTTCAGGCTGAGATGGGCACTAAGGTGCATATGAGTACGACATATCATCCGCAAATTAATGGGCAGTCGGAGAGGACCATTTAGACTTTAGAGGATTTGTTGTGTATGTGTGTTCTGGATTGGGGTGGTCACTAGGTTGATCACTTGTGCATGGCTCAGTTTGCTTATAATAACAGTTTTCAGGCGAGTATCGGGATGGCTCCATATGAGGCTTTATATGGGAGGCCATGTAGGACGCCTCTATGCTGGACCTAAGTGGGGGAGATGAGCATTTATGGTATGAGTTTTGTTCAGGAGACAACGGAGAAGATTCGTATCTTGAAGTTGAACATGAAGGAGGCTCAACAAAGGAGTTATGCCGATAAGAGGAGGAGAGAGTTGGAGTTCGCAGTCGGAGATAGAGTATATCTCAAGATGGCCATGTTGCGAGGCCCCAATAGATTGATTTCAGAGAACAAGTTGAGTCTGAGGTTTATGGGTCTGATCCCAGTGGTGGATAGTGTTGGACCGGGGGCCTATTGCTTAGAGTTACCTCCGATTATGAAGGCATTTCATAAGGTATTTTATGTGTCGATGTTAAGGAAGTGCCTGCATGATTCAAATGTGGTGGTGGATAAGATTCCGGAGGATCTTCAGCCTTGTAGATACCATTGTTGAGAGTCTTGTGGGACTGTATCGGTATAGAGGAGGAGACTTGGGAGCCAGAGGCAAAGATGAAGTTAAAGTTCAGGAAGTGGTTCGACAAGTAGGTCTTTGTGGTTCTGATTTCATTTTTAACATGGTGCTATTGTTGTTTTTGTTTCATGTATTTTTGTTTGCGTTGTAACAATATAAATTTTGGAAATTTATAAGATGGAGTTTCTTATTTTCTTGATGTTTTTATAAGTTGAGCGGTTTCTTATATTTTTGATGTTTAGTGTTGACCAGTGGTTAGTCGTTTTCGTGTGGATATTCCGGGTTAAGGAATATCATGTTTGGACTACATGTGGTAGTCCTAGTTCAAAATGTTTATAGGCGTTTATAATTTATTTTTTCTAGGGGCGAGGTGTCCTCGAATGATATTTTAGGAGATGGTGGTTCTCCTGTGTTTTGTGTTTGGAGATGGTGGTTCTCCTGGGTACTTGTGAAGGAGATGGTGGTTCTCCTGAGTACTATACGGAGATGGTGGTTCTCCGATATACTTATCTGGGATGGTGGTTCTCAGTAAAGGTATTCAGAGATGGTGGTTCTCTCGAAGGGATGGTGGTTCCCTTGTGTTAATGAGTTAAGGGTAATAAATGTGAGAAGCGTGCATATAAACATAGGACTAGAGGTGGGTTTTGGGGTCATAGTGTTGATCTCAGGTGTTGTTGGCCGTTGGGGGTCAGTTTTTTTGGTCTTTAGTAGACGGTCTGTTGGATTCGAGGTCAAATCCAGTGTTAGTGAGGAAGAGTTGTAACATCCCGAAACCAATTATGGCTTTTTGGTAGGGGTGTCGATCGACACCATGGTGGTGTGTCGATCGACATCAAGTTAAATTGACCGGTTTTCGTTCAATTTTAAATCGCTTGGTTTTGCCGGTTAAGGGTGCGAAATCCTAGGTACGAGGTTTATAACTCGTGCATCCTCTTGTATTGTCGAGGCAGAGAAGATAATTGGTAAATTGGTGGATTTTTAAGAGAAAAGGCTTGAACTGAACGTATTCGATTTTCTTTGGCTCGTTTTGTTAGAGTTTTGCGGTGGGGAAGAATCGAGGGTTGATTCCTTGTAGTTCCAGCGTGAAAATCAGAAGTTTGGTGGGATCTCGAGTATGATTTTTTGTGAATTCATCTCGTTCTTTTCATTCAATCCGTATTCGAGGTGAGTGCGTGATCATGGTTATGGGAATAGAGTGTTAGGTTATCGATTGTTTGATTGTGGTGGAATTGTTATTCATTGGTTAATGTTGTGTGTCTTTCGTGTGATTGATGTGTTGTTCATCGCGAAATTGACTTGTAAGATGAAACATAATCGAGTCGTAAGAAGATTTGGCTCGATTTAGGTTTCTACGAGGAGTGTCGATCGACACCTAGAGGGAGTGTCGATCGACACTCGCTCCCGATATCGCGATGATTTAAGTTTGCGAAAGGTGTGTCGATCGATACCTGGTGGTTGTGTCGATCGACACCCAGTGGTGATTTTTGTGTTTCGTATCGTAGTGTCCATCGACACCATCTGTTGATTTGCTGAATTATTGTCGTTTGTTCTCATTACGATAATTTGAACATTGTTAATTGATGAATGATGCGTAGTTTGGTATTCTTGTCCCTTATTAT
This sequence comes from Draba incana, assembly GCA_963576765.1. Lineage (NCBI taxonomy): Eukaryota > Viridiplantae > Streptophyta > Magnoliopsida > Brassicales > Brassicaceae > Draba > Draba incana. The sequence continues at coordinate 22,134,049 of OY755209.1, forward strand.
GTAACCGGTAGACGGGAAGACCGTCTCACTGAGTATTTGTGATAATACTCACGCAACTCATTTTTTCATGTGTTGGAGGTAAAGATAAAGTGTGATCGTGGAATCAAGGCAATGAGAGAGGATGATAAGATTTATTTATGTGTTGCATTCTAGTAGAACCGGGTGTTTAGGTTGCTAGAAAGCTAGATTGATTATTGGAATTGAAATATGGTTTTTTTGGTTGGATTTAATTATGTGTTTCCGTTATTTATTGTTGTTATTGAATTGATCGTTGAGGATTAATAATTATGAGATTATTAATTCGGGTTCATCATTTATTTATTTGTTTATTTATTTATTTAATAAAAAAAGAGGAGTTGGTTGTTTCATGACAAATCATGATTGTTCAATGTTTTTCATTCTTAAGAGATTTTACTACCTCGTAATGGGAGTGTCAGATTCATTTGCATATCAGATCATGGAAGTTCAATGGTGCGATCTCAAGTTGTGTTCAATTTACTTAATCTATGTCATGTAATTTCGAAGCAGAAGGAGTGTAGATAAAGGGATATGCGATTGATCGATATCTTTAATATATATCTCTTAAATCTACTGGGATATACCTTAACCGGCTTATACATCTATTTACGCACAGAAATGCCACATATTTACTTAGTGCATATGTATCTATCTATTTAGCCTACAAGAATTGAGTACTTAGTCTGCTTATATATAGTTATCTTCGATGCGAGAGTTGATTGATTATAAAATAGCTCTATAAATTAATAATCCTTATAAATTAATAAATTTCTCCTGTTTCTAATCGTGCCAGTATAAAAATTATCAAAATTCGACAAGATTATAAGATAATAATATTTAGTAAAATATGTTTTATTGTTGTTTGTTTCTTTCTAAATTGGATTCTCAAACTTGAATTTTCCTTATTGCATCAAAATCATATAGTATTGTCATCCCGATTTGCATCAAAAACTTGTAAGAATTTTATATGTGATAAATGTTTCTTTACGTATAACTATTTTGGGTATGGGCATCCCGACGATGGTTTCTCTCGGTTGTGGTGTTGGTTTCCGAGTGCTCTTGTAGTTTTTATTAGAGTGTTTGGTTTCTTGGCTTTGAGGACGGGCCTTGTTATGCGTTTTCCCTTGGCTCTACGATAATAATTCTCAAGCCTTGTTCTTGCAATTGGTGTGTGACTAGACTTCTCCTCCAGTTATCGAATGGATGCCTCCATTTTCATGGACTGGTCTAGTTGTTAGAGATACGGTCTTGATACTCAATTATTGTAAATAGATTTGATTGATACAATTTACGCACATACCGTAATTAGCTTATTCTAGGATCTTCACCTCACCTGTATAAACCTCCCTTTGTATCAATCCTTGTAATGATTGAAATCATATTCCTTACATGGTATCAGAGCCCTAATCGATACCCAGAGGTTTTTTTCTCTCCAGCCGCCACCCTTCTTCTTCCTCACCTTGCTTCTCTTTGCTTCAGTGGCTACCAGTGCTGAAACTATTGACTCCACCTCGTCTCTGATCAACATCGACATGACGAACATCACAAAACTCACCTCGACAAATTACCTCACATGACGTATCCAAGTCCATGCTCTCCTTGACGGCTACGAGCTCGATGGCCATGTCGATGGCACCACACCAACACCGGCTGCAACCATAATGACTAACAATGTCGTCGAACCAAATCATGCATACACAAAATGAAAGAGGCAGGATAAACTCATTTACAGTGTTCTCATTGGCACACTCTCTTCGACTATTCAAACGCTTGTCACCAAGACCACAATCACCTATGAACTCTAGAAAACAATGTCCTCCACCTACGCAATGCCAAGCAGAGGCCATGTCCTGCAACTCAAACAATTGTTGAAGGAATACACTAAAGGAACCAAGACAATTAATGAGTACATTCAAGGTCTCCTCATTCGCTTCAATCAACTCACTCTTCTCGGCTAGCCAATTGGACATAAAGATCAAATTGATAACATACTTGTTGGTTTAACCGAGGAGTACAAATCAGTGGTTGATCAAATCGAGAACCGTGACATGCCACCAACAATTTTTCGAGCTTCATGAAAAGCTTCAAACCAAAGAAGCCAAAGTTCTTGCTCTAGCATCCACTGTCTCCACCGGTGCTCAAATCACAACGAATCCAGCATCTGCCCGTCAACATCCATATAATGGAAAACAACATCAAAAGCAGCTACAACAATGGCCCAACAACAACAGTCAACAGAGCTATCAACCCAAAAATGACAACCGGAACACCTCCAAAGGCTATTAAGGATGCTGTGAAATCTGTAGTATCTTTGGACACAGCGCTAGACGATGTACACAACTACAACAATTTTCTGGCACTCAACAGAGCCTTACTCCTTCACCATTTCCCCCCTGGCAGCTCCATGCATATGTCGCCCTTGCGTCTCCAAACCCCACCAATGCTTGGCTAATGGACAGTGGAGCAACACACCACATGACAAGCGATCTCCATAATCTCTCTACTCAACATCCGTACAATGGTCAAGACTCAGTGATCATTGGAGATGGTTCGGGCCTCAACCTCACTCACATGGGTTCCTTCTCACTCCCTTCTCATTCTGGGAATTTACTACTCAAGAGTGTTCTTTGTGTTCCAAACATTCACAAAAATCTAATATTCGTATATTGCTTATGCAACAATAATAACGTGTCTAATGAATTCTTTCCTGCTCATTTTTTAGGTGAAGGATCTGAGCTCGGGAACCCCGTTAATCCAAGGCAAGACCAAGGATGAAATGTACGAATGGCCAGTCTCTACCGCCACCCTCAAATCATGCTTTGCAACCACCACACCAAAACCATCCACCGTAGACTGGCATAGCTATCTCGGCCATCCGTCTTTTACCATTCTCAAAAACGTTGTTTCCTCTTTCTCTTTACCATGCTCACAATCTGTAACTTTCATATGCTCAGATTGTGGAATCAATAAAAGTCACAAACTTCTCTTCTCCCAAACCTCTATTACCTCTACTAGACCATTAGAGATAGTATACACCGATCTCTGGAGCTCTCCAATTATGTTAATTGACAACTACAAGTACTACCTAGTTCTTGTTGATCATTATAGCCGCTACACATGGCTTTACCCGCTCAAGCTCAAGTCTCATGTTCATGAAACGTTCATTAAATTCAAATCTCTTGTGGAGAATCGGTTCAACACCATTATCAAAACCTTATACTTGGATAATGGTGGAGCGTTTATTGCGTTGCGTTCATTTTTTTTTTATTCAGGCATATCACATTTAACATCTCCACCACATATACTGGAGCACAATGGCGTGTTCGAGCATAATTACTGTCATGTCATCGAAACATGCCTAGCCTTACTCACTCACGTCTGTATACCTAAACCATACTGGTTCTACGCCTTCATCACAACTGTATACCTCATCAACCGGTTACCAAAACCAACACTTCAAATGGATATCTAATGTTCTCATTGAGCTTGGCATCATACTCCCAACACCACCGGTTGTTCAATGCAATAATGTTGGCGCCATATTTCATTGTTGCGAATCATGTCTTTCATTCCAGGATGAAGCACATCGTTCTCGATTACCACTTCGTCCGAGGTCACATACAACACGGAGCTCTACGCGTATCTCATGTCCACACCAAAGATCAACTTGCTGACACATTAATAAAAACTTTGTCCCGCGCTCGCTTCCTCGAACCCATAAACAAGATTGGTGTGACTTAAACCCCTCCATTTTGAGGGGGCAAGTTAGAGATACGGTCTTGATACTCAATTATTGTAAAAAGATTTAATTGATATAATTTACGCACATACCGTAATTAGCTTATTCTAGGATCTTCACCTTACGTGTATAAATCTCCCTTTGTATCAATCCTTGTAATGATTGAAATCATATTTCTTACACTAGTTTCCTCTTTTGATGTTTTGAGTCGTCACCTAATTGATAAAGGTTTTGGGTGTTCTCTTGTAGGTTTTTTTCCCACTAAAGTCTCATGGGTTCTATATGGATCCGATTATGTCACTACTTTCGTTTCAAATTTAGTTTTAGATAAATAGTGATGCGCTCTTTGTCTCTACAACTTCAAATTTTAAAGGATTCTGCTAGTCGGATTTCTTTATCGGTGTGGTATTAGTCTATATCCATTGTCTTTGGAAGCTTTTGGAGTACTTGTTAGTGTTTTTTTCTTGTAGAAATGTGAAACTGTGGTCAGATTTGAAAGAGAAGTAGAACTTATTTGCTATAGGAAGTTTCGATCGGCTTCTTGGACATTGGATTGGTAATTGGTTCAGTTCGGTTAGGTAATATGATTTGTTTCAGTTTTATGGTGGTTTTAGTTTTCTTGTATCTCTAGTGAGATATCTTGTATCTTTGGTTTGGTTACCTTTTAATATTACTTGAGATGAAAAAAAAAAGTTTGATAACGTAAACATTGAACGGTTGTTAAAATTGATAAATGTATACCTAATGTGGCCGAATGAACATAGATTTGTGTATTTATGATTTAATAAAAAAAATTAGTATTTATGTGGCATAAAACTGAAACTTTGGTATTAAAATGAACTTTTTTTCCTTAGAAATGATATCAAATCAATGACTTCTATTTAACTGGTCGGCGGAGACATGTCAGAGTAATCCATCAACTATCTAACATGACTTCTAATGTTTGTCAATTAGGACATACCACAATGTCTTGTTTCTATCTTCCATGACCATGTGGCATTTATAGCAGCAGAACCAAACATAAATGAATCCAATCTAATGAGCATAGATATGGCTATAACTATAAGCCTATAACCAAGAGGTATCGAAACCAGATCTCATTATGGTATATTGTTAGAAAGTTTTGTGAGACAAATGTATTTTAGTAATTAACTGTCATCTGATAGTAATAATATTCACCCCAGCTTGAAGTACGATGAGAAGATTTCTGAGAGCCATCCATTTTGGCTTCTCAGTCACGTCATGGGGGTCACGTCATGGGGGTGATTGATTGGACTGTAACTTTAAACTATTTGTTGTAGTATTTGGTCTGCAGATGTTTTTAAGCTGTAGAAATTTTTCTGTAATTTATATAAAATAAAAGTGCGATTGGTATGTATTAGAAGTATGATCTAGAATAGCTACTTATAGTATTTTTTTTTTCAAAAACAAAATAAATGAAACTTATATTTTTATGTATATGAAAAAAATATCTAACTAAATTAAAATGTATATTATACAAATTTATTTTATATAAATAGTACATATCTATTTTTTTTATATATAAGTGAAAAATAGGAATGCAATACACATGCATACTTATAATGTATCAGTATGTCTAAGACAAATAACTTATAATTAAATGTGTTCATATCTTTTATATAACATACTTATATAAAATATCAGTATGTCTAACACAAATAACTTCTAATAAAATGTGTTATATCTTTAATATAATATATATATATATATATATATATATATATATATTTATATATATAAAATATCAAAGGAAAGAAGGAAGAAAAAGAAACGTAAATCCACATTGTTTTTTTCTAAAGCCACGAAAATAAGGCTGTAGGATTTGGGGATTTACAGCCCTTTTTTCTTTTTTAGACTGTAGCTTTCATAATTAAAAAAAAAAATCATGATTAGTACATTTTAGGGCTGTAAATAGTTTTTAAAGACCAACCAATCATCTCCCATGTTTGCCAATAAAAGTTTTAACACATTTGAAAGTGAAAACTCTGAAGAAAGAGATTGACAGTTGTACTTATTTCCATTTTAGCCTTACATTCACTTCTTTTTTTCCCGTCTAAAGGTTGAGTTTATTCAATTAACAAAAGAGAACATTACAAATAGTAGAGTTTTAAAGCATACACGAAGGGATCAATGCCCAAAACGAAGGGAGTGATGCCCAAAACAGGGGAGCAATACTCGAATAACGGGATAAAATACATCAGAAAACAACTATAATCACCTCCGCCTTACAATCACTTCTAGCCTCGCAAAATATCTTCGGTAGATCTCGAGAAATATCAAAAAAATCTTATTATTTTCGTTTTCTATATGGACCTTTAAATTCATGGAATAGTCTTGTCTGATACAGTTAATTAATCTCATCAAGGTAAATATCTTAATATATAAAAGAGAAGCCGGTCGACGAGAGCGCGACATGTAAGCAAAATTGTAATTCACGAGATCGTGACATGTGTCTAATATTGATTAAGATGATGACATGTGTTAATATTAAAACTAATTAGAAAAAACAAAATAAAAAAATGGAAAGTTAATAGTGTCACTCTTATATAACTAACCAAATTGTAAAAGGGAAAATTTCTAATAGTCCGAACTTATTAGAATAACAAGAAAATTTTGTATATAGGCTAAACTATAGTGCAACCTAAATAAATAAAAACCTAAAAAAAAAATTGAGAGAATCAAAGTCGGAAAAAACAAAAAGTAGAGAGAATAAAAATTGAAAAACATAACTTAGAGACAATATAAGTTGTTGAAAAAGGGAGAATTACAAATATGTCGCCTTTGAAAATATTTTTTCTTATATAACTAACCAAATTGTAAAAGAGAAATTTCTAATACTCCGAACTAATTAGAATAACAAGAAAATTTTGTATATAGCCTAAACTATAGTGCTAACTAAATATAAAAAAACTAAGAAAAATAAATTGAGTGAATCAAAGTCGGAAAAAAAAAGTAGGGAGAATAAAAATTGAAAACAATAACTTAGAAACAATATAAGTTGTAGAAAAAAGGGAGAATTTCAAACATGCCACATTTCAAAATATGTTTTTCAAACATGCCACATTTGAAAATTTATTGCAAACATGCCACCTTTTATAGAAAAAGACAAAATCATTAAAAAAATTCTCTTTTTCTTCCCCGAAAGATTCAAAACCAAACCCTAAAACATACCCCAAAAAACTATATCCTAAATATAAAATAGTTAACCCAAACCCAAAATGTTAAAAATGTTGCATTTTTGCAAATGTTTTTAAAGGAAGGCATAACTGTAAATTGGCATGCCAAGAATGACATCTCATGAAATTTCTCAAAAAATGGAGAATTACAATCATGTCACATTTGAAAATATTTTTTTCAAACATACCACATTTGAAAACATAGAGAGAATGAAAGAAAAATAAGAATGGTAAAACATAAGAGGATATATAAACTGAAAAACAAAAATAAATAAATAGAAAGGTATGAAAATCTAAATTTAAAAGTTTAAGATATGCATGGCCATTTCAAAGATCGTATAAATCTATATGCATATTTTTCAATATTATTATAGAATCACAAAAAAACTAAAATTTCGACTTAAGCCAATACTGGTATTTTCAATATGTTTTTAAAAAGATGGAAATTGTATAAAATAAAAAGTATGTAAGTTAACAAGATAATAACAATATAACTTCTGTTAAAATAATTTATAGGTATTATGAGATTATTTACATGATATTTATTATGTCCTAATTTAATTCTACATTTTTTGAAATATATATATATTCATTATGGGTAAGAATATAGTAATTTGGTTTCTTTGTTATTAAGAATATGAATTGAATTACACTTATATATTTTAGGATCCGTATGAGGTGAACTAGAACATGAAAAAATGTAGATAAAATTTGATATTTAATAATTTAAAATGCGTATTTTATTGTGTATCGATATATTTATTACTAACTAAAACTTAAATATTTATTTAGTATGATTAATCCGCGTATCAACGCGGGTTCTAACCTAGTGATTCCTGAATCAGTAATCAAATTTTAGCTAACGTAGATATTGTTTAAATTAAGTTCTGACTGAAGGAATTGTAAAAGTGAGAACAAAATAGAAAGAAATAAGTGGAAAAGGAAGAAAAAGAAAAATAATGGAAAGGGATAATGTTGCCATTAATATATAGCATGCACATAATAACATAGCATTTACAAATAGAAAAAACTTACCTATAAAGACACTTCTTGAGTTTTAATGTCCTGGAAAAGTATATGGCAAACTGAGTTCTCTGGAAGTGGCCCTTACACATAAATACGAGGATAATACTTTTTGTACAACGGTGAAAGAGTTATCTGATATGATGATAGTTAAAAGAGAAATATTGATCCAATCAGGTGAACCATAGGATGGTAAAGAAGAGGAAACAATAGGCAAATGAGGGATTGAGGGGGAAGCAGCAGGTAACGGAGAAGGCTTTCCCAAAACATTGTAGTATTGTACCACTACCATTTATGTTGTATCTTTCAAAACAATGTATTGAGAAATTTATGAGTAGTGGAAAATATGAAAATTTGTCTAACACTTGGACATGGATTCTTAATCCATGAGCCGAATGTTACTTTTTCCTCTACCTTTTCTCACCACTCTTTGTCGAATTTCACCCTACTTTCGACAATATCATTTGTTTTTTTAGTTCGACTTCTATTCCTCATACGTTTACTAGATTTCTTTTCTTTGGACATGATTCGACGAGACACCTATTTGAAGGAAACTGTAGTCACACATACTTTCTAGCCAGATTTAAAAAGTGAAGTCGTAGTCGATGCATACGAAACTCCAAGACGAGTTTTATAAGTTCTTGTAAGTCTTCAGTTTTACATCAAAAATAAATTAATTTATTTTTATAATTATGTGTATTTATTTATTATATTTTTTGGACAACAGCAACGTTTATTTATAAAAAAAAAATATTTATTTAAATTTTATCATTCATTAATGGAATTTGTGTTAATTTTTTGGACATTTACAACTCTATAAATATTTCATAGTAATAACTTTCTTTTAAAAATTAATTAAGTAACCGTTGTTAGCTTTCATTAAGATCGGAGATGTTAAATGGCATAAATTCAAAATTTACTTTATCAAAACAAAAGAAAATCTTATTCTGACAATCGAATACATTTGATAAATTAACAGTCATATCAACCAGTATGTCATTCAGCAATACTTAGTGTCACAAAAGCTCAAATGAACGGGTACGTAATAGTTAAAACTTAAAAGTACTCATTTTACCCTGGCGTACTGGTTATGTTAGATATGGTTAGTGGGGCTGCTAACAATAAATAAGATAAAATGGTTTATGTGACCGGCGGGGTAAATCATGCGTATAAAGATGGCTGCATATGTAATACTCGGGAAATGTAGGGTATGCATTGTTCATACAATGTTCCCTTACGACTACAAAACATACACACAAGTCACAAGGCCATGTTCTTTGTTAGGTATTATATTATCCGAGGAATTGGAAACAACTCAACAAGAGATTTTAAATACGTTCCCTAATGAATCCAAAACTTTTTGTTTACTTATCTTTTTGGGATACCTTGAATTTCGCATTCATCTAATTTTATGAACCAAATCCGAAGGGATTGCCATATAACCATTACGGCCCATCTCGTTTAGATTACTAACTTATGAGAAATAAACATGTACATAAATTAAAAACCACAATCAGATAAAAAAATACATACATGAGAAAATAGTTTTAGTCTATCCATGGAGTACGATAGAATTATATGGAGTGACTAAAAAAAATTAGTTCCAAGCAATTAATTGACCAACTACATTACAAAAGAGAAAATTATATTATATACCACTTTTTCCAAAATTTCTAATAAAATCTACCACAATTTGAAATTCCTTATTAAATCTACCACAACTTTATTTGAAAAGACAATTTTACACACTACATATCATCTCTTTTTCTTCCTCTTTCTCATTCTCTCTCTTTCTCTCTATACTAAAGTTTCGCCGAAAAAAATGGAGATGGTGCCGAAGATGATGTCGGAGATGATGGGTTGTAAACGGCGGTGACGGACAAAAACAGTAATCACCAATAGCGATAAAACGGCCGTGACAGACAAAATGGTAATCGCGTACAACGATAAAACGGCGGTGGACAAGACGGATATAGGATGACAGAGACAATGATCGTGGGTAAAAATGTGACGGGGGTTGATGACGACGGTGGATATGAATATAGACCGTGGCCGTGGACGGCGTCGCCCGTCATAGACTAAAACGGTGACTGTGATACAACGGTGGACACGACAACGACGCTGACGGTGGTCATGGACGGTGTATATGAATAGAGACGGTGGTTGTGGACGGCGTTTCGCTCGTGGTAGACAAAAACGATGACGATGACGACAGTCGTCCACGGAGACCAAAACGGTGACGGTGACTACGACAGAAACGGAGACAGAGATGATGTCGTGGATAAAACGACGACGGTGATGGTGGTCGTAGACACGGCAGCGACGGTGGTCAAAAACAAAGACGGCGACGGTGAGTGTAAACAGATGCGGTGGACAAACATGGTTTCGTGGACGAAAACTAAACAGAAAGTTGATGAAACTCAAGGGCAATCGTGTCAATTGACAATCACTAGATGACAAAATGTGGTACTCAATCCAAAACTTTTCAAATTGTGGTAAATTTTATAATATTTTTGAAAAAAGAGGTAGATTCTAAAATATTCTCCTAACAAAACGCAAAAAAACATTTAGAAAACAAAAATAGAACTGCCAGTCCATTAGTACGGTTGGATTGTTTTCTTTTATTCATTGAAACAGGATCTACAAACCAAAGTTTTGCTGACGTGCTAAGAATAGAGTGCAAGTATGAAATATACTTTTGAGTTAGTCAAAACAAGTATATAGTAGAAAATATTATTCCAAAATGGGTTTTGTATTGGACTTTTATGGACCTATTTTCAAAATGCTGTAGGACGCATATGATCTCTTTTACCACAGTTTGAGAGGCTTGTCCTCAAAATCAAATATTCGTGTATGCAAAAGTACGAATGATCAGACTGAATGGGCTAATTGTTTGGGCTCAAAAATACTAAAGAGCACTACCTTCAATGTTCAGTAAAGAACATTGTTCTTAGCGAAACTTCAATGTTCAGTACCGAATATATTTTTTTGTTAAAAACAAGCATAACAAAAGTTGTCAAATGAAAGAATACGATGAAGTTATCTTTTTGCGTAATATTTTTGTATGTATAATATCACTTTACTATTGAAATATTTTTTAGAGGTGAATTTGAATGTATATAACGAAAAAAATGAATTTGGTAAACGATAATGAATAAAGAATTATTTAGGTTAATGCTAATTGCTAAAGTTAAGGGCAAAGGTAAAACTTAAGTGAAAATACAACACGTTAAGTTTTAAATGGTTTGTAACAACAATTGTTTATGTGGTATTCTTGTACTCGTATATTCTAATAGAATCCTAACAAAGAATATAGATCATCCGCTTATGATGGAATCATGGAGATATAAATTAATTCTAACAAAGACGTCTTAAAAAGATAACATGGTATAAATCTATTTCCGGTTTTCAATTGCTTATATTTCTTACTTTTTTCCAAATTAAAGACAAATAAAAAGGAAACGGTAATGAGTTTGATGAAACCTAAAACATCCACATCGAACTAGTTGGTCAAGTTTTGGGAGCGTTAGTTTTAGACGACTGTTCCTCCTTTGAAGAGTCTTTTATTTGTCAACCATCAGAATTTAATCAATCTCTTAGACGACAAGGACACTCCAAGACTTAAATCCAATCCTTTCTTTTGGATAACACCCTCTCTATATCAAAAGAAAAGCTACACAGAAATTGTCCTATTTGTCAATTTGAGATTGATTCAAACAAAACAAAAATGTATTGCGATGGAAGCTATTCAAGAAAAAAACAGAAAAACTTTGTTACTAATAGTTAACTTATACTATATTTACTTACTTCTATTGTCATTAATAAAATAAAACTAAATACGTCTAATATTGGGGGATTTTTTTTATAGAAAAAAAAAATGTTCAAAAATTCGCTAGGCGTTAATCGAGCGGTCGTAGTGGACCTAGAAATTAATGAGAAAATCGGAGATTAAACGGGAATTAATCGGGAATTAGTTTTACACATTTCTAAGGAAATATAGTATATATTTTATTTTTGCGGATAAATAGCAATAAGTTAAGATAGTCAGGTGGTACGATGAGACTAATTATACATTGAGAACGCGTATTCAAATCTCTCATCTGCTTTTTTGATCTATTTATGCATATTTACTTTAATGAAATGCAAATTGACGAAATTGCCCTCGTCTTCCTCATGAAGAAAAACGATTTCTGTAACCCTAGCCGCCATATATGTTCAATTTCCTCACGTTATTCTTCATTTTTTTTTTCTTGTTCTTAATATCAAAATATAACAGATCTATCAAGTGTTAATCGATTTTGAACTTAAAATGATGGAGAGTGTCCGACAGCGATTAATCGGACAATAATCGTGGCGGAGAGTGTCCGACAGCGATTAATCGGCTAGGCGTCCGATTTTTTGAACAGGGGGAAAACTATCTTTATGGTACCATGATATATTGTTTTTTTAACGTTTGGATCAAATAAATGAATTTACACCGACAAACGCACATAATTTGTTTGTAGATTGTATAAGATTTAAGGATTGATCACAAGGAGAAAATGATCGAAAGTACTAAGGGGGTGGTATTGGATCTAACAATTTTAATTAATCTACAAGAATTCAATTGCAGAGTTAATCGAGAGATTTGCAAGTATTGTATGAGTTTTTAATGTAATAAGCAGGAATTCAACATTTTTATGTTTCTAACTTTTAATAGAATACAACAGAATTTAAGGTAATTTAAAAGGTTACTACTACAATTCTTTTGAAATCCTTTGAAATCTTGTAAATTGTTTTTGAATTCTTTTGAAATATTGTAATATAATTACTATAACTAAAGGTGTCGTAAATGATTACAAAATAATCTTATTAAATTATTTCAAATTTTAAATAAAATATGTAGTCAAAAAGTTGAAACTAACTGTAAACAAAAAAAAACTTTTGCTATAATTTTAAATTGCAGCAATTTTATTAAATGCAAAACTGAAAAAAATATCTAGTTTTCAAAAACACATATGAAAAAATATAATGCAATGTAAGGATAGTAGATAGCTTCAAAAACACATCCGGAAACATACGCTATAACACCCAAAAATGTTGAGGATCTTTTTTTAATACTTTCTGTATGTATTGTTCTCCGAGCCTTGTGATTTGTCGACGAATCGGACGTTCAATGAAATAATCATCACCCATAAAACATCGTTGAATTTTTTGAAACTGAGATCCTATAGCCATCATCACCACCATTAGAGATATGCTCGCATCAAAATCTTCATCTTCTGTTCGTTCATTATCCATTCTTATGGATACTAGAATGTTGTAATTATCTTCTACTTTTGTTTGAATGGCTTTTCTTTTACTTAAAAAAAAGAAATGATATGCAATTTTGTATAGGCTCAACAATTTAACATTAATTTTCAAATTTCTAAGCAAATACTATTTTTTAGGGATCTTTTGAAAGAAAAAGTCAAAAATTTAATATATGTGAGTGTTCAGAAGTTATTGCATTATTTAAATTCTAATAATCAATAACAGAAAATGTAGAATACTCTCTAGGGTTTACAAAGTGTAGTAAACCGGAAAAAAAATTTGAGGAAATGATTGAAAATAACAACCTGTTAGGGTGGGAATTGATTCTTTAGGTTTCTCAAGGAATGTTTCTTTTAAATTCCATTCAAATCAAATTGCCATAAATTCTATCTAATATTGAATAACACCTATATTTAATGGAAATACAAAATCAACCAATTGAATAACACAAGAATTTAAAGTATTCTAGAGGAATGAAAAAAAACCTATAATCCAATAACACAAGCATTTAAGAAAAATATTAAAAAACCTAATTGAATAACACTAGAATTTTAGAGAAAGTTAAGGGGGGTTTATTGGTTTTGGTATTTTAATAGATTTGAAAATCCATATAGGATTTACAAATCTTTATGATTTTCAAATCAAACCTGTGTATTTTGATTAGTATTTGAGAATAACAAAGTTGTTGTGAATCAAGAGAACGAATGGGAAGATTGTGTTTATTCATTAATCATAAGATCCTTTATATAGGATTATTACAAGAGAGAAAAGGAAAATTCCTTTTCCTAATGGGAAAAGGAAAGTACATAAAAGGAAAATCCTAATTCAACTAGGATTCATTAAACCGGCCTAAAGACTAAGTGTTAATGGGCCGTAAACGGACCAGAACTAGTTATGACAATCCACTATGATTTATAACACTCCCCCTTGGATGTCATAACTCTAATGGGCTTGTAATACGCTTTGGATGTTGCCTCATTAAAACCTTACCAAGTAAAACCCATTTTGGGACAAAACCGTGGTGAAGGAAAAAGAGTACAACACGTATTACTCCCCCTGTTCTGAACCTCACTGCAAGTCTTTCAAACGACGCATTCCAATCTGATAAGTAAGTTTCTTGAACGTTGAGGTTGGAAGTGACTTGGTGAATAGGTCTCCTGAATTCTCACTTGATCGTACTTGCTGCACTTGAATTTCTCCATCTTTCTGTAGATCGGATGTGAAGAAGAATTTTGGCAGAATGTGCTTCGTCCTATCACCTTTGATGTATCCATCCTTAAGTTGAGCTATACACGCTGCATTGTCCTCGAACAAGACCGTCGATTCCTGCTTACCTTCGGCCATTCCACAATCCACTCTTATGTGCTGGGTCATCAGCCTTAACCAAACACACTCACGACTAGCCTCATGAATTGCCAATATCTCTGAATGATTAGAAGATGTAGCTGCAATGGCCTGCTTCATTGACCGCCAAGATATTGCAGTTCCTCCATGAGTAAACACATAACCTGTCTGGGACCGTGCATTATGAGGATCTGAAAGATAACCTGCATCAGCAAAACCAACTAAACCGTCCTTAGATTGGTTAGTATAAAATAGACCCAAGTCTTTCGTTCCTTGTAGGTAACGAAGAATATGTTTTATCCCGTCCCAGTGCCTTTGGGTCGGACATGAGCTAAATCTTGATAATAAATTCACGGCAAAACATATATCTGGCCTAGTGTGGCTTGCCAGATACATTAAAGCTCCTATGGCACTGAGATATGGCACTTCGGGACCAAGGACTTCTTCAGAGTCTCTCTTAGGACCAAACGGATCCTTTTCTAGATCAAGAGATCTCACCACCATTGGGCTGGACAATGGGTGACATTGATCCATATTGAAACGCTTGAGTACCTTTTCAGTATATGCCATTTGATGCACAAGGATTCCATCATTTATGTACTCAAGTTGCAATCCCAAACAGAACTTAGTTTTGCCTAGGTCTTTCATCTCAAATTCTTTCTTGAGGCATTCAACTGTTTGGACGATTTCACCAGGGGTTCCAAGGATGTTCAAATCATCCACGTAAACTGCTATGATAACAAACCCTTTGTTTGCAAACTTTTTTATAAAAATACATGGACTGATGGGATCATTCTTATAGCCTTCTTTGACTAAGTACTCACTCAATCTATTGTACCACATACGCCCACTTTGCTTCAGTCCATAAAGGGATTTGTTCAGCCTTATGCAGTGTTGTTCTCGAGAACCTTTCTTATCTTTGAGCTCAATACCCTCTGGTAATCTCATATAAATCTCATTATCCAGTGGACCATATAAGTATGCAGTTACAACGTCCATTAACCGCATATCCAACTTTTCTCTTATAGCCAGACTTATCAAAAATCTAAAAGTTGTAGCATCCACCACAGGGGAGTATGTCTCCTCATAATCTATTCCTGGTCTCTGTGAGAATCCTTGTGCAACAAGCCGTGCTTTATATCTCACGATTTCACCATGTTCATTTCTTTTCCTCATAAAGACCCATTTATGTCCAACTGGTTTAATCTCATAGGGTGTCCGAATTATTGGACCAAAGACATCCCTTTTCCTTAAAGAATTCAACTCCACGTTTATAGCTTCTTTCCATTTAGTCCAATTTTCACTCTGAGTGCACTCATATATCGACGTGGGTTCTAAATCCTCCATAAGTTCAAGTGCTACCTTAAAAGCAAATATATCATCGATTTCCACACACTTTCTATTCCATTGTATTCCAGACATAACATAATTCATTGAGATCTCATTATTTTCAGGAACGTCAGAACCATGAAACTCGGCGTCCCGAGTCTCATTGCTTGGAACTATCGGTTCAGTTATGTCTGGGGTTCCATCAGATTCCTCAACCACGATTTCAGCACCTTTCTTTCTTTTCCGAGGATTCTTATCTTTGGAACCTATTGGCCGGCCACGTTTTGAGTGTGGTTTAGATTCTGTAGCAACTTGATTGTGTCCCTCTTGAACATCAATTCTAATCGGTGCATTAACAGCTGGTATGTAAGACTTAGTTACTCTTTTCGGGTCAGCAAAGGAATCTGGCAATTGATTAGCTAGCTTTTGTAAATGTATAATCTTTTGGACTTCTAATTCACATTCTTGAGTCCGAGGATCTTGCCATTTTAAGGACGTTTGATTCCATATAATTTCCTTTACCAGTCTGTTATCTCCTCCTAATGTTGGATAGACAGATTCGTCAAAATGACAATCTGCGTACCTGGCCTTAAACAAATCACCCGTGGTTGGCTCAAGGTACTTAATGATAGTAAGAGAATCATATCCAACATATATCCCCATCCTCCTTTGAGGTCCCATCTTTGTTCTCTGTGGTGGTGCAATAGGCACATAAACGGAACATCCGAATGTTTTAAGATGGGATATGTCTGGCTCTTGACCCGTTATTAACTGTGATGGGGAATATTTATGTTCACTAGATGGCCTGATACGAATTAGCTCTGCTGCATGTAAAACTGCATGTCCCCAAGCTGAGACCGGGAGTTTTGATCTCATTAGCAACGGTCTAGCAATCAACTGTATGCGTTTAATAAACGATTCAGCCAAACCGTTTTGTGTATGTACATGTGCCACAGAATATTCAACACTTACCCCCATGGACATACAATAATCGTTAAACGCTTGGGACGTAAATTCACCAGCATTGTCAAGACGTATAGTCTTTAAAGGAAAATCTGGAAAGTGTGCTCTTAAACGTATGAGCTGGGCAAGCAATCTTGCAAATGCCACATTTCTAGTTGATAATAGGCAGACATGTGACCATCTCGTGGATGCATCAATAAGGACCATAAAATATCTAAACGTCCCACAAGGTGGGTGTATTGGTCCGCATATGTCTCCTTGAATTCTTTCCAGAAAATTTATCGTTTCCTTAGTTACTTTGATTGGTGATGGCCTAGTAATGAGTTTCCCTAGTGAACATGCTTCACACGTGAGATTCTTTTGGATAACTCTCCTTTCTTTCAAGGTGTGCCCATTAGTACTTGCTAATATCTTTCGCATCATGTTAGCACCGGGATGGCCAAGCCGGTTATGCCAAAAAGTGAAATTCTCAGTAAACTCTTTGTTTACCATAGCATTTGCTTCTATCATTCCGATCTTAGCACAATAAAGGCCCACAGAAATGGCAGGTATAGTCTCTAAGACTTTCTTATAGCCATGGACGGTTTCAAAGATTTGAAGGAATTCTTTGTTATTCTCGTCCTTAGTTTCAACATGAAGACCATTCATTCGAATGTCTTTAAAGCTCAATAGACTTCTCTTTGAACTAGGTGAATATAACGCATTAGAAATTTCTAGATGCGTGCCCTTAGGTAATAAAATATGGGCTTGACCGTGGCCTTCAATTAAATTTGCTATACCCGCAATTGTGGTTACATTTGCCTTTTTAAGTGTAAGATCAATGAAGTATCTCTTATCTCTTAATATCGAGTGGCTTGATCCACTATCCACAATGAACACATCCATATCGTTCATACTTCAAAAGAGATAACAATAGATACTTTTAAATAACACTCTTTCATTCCATAAAGTTTAATAGAAAGCAATAACACAAAACCAAAGTATAAAGTGTAAAACGTAAAACAAGCAAAACACAAAACACCAAAACAGAAAATCAAAATCAATCACTTAAGTATATCTGAGGTTTCAAAATTCATCAAGTCATCTTGCTCATGATCGAAATCTCCTTCATTATCATGCTGGATCATATGAGTTTCTGGATTCTTCCCTTTAAGGCTCTCTTGATAGAGTTCAACCAGATGCTTGGGAGTCCTACATGTCTTAGCCCAATGATTACTCATTCCACATCGATGGCAAACTGATTTTGGGTTTGATTCTCGTGGTTGAGAAGTAATACCACGGTTATTACGATCATAGTCAGTTCGGTATCCGCGTCCTCGTCCTCGCCCGCGGTTAGAATGATCGTTATGGAATCCGTGGCCTCGGCCCTGACCTCGGTCGTATGGATTAAAATGGCCACGGCCACGTCCTTGCCATCTACCCCCACGTCCACGACCACGATGTCTATAATCACTTTGGACGTGGTTAATTTCTTTCTTTTCATCTGTGGCCACATTCGCTTCAGGAAGTGGGGCTGATCCAGGAGGTCTCATCTCACTGTTTCTCATTAGCAGTGTATTATTCTCCTCGGCTAGTAATAGACATGCTATAAGCTTTGAGTATGTCTCAAAACCTCTTTCACGGTATTGCTGTTGAAGCAACACGTTATTAGTGTGAAAGGTGGAGAAGGTCTTTTCCAACATGTCTTTCTCAGTTACCTTCTCACCACATAGTCTCAATTGAGAAACTATTCTGAACATAGCCGAGTTATATTCTTCCACGGACTTGAAGTCCTGGAACCTGAGATTCCTCCAATCATAATTGGCCTTTGGTAACAACACCGTTCTATGGTGGTCATATCTTATCTTTAATTCTTTCCAAAGGTCCAAAGGGTTCTCAATGGTTAGGTATTGATCCTTGAGACCCTCAACAAGATGATGACGAATGATCGATATCGTTCTGTATCGATTCCTTTCATTCTCATTATTATCCTCAATGATACATTCGCCAAGTCCTTTAGACTTTAGATTTATCTTAGTATCCAACGCCCACTGTAAGTAATTGTCTCCAGAGAGATTGAGGGCAGCATAATCCAAATTGTTGATTTTCGACATCTGAAAACATTCATCCTATTCTCTAAGAACTATAAGATTTTAAAGTTTATGCATATGATGCAAAATAGGTCATGGGTGCTTATATAAACGGGTACGGATGCATGATGCTTATGAAACCAGATTTTTATGTTTAACAACCTAACATAATGTTTTTATATGCTCATGATGCAAGCCTAGTATTCAAATTCTAAACCGTATGATGATATGACCGGATTTTAATCAAGCATGTTATGTCTATATGATGCAATCAGTTTCAGTTTCATGTTTATCAATCAACGAATCAATCCAAACAAGCAAACAAACAAACGAGTTCAAATAAATATGCAACCAAATTTGGACAGAGTGTTTACTGTCGATCGACGGGTGATTTGTGTCGATCGACACAGTTTAATTCAAACAACAAATTCAGGCAGAAGTTTACGTGTCGATCGACATAAAACTAGTGTCGATCGACACGGGTACAGATCATGCAATCGGTTTGGATTTTAATTGAATTAGGTTAGGGTTTCAAGTTAGGGTTTCAAGTGATTACGAATCATGAATCAATAAACACAATCAAGCAAGCAATAACAATAACAAGCATGATTTAGATTAGGGTTTCTAAGATTATCATGAATCTAGGTTCTTTAGATTAGGGTTTCTTATTGTTTACCTTAACCTCCGTGAGTCTTCTAGTTCGCCGTAACCGTTGATAGGCTGTATGAACTTTCTTCTAGTTCGCCGTAACCTTAAAGGCTGTATGAACTATGATTTGAACAGTAACGCCGGATGAACAGTAATCGTCGATGAACAGTAATCGTCGATGAACAGTGCGCGATGAATAGTGCGCGATGAACAGTACGCGATGAACAGTACGATGAATAGTAACGATGAACAGTAATCGCGTTTTTTGTGTTTTTAGGGTTTAGGGAGCAACTCGTGCTGATAACGTGTTGTGAATCAAGAGAACGAATGGGAAGATTGTGTTTATTCATTAATTATAAGATCCTTTATATAGGATTATTACAAGAGAGAAAAGGAAAATTCATTTTCCTAATGGGAAAAGGAAAGTACATAAAAGGAAAATCCTAATTCAACTAGGATTCATTAAACCGGCCTAAAGACTAAGTGTTAATGGGCCGTAAACGGACCAGAACTAGTTATGACAATCCACTATGATTTATAACAAAAGTTAGTATTTGAGAATAACAAGGTTTTTCAATGGATTTGAGTCTTTGTATTTTTAACATAAGAATTCTTCCAAATCCACTAAAATCCATTTTAAAATTAAATCCATATGTAAATACCTAGGATTGAATAAATGCTGATTTTGATTTGTATTTGAGAATCACAAATTGAATAAGAGATGATTTTGATTTGTATTTGAGAATGACATATTGAATAAGACATGATATTAATGAGGATTTTAAAATGACTAATTGAATAGCATAGGATTTGGTTAGGATTTTCAAATCCATTGAAATACCAAAACCAATAAACCCCCTAAATTCAACCAAATTCCTTAAAACTCTTTTATGATTAATTGGTAGTTAATTTCATAATGGCATAAGAGGAAATAAAATGTAAACTAGACAAAACAATTAGTGAGAGATCATATATTGATTTCTAGATGGAATTATTGGATCATCCGCCTACCAATTGACTGCGGGATCTATATGGGCTAACTATTATCCAATTGAATTTTTTTATTGATTTTGAGAGAATTAGATTTTCTAGAGAATTCTAGTATTATTCAACTGATTAGAATCTTAAATTTTTTAAATTCTTGTGTTATTCAATTGATTAGAATCTTAATTCTTTTAAATTAATGTGTTATTCAATTTTTTTTGCAACTTTTATTCTTTAAGTTTCCAAAGAAATTTAATAGAATTCTAGGGAAAATTTGTGAAAAACCAATTCCTACCATTTTTACTATGAATTTGATGGGAATCTATTAATTTTTTTACAAAACATTAATATAAATGCTTTCTAAATCACTCTAACGAATACCACCCCCTAATAATACAAGATACCTAATTAAATCATAATCCTTGAAGATGAATCATTAATATAAACTAGCTCACTTTCATGACATAAATTACTTTCCTAATTTTTTAATTAAGCTAAACTTTCATTTCCAAATTAAAATAATCTACAAGCATGATTAAACAAGTCCATAAATTTACTAATCACCGTTACATCAAATTTTATTGGCTAGGAAAAAAAGTCTAATATGTAAATGGTTTAAGAATTTTCACAAATAACTTTTGGGCGGGATATAACCTCTAGGTTCTATATTTTACTAATCAAGTTAAATACTAGCATTAAACACTTCTGATATTAAGAATATCTATTTATATAAATCGAAAAATCATTAATCATCTCTCTAAACACCATAATCTACTAGAGCCAAACCCAATAATGTTACTACTCACTAGTAACTTTTTCGAAAGCTAAAATAGAATCTAAATTAAACATAATGTAAGTCAAAGATAAAAAAGAGACTAAAAATGATCTAAAACATAAAAAGATAGATTAAGCAAAAACCAATATCATAAACTAAGAATACCATAATGCTCTAAAAAAGAAAGAAAAAAAATTGCACTTAAAACTTTAGTTCTCTAAACTCTAAAAGCACATGTATCCTCTATGAACACTAGCTTAGTCAATCCGGTCAACTCTAGGTTGATCCGCTCAAAGTCAACGAAGTCGTCTCTATCATCATGTTCCTATTAGTTTGGCAACAAATAGGAACAAAATGTGCAAAAGTGATAGTGAGTTTTGAAATTAAGGGAACCAAACATATCAGACTATTCTCATTAGTTTAGACTGATTATTGCTATAACATCCGCGAACCAGAAATGCATTTTCAGGTGGTCGTATCGAGCGACACAAAGAGTGTGTCGATTGACACGAAGGTTTTGGAGAGTGTCGATCGACACTTGCTTGGTGTCGCTCGACACTTAGTCTGCAAAACCGAACCGAATTGATTTTTAATCGCGATTTTGGCTCGGTTAATCGTATAAAAATGTGCCTAGGGTTGCGTATTTCCCCAGCCGTCGAGTATTACTTTTTGAGCAGAGAATTAGTGAGAGAGAAGAGAGAATTTGATCGTTCTTGAGGATTGTTGCAAAAAAATCCTCGTGACATCGTTTATTTGAGTTTTAGGGCCGTAGGATCATTGTTCTTCGTGGTTTCGCGAAGGAATCACTTGGATCAGTCGTTTTCAGTGCGTAGAGGCTCTGTTCGTTCGTTCATTCGCTCTATTTTTGTTCTCTTTGCTTTGTTTGTAATCTAAGGTGAGTTGTGACCGTTGGTTTCAAGGTTATGATGATAAACATTGTGTTTTCGTGTTGATTTTTGTGTGAAATTGTGTGTTATTGGTGGTGATGGTTTCTATGGATCGCAATTGTGTTTTTATTGCGTTTGCCGTGCAGATTTGCGACTCGTAATCACCAGAATCGAGTCGAGAGAGGATGAACTCGATTTTGGTGCAGTTACAGAGGCGTGTTGATCGACACCAGGAGGGTGTCACTCGATAAGAGAGAAAGCTGTGTGTCGATCGACACCTTTATGGTGTCGCTCGACACCAAACTTTGGGTCGTGTCGATCGATGCCTTGGTGGTGTCGCTCGACACGCAGTCTGATTTTCCCAAAATGTGTTAAATTTGTATGTTATGTGTTGAGATGGTTTGTAATGCGTATTGCAATTTTATCTGAGTCTGCTTGTTACGTTAGTAGGCGGAATGACCAGCTCACTAAGTATTTATGAAATACTTACGCAACTCTTATTTTCAAGTGTTGTAGGTAAAGAAAAAGTGTGATCGCGGAATCGAGGCGTAAGAAGAGGATGATAGGATGTTAAGTGTTGTTGTTGTTAGTCTAGTGAACCTGTTATCATAGGTTGCTAGATTTATTTATTCATTCCTGAATCTGGTGTTTGATTTTATTTGGCAATTATTTTATTTGGATTTAATTGATTTATGCTTTCCATAGTAGAAATATTTAATTTAAAAAAAAAAAGCTTAGCTGTTTCATTTTGGTACCAGAGCCTAGACGATTTTAGGACAATTGAACTGGATGTCTGAGACTATGTGTTTAAATTGATTTTTTGTGTTTAGTCATTTTCATAGAGTCTTAGTATCATCTTTTTCAGCCTTTTAAAATGATTCTGCGGTAAGTTGTATTATGATTGATTGTAACTTCTTTAGCTTATTACCCTGTTATGTATGAGTGCACAGAGATAGATTCAGGAGCAAGAGGTTGTGGACGTGGCCGTACAGGCCGAGGTTGTGGTAGAGGTTAGCTACTAGAGTCGTCCAGTAGCGTGGCTGTGATTGCTGCGCAGACGTCAGGGACTTCTACGCATAATACGGGATTGGTGAACGAGACCAGTGATAGTGCTAGTGAGAGTACTATGGGTACCGGCATGGGCGCGAGGATGGCTGGCAGAGGAGCGGGCCCAGGTACGGGTGTTGTTCCAGCTCAGGATCGTATGCCTCAGTGGCGAAGGTACAACCGAGGGCTGCGGTTACGGAGGTACGTCTATCTTACCTTGAGATGGTGAGTCAGATGTGGCATATGAGTACTACTTTTTTACGGGCGGTGTTAGCCCCGAGGATGTAGATGAGTGGCGTTTGCTTGTGGAGCGTAATTTCCGCTCGGTTTGCTGCCCTGAGGAGTACAGGGTGGAGTTGGCAGTCCACTATCTGAGTGGTGATGCTCACGCATGGTGGAGAGCTGTTGAGGCCTAGTACAACATGGA
The DNA here is from genome assembly GCA_963576765.1 of Draba incana. Taxonomy (NCBI): domain Eukaryota; kingdom Viridiplantae; phylum Streptophyta; class Magnoliopsida; order Brassicales; family Brassicaceae; genus Draba; species Draba incana. Next base: position 22,157,791 of record OY755209.1, read on the forward strand.
CCTGGGGAGAGTTTGTGGCAGAGTTTAATGCCAAATACTTTCCTCATAAGGCTCGTGATCGTCTCAGGACGAGGTTTGTGGAGCTAGTGCAGGGCAATCGTTCAGTGCGAGAGTACGACACCGAGTTTAGCCGGTTACTTGTATATGCTGATCGTGGTCTAGAGGATGAGCAGACACATGTGAAGAGGTTTCTGAGGGGACTTCAGCCAGATTTGAAGATTCATTGTAGAGTTTCCAAGTACGCCTCGAGGGCGAGACTGATAGAGATTGTTGCAGGTATTGAGGAGGACCTGCGGGGTCAGTCAGCTACGGCAGTTCCAGTGGCAGTCGTTTCTGCTGCTCAACCAAGAAAGCAGTAGGGTAGCTCTGTTTTAGTTCTGGCAAGGGCGGCAAGCCTGCGTAAGGACTGAAACGGAAATCGGATGGCTTTCCTAGGACATGTTTGCCTTTTCGGGGGCAATGGAAGTGGGATGGCTCTTCTAGGACCTGAGGAGCGGGGCGTGTTATGGATGTGGTAGTTTTCAGCATTGCTTATCGAGTTGCCCCTGAAAGGGCAACTATCAGCAGCAGTCGCAGTAGACGGATTCTAGAGTTTGTTTCCACTACAGGAAGACGGGGCATATTAGGTCGATGTGTCCTAGGTTGTCGCAGATGACTGTTGCTACAGTTCAGCCAGTGGCATAGTTGTGCAATCGTTTGGCCAAATTAGACTGGTACCGCAAGTATATACCCCGGGAGAAATGGGGCATAATAGCGGCGTGTCGATCACATGTAAAATCTTAGACTCAGACTTCGTAAATTTTTAATTATCGAATTATTGTTTGTTCTTTTATTTTACTTGTGATAATCTAGTAGGGTTTTCAACGCATGTAAATTATGTAGGGACCTTGTTAGTGGGAGGTTTTAAGTCCCATATGCTTTTTGATTCTGGAGCATCGAACTGTTTTATTTCCTCGGAGCATGCAGAGATCAGTGGCATCTGAAGCAGTGTAGGTGTGTTGGGAATGTCCTGAAATCACACTTGTATTCACTCTAGTGATAGTTGTATTGTCGAGATCAGACATTCATATGATACTAGGTGGTCATTATGTTTTGCTAGAAGCCGCTGATGATCTATGAGTTATGAACTCATTACTAGTATTATATGATCCTACAGGGTCACATACCTAAGCAAACTGGATTTACTTTATGTGGGAATGATCATTAATGTAATGATCCAAATGATGTGTATTAGATACACATAAGAATCATGTTTTAGAAGAGGCGTCGATCGACACCACATGGTGGTGTCGATCGACACCAGGCTTTAACCGAAATAGGGATTTCGGTTTAACGACTTAATTAATTCTGAATTGGTTCAGGGATTAATTAGGTTTTCTCCAGGGCCTATATATATGATATGAGGCACGACCTGGAGAAGAAGCTTTTGGTCCAGAGCCGCCTTTGAAACATAAATTCCCTGAAAGATCCGATTCCAGGCTCTAGCGACCCTGCGGATTCCTGTTTGTGTGCGTGTGGACTAACAGTAGAGGCGCAACGCTTGGGGCGCTATAGATCTCAGATCCCTGATTCAATTCCGCTGCATAAACACCAGGTATATTCGAGATCTGATCACATAGATTCAAAGTTTGCAAACCCTAGATCCTAGACTTATATGGAATTCTGTTAGGTTGATTAATAGAGATTAATCCGGTAAAACCTAGTCAAATTCCAACAGTGGTATCAGAGCCTTAGGGTTTAACTAATCTGAATCTAAAGCATGAAATCGAATTAGTTGAATTCATTAGAGGATGCTTATGAGATTGAATTTTGACCTAAAACGTTTTTGTTAAAATTCGGAATAAGGGTTTTTTGTCTGTGTCGATCGATACCAAGCTGGTGTCGATCGACACGGGCCAAAGTAACTTGTATTTTTCCAGAGAGGTTGGTGTCGATCGACACCGTTGAGGGGCGTCGATCGACACGCTCTTTCAATTGCCGTCAGTTTGATATATTAATCGATATCAAGTTGGTGTCGATCGACACAAAAGTTGCGTCGATCGACACGACCAGGCGATTGGTTAACCGGTTCAATAAGATTTTGAATCGGTTATCGCGCTTGGTTAACAGATCGATTAAACTGGCAAATTTTGATTTGTTGCGGTCTGGTTGGTGTCGATCGACACAAAGGTTGTGTCAATCGACACCGACTGGTTATCAGCCCGGTTCAATTAGATTGACCGGTTATCGATCTGGTTCAATTGGATTGACCGGTTATCGAGAATTGGATCTGGTTTGATCAATATCGATCGATGCTAATGTAGTGTTGATCGACACTAACCGGTTATTGTATTGGTTCTGTCGGTTATCGAAATCGAGTTCAATTAGATTGATCGGTTTTCGAAGAACTGTGACAGACAGGTAAGTGTCGATCGACACTAAGGTAGTGTCGATCGATTCCCTATCTTGTCAACTGTCAAGGCTCATTTCATTGCGTGACAGGCTTGCAGTGCAAGGTTTCTGCAGTGACATGAGTGAGGCAGTAAGTATTTTAGATAGTGAACCTAAAATCTAATAACTGAACCAGATTTAATGAAATTGGATTCCTAAATGCATATATGATGTGTGTTAAGGATTAAAAGTTCATTTCCTCAACTAAATATCAAGTGTTCTGGATGTCTTCCCGATCTTGTCAGCTGTCAAAGACTTGTTTCATTGCGTGATGGGCTTGCAGTGCAAGGTGTCCGCATTGACATGAGTAAGGCAGTAGGTAATTGTGTTGATGGGCTTGCAGTGCATGACATCAACTATTACATGACTGAAGAGATTGGTTTGCTTGAATGGGCTATCAGAAGTTCTGGGCCCATAGACATCAGGTGGATAAAACATAAGATGTCTTATCCACAACCAAGAGTCATATTGGATATGATTAGCAAAGTGTTGCTTACCTATATAGCTAAAATTTGAGTGACAGCCAGTGGCTCGCTCGGGTTTTGGTGAAACATGGATCTTGGATCATTATATTCATTTGAGGAAACATTGTTTTGAATATAATGCGAGTTTTCTTAATTGTTAAGATTTCTCATTTTCTGAATATCATAACTGATTTTTCCTTTTCTTATTACAGTTATGTCGAGTGGCTCAGAAAAGTGATCAGAGTTTGATTGATGCGTCGAACGCAGAGGGTTCTGAGCATCATGTCTCTTCGAATGGGACGATTCTTGTTCGTGGTCGGGATTGCATACCCAAGGTTGAAGAGTTGAGGTAGGAGATTCTGCGAGAGGCTCATGCGAGCAAGTTCTCAATTCATCTTAGAGCGACAAAGATGTATCGAGATCTCAAACGGTACTATCACTGGGTTGGGCTGAAGAGAGATGTGGTGGATTTGGTTTCAAAGTGCAACACGTGTTCGTTGGTTAAGACCGAGCATAAGATTTCGAGTGGTTTGTTGCAGAGTTTACCCATTCCGGAGTGTAAGTGGGATATGATCACGATAGATTTCGTGGTAGGATTACCTAACTCGCAAACTTTCGATGCTATCTGGGTGATTGTGGACCGGTTGACTAAATCAGCATATTTTTGGCCATTAAGAAAATAGACGAAGCGGCTATTTTGGCTAAGAAATTTGTGAAGGAAATCATGAGGCTGCATGGTGTGCCAGCCAGTATTGTGTCAAACCGGGGTTCGAGATTCGCTTCAGTGTTTTAGGGAGCATTTCAAAGGGAGATGGGCACTAAGGTGCACATGAGTACAACTTACCATCCACAGACTGATGGACAGTCAGAGAGGACGATTCAGACTTTAAAGGATGTGTGTACTTGATTGGGGTGGTCACTAGGTTGATCATTTGAGCTTGGCAGAGTTTGCTTATAATAACAGCTTTCAGGCGAGTATTGGGATGACTCCTTTTGAGGCTTTGTATAGGAGGCCATGCAGGACACCCCTATGCTGGACCCAAGTGGGAGAGCGGAGTATTCATGGGGCTACTTATGTTCAGGAAACGATGGAAAAGGTTCGTGTTGTGAGGCTGAACATGAAGGAAACTCAGGATCGACAAAAGAGTTATGCGAATAAGCGGAGACGAGAGCTTGAGTTTGCAGTAGGAGATCATGTGTATTTGAAGATGGCTATGTTGAGGGGTCCTAACAGATCCATAGCAGAGAATAAGCTGAGTCCGTGGTTTATGGGTCTGTATCCGGTAGTGGAGTGGGTTGGGCCGGTTGCTTATCAGCTTGAGTTACCTCCTATTATGAAGGCATTTCATTAGGTGTTCCATGCTTCACTGTTGAAAAAGTGCCTACATGAATCGGAGGAGTTAGTGGCTAAGATTCATGAGGATCTACAGCTTGATTTGACGGTTCTAGTGGTTCCTATGATGATTCTCCAGAGGAGAGTCAAGGAATTACGTCGGAAGAAGATTCCATTGTTGCGAGTTTTGTGGGATTGTGCGGGTTGCGAGGAGGAGACTTGGAAGCCTGAGGCAAAGGTAAAGTTAAAGTTCAGGAAGTGGTTCTACAAGCAGGTCGCAGTTTGAGCTTTACTTGTATCTTTGTGGTTCTAGTTTTCGTTGTAACGATTATACTTTTGGAGATTTATAAGATGGAGTTTCTTATTTGTCTGTGTACATATGATGAGTAGTTCTAGTATGTTTGTTCTGTATTGTGTGGACTGGTGCTTGGTCCTATTTTTGAGATATTCCGGGTTAGGGAGTATCGAGTTTGACAACGGGAGGTAGTTCTAGTCGATAGATGTTTATAGACGTTTTAGAATTTATTATCTAGGGGTTGCGGCTCCAAATAACTCATTCTTTTTGTTTAGATATGATTAGTTCTCTTGTATATTCTTTTAGGATGATTAGTTTTCATTTCGAGTATCGAGGGATGATTAGTTCTCTCGAGGCGATGATTAGTTCCCCTGTGTACCCAGAGCTCAAAGGATACGTCCTGAGAGTGGATGGGGCGCGTGACACCGATATCTCAAAGGATGCGTCGTGCAAGTGGGAGGGGTGTGGAATGAGTTAAGAGTAATAGATGTCTGAAAATGGGCGTATAAACATGAGACTGGACGAGGGCCTCGGAGATCTAGTGATAGGATCTCGGGTGGTATTGATCAGTTTTTAGATCAGGTTTTGGGTCTTTGATAGATGGTTTTATGAGGATTCGAGGATGAATCCAGTTTAGTGGGGGGGGGGGGGGAATTGTAACATCCGCGAACCAGAAATACGTTTTCTGGTGGTCGTGTCGAGCGACACAAGGAGTGTGTCGATCGACACGAAGGTTTTGGGGGGGGGGGGGGGGGGGGGTGTCGATCAACACTTGCTTGGTGTCGCTCGACACTTTGGCTCGATTAATCGTATAAAAATGTGCCTTGGGTTGTGTGTTTTCCCCAGCCGTCGAGTATTACGTTTTGAGCAGAGAATAAGTGTGAGAGAAGAGAGAATTTGATCGTTCTTAAGGATTGTTGCAAAGAAATCCTCGAGACATCGTTTGTTCGAATTTTAGGGACGTAGGATCATTGTTCTTCGTGGTTTTGCGAAGGAATCACTCGGATCAGTTGTTTTCCAGTGCGTAGAGGCTCTGTTCGTTCGTCATTCACTGTATTTTTGTTCTCCTTCCCTCGTTTGTAATCTAAGGTGAGCTGTGACTATTGGTTTCTAGGTTATGATGATAAACTTTGCGTTTTCGTGTTGATTTTTGTGTGAAATCTTGTGTTATTGGTGGTGATGGTTTCTGTGGATTGCAATTGTGTTTTTGTTATGTTTGTCGTGCAGATTTGTGACTCGTAATCAACGGAATCGGGTCGAGAGATGATGAACTCGATTCTGGTGCAGTTAGAGAGGCGTGTCGATCGACACCAGGAAAGGTGTCGCTCGACACGAGAGAAAGCCGTGCATCGATAGGCACTTTTGTTGTGTCGCTCGGGACCAGACTTTTGGTCATGTCGATCGACGCCTTCGTGGTGTCGCTCGACACGCTGGCTGATTTTCTTGAAATGTGTTAAATTTGTATGTTATGTGTTGAGATGGTTTGTAATGCGTGTTGCAATGTTTATCTGAGCCTGCTTGTTACGCCAGTAGGCAGAATGACCAGCTCACTAAGTATTTATGAAATACTTACACAACTCTTATTTCCATGTGTTGCTGATAAAGGAAAAGTGTAATCGCAGAATCGAGGCGTAGGAAGAGGATGATAGGATGTTATGTGTTATTGTTGTTAGTCTAGTGAACATGTTGTCATAGGTTACTAGATTTATTTATTCATTCTTGAATCTGGTGTTTGATTTTATTTGGATTATTTGGTAATTTATTTTATTTGGATTTAATTGATTTATGGTTTCCGCAATAGAAATGTTTAGTAAAAAAAAAAGCTTGGTTGTTTCAATTGCTGCTATCAATCATCTTTTTATCGGGCCATCCCAATTTCCTGCACTCTACCTGCTAGTATGTTTCTCTCAATCACCTTTGAAATGTATTCATGATCAGTCTATCGACTACCCGTATCAGTGTAGGCGATGATATACCATCATCGACCGCTATTCCATCTTCCTTGTCCTGCATCGACCTAGTATTAACCTACCTATCTATATTGGAACATTTTTAAATGACAAAGATAAATATTAACTATAATTATCTTAGTATAACCAAAAATTATTTTTCTGGTATTCAGAATATTATTTAAGTTAATATGTATTAAAAAATATTGTTTGTTGCATTTAGTTTTTATGCTTGTTCAATTTTGATTCCTGGTTTTTAATTAATTTCTATCAAGTCTGTTTAGTCCAATTATTTTTTAATTTAGATATTTTTAATACTTATATTTTATTAGTTAAAATTGAAAGACAGAAAATAATTATGGTAGATATATATTATATAGTCGCAAATCTTAATCACATTGGTAAAAGAAAATAAAAATTATATTAATCTAGTATACTTAGATAAACCATGTCATACATAATAATAATTAAACAAAAAAAAAATTATCATTGTTAAGGTGTCCCACTAAGAGCCTCAGTAGTGTAGATGTATCGGTTGCGATTGAGGAAGTAGGAGTTTGCGAAAGCTGACGGTTCTGGTTTCAAGTGTTTATGAACAATTTGAACGACTGGTGCAACGGTTAAAAATTGGCGGTGCGTTTGCGGAATATTTACAACTGATTGACAGCGGATGCAGTAGCGGTTAAATAATAAATTAACAATATAAACACATTAAATAATTATAAAAATATCAAAAATCATTATATTATAATAAAAAATAAAAAAAAATTAATTTAATAAATTTAAACACTGAAAAAATCATGTATATGATACTAATGTTGTTTATTATTATTATTGTTATTATTATTCTTATTATTTTGGACTGAAGTTATAAATTTAATTGAGAAATTGTTTGTTTTGTAGATTAATGTACATTTTAAAATTTTAGGTTTTTAGATTTATATATATTTGTGATCGTAATTTATTAAGAGAATTTTGGTGTGAATATTTTATAAATATAAAATTATAATATGTTACTAATTAAAAATGTCAAATTATTTATATATTTCATAATTATAATATTCAAATCTTGATTTTTAGAAACATATTATATATTTTCTGATTCTTTAGTATATTTTATTTTATTTTTTAAAAAAAATAAATTCATTCGCAACACCTTCAACCGCCCTCAACCGCAAACGCTCTAGGAAAACAGTTTTTGTTATTGAGCGATTTCGAGTGGTACGGAGCTGTAGAAATCGTTTTTCATGATTATTGTCAAAACGTTAGGAACTGCAAACATTGTGTTTGCGAGTGGTAGCTGGTGTACCAATCAAGTTCTAAATATAATGGGATACTATTAGGGGTGGACCGGATCCGGATATCCGGGTTTTTTTTCCAGGATATCTGGATCTAGATCCGATATGCCGGATCCGTGTCTTTATTATCTGGATCCGGATATGTGGCTTCCGGATATCCCGCTTTCGGATATCCATTCAAATATTAATATATCCGCGAATATCCGGATCCGTAAAAACATTTAAAAAAAATTAAAATAATCAAAAATTGAATTTTCTTTTGTAAAATAATAAAAAATTGAATTTTCTTTAGAAAATAAATAAAATATTTCGAACATGATTTTAAATTAATTTTTTTATGTATAAATTTTAATGTATTTTTTTAAATATCAATAAAATAGAAGCAATTACAAATATGCCACACTTGGCAAGATTTTAATCCAACATGCCACTGTTCACATAATCATTACGAGCGTGCCACTGTTCACTGGTTAAATTACAATTTTGCCCCTAATTGAAAAAACCGATCTCAGCTTTCTTTCTTCTTCACTTTCACGTTCCTAGTTTCAAAATTCTCACTCACACAAAATTCTCTTTTCTAAAATTGCAAATCTGATTAAAGCTATAAATCTAAAGTTTTCAATTCTCTCTTTGACCCTATGGAACCCAATAACATCGAGGATAGATCTAGGATTTTCGATTTTCGATTTTCTCTCACCAACGTAAATCTCTATAAAAAATTTTCTTCTAAATCAATTTTGATTTCCTTGATTAGAAGAAGAAGAAGAGGAAGAAGATGACAAAGACAAAGACGAAGAAGAAGAAGAAGACGACGAAGAAGAAGAAGAAGTTATTCTATGAATTTTGTTTTTTAGATTCGATTTTGGTTACAAATCTAAGTTTTTGATTCGATTCTTGTTACGAATCTAAGCTTTTGATTCCATTTTGGTTACAAATTTGAGCTTTTGATTCGATTTTGATTCAGATCTGAATTTTGGTTATTTTTTTTGTCAGATCTAGGTTTTGGTTGTTTTTTGGTCAAATCTCGGTTTTAGTTATTTTTAGGCTTTTTCCGTTTTTATAAAGTTTTTAAACAGTTTTATAAGACTTTTTTTTACAGTTTTTAAAAGGTTTATAAGATTTTTATAAGGTTTATAAGATTTTTTATAAGGTTTATAAGATTTTATAAGATTGTTTAAAAACCTTATAAAACTTTACAAAAACTTTATAAAACTATTCAAAAACATTATAAACAGTTTTACACGGGTTTTAAATTGTTTTATAAATTTTTTTTAACATTTTGCTAAACCTTTTAAGAACATTATAAATTTCCTAACAGTTTTATAAGATTATTTTAACAGTTTTATAATGTACAGGCAAAACCTTATCCCCTTCCTCTCCTCCAAAATCTATACCCTAAATGCATAATAGTTAACCAAAACTCAAAAATTTACGGTCGTTTGTGTTTGAATTTGCTTTGAGATCTAATCTTCTTCTTATTCTTCTTTTTTTCTTAAATTTGCTCGATCCAATCTCAGATTCGAGACGGCAATTCGAATAGATTGAATATGACGAAATTTCTATATCTTTCTCAAAATTGACGAATCTGGGTTTAACAGAATCGACCACGAAAATCGACAAATCCGAGTTTAACGGAGTCAACCACGAAATCGACGATGATCAACGCTCTCACAGGATCGAGCTCGTCGATTCAGAATAATCGAAATTGACGAGATCTGATTTCAAAGAGAAGAGCTAGCTAATCACACGTTACTCTCTCAAATCTCTGCTATGAAAAAACTAAGATCTGAAAATTAAAAGTAAGGGTAGACTGGGAATACTAGAAAAAAAAGATGGCACACTGATAATGATTTTAAAACAATGGCATAATTGAAAAATGACATGTTAAGAGTGGCATAACTCAAAATTTCTCAATAAAATAAGTAACTTTAAAATATTTAAAAGGGTCCGGATCCAGATCCAGAGATCTGTTTTTGATGGATCTGTGATTTTACTATTCAGATCCGGATCCGGCCTTCCGGATATCCGAATTTTCGGAATGGATCCGGAGCGGATCCCGAATCGGATCTCGGATAATAATTTCATCCCTAGTTCATACTCTAGCAAAATAAACATATGCGAAATACCATTCGATTGGAAAGTAGTGTTATAGTATTGCGTTGGAGTTGGCAACAGTACAAATGTAAACAAAAATATAAAATGGACATGATTGTGAAAAACACATATATAATATGACAAAAAATTATAAAAAGAAACCCAGAAAAGTGGATCTGGTTAGGTGGTCAGCATCTATACCGGAGGGGATAAACATCTGCAGTATATCCATCGGTGGACCATCCCCACCCAAAGTGCATGTGAAGTGACCACTTTCTGCATTCTGATCCAACTCATCAAAATCATAAAATATGCTAACATATTACATATATACTGAGGAAATGGGTCAGTAAGCAGTAGCAAACCTATCCATATCAAATTCGAATAGTGTTGCTGATACAAACTAGTAAAAACATTTTTACCGGGATGAAAAGGCGAAATTCCGTTTACAATAAAGAAGATCTCAGGCAAAATCTAAATATCACTTGATTCAAGTGGCATATAGAACGTAATTGATATTATATGTTGTAGTTCCAGGCTAAGGAAATTACGGGTTTCGGTCTAAATAGTTCTAGTAATTAAGAAAAATATATAACTAGAATATTTGCTAAAATAATTAAACAAATTTAACCTAGACTAGTTTAGCAAAACAAATTTTATATATAATAGCAAACTCAAACAAATGAATATTTTTGAGGTTTTAGGGGATTATTTATAGTGTTTGTTTTTACGAGTTGTGACTTTTCATTTGAGTTGCAAGTTTTCGTATGTTGGTGTCTTTTCGTTTGGGTTGCAATTTGTAAGATTGTGTCTATTCGTTTGTGTCTTTTCATTTGGGTTGCGACTTTTCGTAAGTTTGTGTTTTTTTATTTGGGTTGCAATTTGTAAAGTTACGTCTTTTCGTTTGGGTTGTCCCTTCTGAGAAAATATTTTATTTATAGATGTTTTTTAAAAAGGTGCTAATATTTTTTTGTAATGGGTTGCGATTTTTGAGTGACAAAATACATTTCATCTTATATATAAGTGTCTTGTAATTAATAATAGTTAGAATACAAAATTACAATAAGATATAAACAATAATACTGTTTTAGATATTGGTAAACACTTTATTCTCATTTACCATCGGTGCTGGTTCCTGTGAGATTGTCTTGGACCTTCCCCATCCTCCTTGGCTCTATTCTTCTTGCTCTTCCGGAACATTGTTTTTGCCATTGCCAAATTTTTGCTTTCAAATTGAATCTCAAGTAAATCGGACAAGATCACGACAGAGAAAATGAGGAATATGAGGAAGAGAGAGAGAGAGAGAAATTGAAAAGGAAAGTTAGGATTTGGTTTAAATTGGGGGATTTTCCACGACATTTTTATTCCATTTGTTTTTGATCCGGATTCAATTTTACGTTACGAATGGGTTTGAATTTATTTATTCGACCTCCTCCAAGAACAAGTGGGGCTTCTAAAAAAGAAGAAGATTAAAATGTAATAAGTAATAATAACGGGATCACACCATAAATGTCCCATATTTTTAAATAGCATAAATATAGCTTTCTCCAACCTACCCTGCCTTTTTCTTTTCACCTAGTTCAGTCACCTCGCTCTTTCTACGACCATCTGCGTCTCTTCTCTTCTCTTCTCTCTACAGGGAGATTCCAATCTGATCGATTTGAATACCTTTTTCTTACAATCCGACTGCGAAAACCATGGCGTTTGTGAAGATCAAGGTCGCAAATCCCATCGTCGAGATGGATGGTAAGATCTCCTTCTCTCCCTCTCTCTTGATGCAGATCTTTTCGTTGATTTCTATACAAAATCAAACCTATTATTACCTTCGCTGCCTAGTTTCTATCCAAGTATCGTGGCTCGTTCTGATCTGTATGCATGTGTAAACTAATCCTCGATTTAGAGTTTTTTGTGTGTAATTATTGGGTAATCTTGCTCTGATCGTGTATTGCTTACGTTATTGATCTATAAAAACTGTTTCTCTGTTCGTCGATTCATTGATTTCAGAGATTATTAATATAGCTTCGATTTACTGAAATAGATTTGATTTTTCGCACTTCTGATAATGTAGGATCAGAATATTGGACCGGCCTAGTAATTGTTTGTTAGATTAAAGCATGCTAATATTTTACTCACACTAATGCTTCCTTGGTACTGTGTAATATAGGTGATGAAATGACCAGAGTTATCTGGAAGTACATCAAGGATAAGGTATAATAAGCTTTACATATTCTGATGTATATTTATTATGTGTGGTTCATGTTTTACTTATTTTCTCAAATACTTCTCTTTGAATGTTTGTTAGCTTATTAACCCGTTCGTGGAGTTGGATATCAAGTACTTTGATCTTGGTCTTCCTCACCGTGATGCGACGGACGACAAAGTTACTGTTGAAAGTGCTGAAGCCACTAAGAAGTATAATGTGGCGATTAAGTGCGCCACCATCACTCCAGGTACGGTTTGACAGATTTTTTGCCGGTGACGTGTTTTTAGTTTACTAAGTATTGATCTTTTTGCTCTGCAGATGAAGGCCGTGTAACGGAATTTGGATTGAAGCAGATGTGGAGAAGTCCAAATGGGACCATCAGGAATATTCTGAATGGTAAGAAATATACAATTCAAAGTCTAATATCATTCTCTGTCGCCTTACAATATGTTTCTCTCTCACAGGAACGGTATTTAGAGAACCAATTATCTGCAAAAATGTTCCCAAGCTTGTCCCAGGTAATTATTGACTATGGTCTAGCTGCATTAACAAATTTACTGCCAAATGGGTTCTTAGAATATGTCTTGTTTTCTTCAGGCTGGACAAAGCCTATCTGCATTGGAAGGCATGCTTTTGGTGATCAGTACCGTGCTACTGATGCTGTAATCAAGGGACCAGGCAAACTGACTATGGTTTATGGTAAACTTGGCATTAATTTTGAATTCTATTTCATTTCTTCCTTCTTTTTCATTAGGTACTAATAAAATCTGTATTGTCATTGATTTTCAGAGGGTAAAGATGGGAAAACTGAAACTGAAGTCTTTACATTTACCGGTGAAGGCGGTGTTGCTATGGCCATGTACAACACTGATGAGTCCATCCGTTCTTTTGCTGATGCATCGATGAACGTCGCTTATGAGAAAAACTGGCCTCTTTATCTGAGCACAAAGAACACCATTCTTAAGAAATACGATGGCAGGTTTGTAACAGTTAGTTTTCGTTATTTTAACATATAGTATTTGTCCCTTTTCTCATGGTTGAGCGAGACAATTTATCCGTCCATATTTGACGTTGGTTGCATTTTTTTGTTTTACTATGAAGATTCAAAGACATCTTCCAGGAAGTCTATGAAGCCAGCTGGAAGTCCAAGTACGAGGCTGCTGGAATATGGTGAGTCTCAGAATGTTTTCATTATTGAAATATCATTCATTGAAAAGGATCTAAATGATTAAATTGGTTAGGTATGAACATCGTCTCATTGATGATATGGTGGCTTACGCTCTTAAGAGCGAGGGAGGCTATGTGTGGGCATGCAAAAACTATGATGGTGATGTTCAAAGCGATTTCTTGGCTCAAGGTTTGTGTGATCGTAAACGAATGTTCCCCTAAGTGTCTTGCACAGCAGCTAATAGTTTCTTACAATGTGTGTAGGGTTCGGATCACTTGGATTGATGACATCTGTTCTGGTAATTATTACATATTCTCAGCTATATCCTGACAGAATCTCGAATTTCATGTTCCATTGAGTTATTATTTATTCTAACGTTCTGCTTTTATGACGGTTTTGTATCTCTGGTAGGTCTGCCCGGATGGGAAGACGATTGAAGCTGAAGCAGCCCATGGAACGGTAACCCGTCACTTCAGGGTTCACCAGAAAGGAGGTGAGACCAGCACAAACAGCATAGCCTCAATCTTTGCTTGGACTCGTGGACTTGCACACAGGTAAGAAAATCAACATCCTTTACGCTTAATATTGTTTTCAAGAAGGAAGATGGGTTATATAAACGAACGCACATGTCTTGGAACAGGGCCAAGTTAGATGACAACTCAAAGCTCTTGGAATTTACCGAGAAGCTCGAAGCTGCTTGTGTTGGTACAGTTGAGTCTGGGAAAATGACCAAGGATCTTGCACTCATCATTCACGGCTCAAAGTAATTCAATAGTTTCTTTTTCTTCATTTATTCCTTGTTCTCATCAAAGATTGCTTTGGTTTACGTTTGTTATATTTTTTCAGGCTTTCGAGGGACACTTACCTGAACACGGAAGAGTTCATCGATGCAGTTGCTGCCGAGCTCAAAACAAGACTCGGCGTTAAAGCGTAAGAAAACTGAGATATTATTCAGTGAAAATTTGTTGTCTCGGTTCATCAGTCACAAGTGGGGGGTTTGTGAGACTGGTTGGTATTGGAAGGAATAAAAGTGAACTTTGTGTTTTTAGGGGAGTATTGAGAACGATTTGTTTCATCTCTAATAATATTTTCTAAACATTGTGACTTTTTCTTGTTTTTTTTTATAATTTAGATCACGAATTTTATATTTTTCATTGATTATCATATCCTTCTTTATTGATTCGAGTTATGGAGATTCTTGGCATGAAAACTAAGTGTTCAAGAAATTTGGAATCTGACATGAAAACTACGTGTTTAAGAAATTTGGAATCCTCTACAGTGATTCTAGTTTTCCATTCTTACTTGGAATCCAAACTATGTTACTTAGAGCATCATTATTGGAGACCCAATAGGGTTAAAGTGTATAAAATTATTAAAATTTGAGTAAAAAGAAGAAAGAGAGTATTTTTGTGGGGTATATTGAAATATAAAATTTGAGTAAAAGAAAAAAGAGAGTGTTTAAATATAAAATTAATAAAAGTTGTGTAGAAGGGAGAGAGAGGAATCTAATATTGGATCTTTTGGAGAGTGTGTTTAAAAGTAAAAGAGTGTTTAAATATAAAATTAATAAAAGTTGAGTAAAATGATGAAAGAGAAGATATAAAGTTGAGTAAAAGGAAGAGAGAGTGTGTGTTTTAATAATTTTTTATTAATTTAGACCCCAAGGGGTTTGGAATAAGGATGCTCTTAGCATCTACTATGGTATTATGAACCAATTGTTATACCATGATATTATGTTGGCGCAATCACCCTTTGTGTTTACGCAAAATTCCATATGATTTTTTTCTTGGAGTTGATGGCTCTTAATTCAACCAAATCTCATCACTCACCTATCTTAATATGTTTTCGGGTTACGACAAAAAAAAAAAAAAAAAGTTTTCGGGCCATAATCAAAACGTCACTTGATGGTATCACCATAAGCTTCTGGGAAATACGTTTAGTCCAAAACCATCAAATAGAAAATGAGTAACAAACATATACAAATTACCAACAAACACAAATGAGTCTTTTGGAGAAGACACCGGGCATGTATATTCAATACAAACACAAACAAGAACATATGCTTCACAAATGCTTATTAGGGAGACAGCGAGAGATGAGCTTATCAAGCCCTTGTGGTGATTCTAAGTTTCTTAGGACCAAACTTTGCGGTGAACCACTCTTGCTTGTGTGAAGTGAAGATATGTCCAATTACAAATCCGCAGAATATACCTGGTCCATAGGCTATAGTAGCAGCTACCCAATTGAACATTTGTTCCTCGGAATCTGAAAATTCCTCGAGTGGCTGTGATGTAGGATTCGGAACATGGGTTTCTCCACATATATCTTCAAGACCGGAGAGTCTAGGGTTGTCCAAGAATGAAGAACATTTCTGGCTTTGAAACTGTGTGGCCCGTGGCACTGGACCTTGGAGAAGGTTTTGGGAGAAGTTAATGTATGATAGAGAGGTGAGTTTTCCAAGATCTTGTGGGATTTGACCAGAAAGCTTATTACATGATAGGTCTAATGACTCGAGCTTTGTCAAATTTGCCAAAAATAGTGGAATATCGCTTGTGAATGCATTACCCGATAAGTTGAGAAGACGTAATTCCCTCAAGAAGCCAATGGACTCAGGGATTTTGCCATAAATTCTATTTCCAGAAAAATCAATGGCTGTAAAGTCTTGTCGGAGTCGCCTAAAGCTCATCTCTACTCCTTTATTCACCATTTCTATCGATTGATAGAAAGTAGCATAAGCCGTAATATATCCCATGTACCCGTCATCTTCTTCGGGTAACATGTTCATTTCACGCCAGTTAGAAAAATAGTAAGCAGGAAGAGTTCCAGTGAAGCGATTATGTGATATATCAATGATTCTTAAACTCTGAAAACCAATGGACATGTGGTGTTGATACAACGGCCCATAAAACTCGTTTGACCGGAGGCTGAGAACATGTAATGATGGCAGAGATCCTAACCAAGATGGAAACTTGTCCTTGATTTTGTTGCCTTCCACATTAACAAGTTGCAAAGCTTTGCAATTCATCAATGAATTTGGAAACTTTCCCTCCAACTGGTTGCCACTAACGTCAAATGATCTTAACTCGGTAGCGTTGGCAAATATATTCGGAAGAGTTCCGCTGAAGTTGTTGTTCCACAAACTCAACTCTGTCAAATACGAAGTGAGATTCCTTAAACATGAAGGAACCAAACCGCTGAATAGATTGTTGGACAAATCTAAACGGCGTAACCACTTCAACTTGCATATCCATTGAGGAAATGGTCCTTGAAATGAATTTGAATTTAGCTCCAACACTTTGATCAATATTTCTTGTGAAGAGTTTTCAAAACTGCTCAAAGAATTGTGAGAAAGTATCACCGCCTCCAATCTCCATAAGAAACCTGGTACTTCACCTTCCAACATGTTGTTAGAAAGATCAAGAAGATCAAGGTTGACTAGCTTTGATATAGATCTAGGGATTTTCCCACTTAAATTGTTGTGGTTAAGATGTAATTCTTCGAGGATGAGGAATTCAGAGATGGATTCCGGGATTGGGCCATCGAATAAGTTACGAGTAAGGTATAGGAACTGAAGCTGAGATGATGTAGAAGATGTATTCGTAAACTCTATAGGCCCCATGAATTGGTTTTCTGCCAAAGAAACCCATTGTAATGAAGAAATGGAGAACAAGGATTTAGGGAAAGGTCCAAAAAAAGAGTTTTCACTAACATCAAAATATCTCAAGTTGTGGAATCCTCTCATGTCAGATGGAAGAGTGGATGTGAAGTTATTAGAAGTGATGCTAAAAGAGGAAAGCTTTGTTAAATTGGCAAAGGAAATAGGAATATTGCCTCTTAAGTTGTTACTGCCAAGCGACATGACTCTTAACTCTTTAAGGTTTCCGATGGAAGCTGGAACTTCACCTTCCAACTTATTATACCCAAGGTTAAGTTCTAAGAGATGAGAAAGGTTTCCTAGTGAAGAAGGAATTTCTCCTATGAGATTGTTACCCCCAAGGTTAAGTTTTCTTAGCTGGTTTATATAGCCTATTGAAGCATGAATCTCACCAACCAATCTATTATAAGAAAGGTCAAGAAATGTGAGGCGAGAGAAGTTTCCCAGTGAAGAAGAAGGAATCTCTCCTTGGAGATGACAACTATTAAGGTCTAGGTGACGAAGATGTCGGAGTCTAAAAAGACTACTGTTAGTTTTTAAAGAGCTGTTGAGAGAGGTGTAACTAAGTTCGAGTGATATCACCTGGCCAGATCTATCATCGCACGTGACACCTTCCCAATGACAACAATCACTGCTTTTATTCCACGGGTTTGGATAAGACTCATCGATCGGAAACTCGTCTATGAATTCCAAAAGAGCATCCCTCTGTTCGTGGCGGCAAACATGGAGGGAATGAGAAGCGGAAGCGTGGAATAGGATGGAGAAAAAGATTGTAATAATACCAGAAAATATATAACAATGGCTTTGATTCACCATATCTCTTTTTTTTTCTTTTTTTTTTTTTTTTTTTTTTGTAAGTAAGGCGTTTATGTGTGGTTCACTGGTTCTCTTTAAGAAGTAGAAGACTTTATTCAACTCGTCGAATTCGTTTGGTTCTTTTCTAAAGTCTCGGTCAATAGATTGTGCCACTTGTTTCAAACTTCTCCTCGTAAACAATTCTCTCCAAATATCTCTTAACGTATTATTTATGTTATTTTATATCGTTTCTTTTTAATTCGCTATTATTGTTGGTTATATGGATAACTCATTCAATCCTCTCCAAAGTAAATGGCTTCCATTCATCTCTCTTTTTTGAGTTTGTAAGTAACATTGGCAAATTGGCTTTATGTGTGCTTCATTGGTTCTCTTTAAGAAGAAGAAACTCCTCAGTGAGGCGAGGCCGTGACTTAAGCAGGTCTTGCGTCGACTCTACGAGTTCGGTCGTTTTGTCTTAAGTCTTGGTGATGAATTGTGCCACTTGTCTCACAAACTTCCAATAAAACATTGGCTCATTTAGTCCTCCCTAAAGTATCTGTTAACGTTTAGAAGGGTTTCTTAAGACATGCTAACTACACGAACTACTATCGACCACATAAATAATACTATTGTAACTTTTTAAGTATGTAACGTACCATATTTTCTATCCACGCGTGACATTTTCTGTTTGACCGTTAGTTTAGATTAAAAAGTAATTGCAAAATATATAGAGACCCGAAATATGTACCTTACATTATGCCGTTAGATAACATATCGTTTATGACTATTTTTTTTTTTTTTAATATCAGAATCATTAGTATGACGTTAAGAAAAAACAAATAATCACAATGCATTACTGCATTGTTGGTGTGTGACTAATCATACATTTTCTATTTTCACTAGTTAGTCATATGACAAACAACACAGTTCATGTAAGTAAAGATTTTGTTTTCAACTTTTTCTTTAAATTTACTCTTTAGATTATGTGGTCTTAGCTATTTTTCAAGACCAAGATTATGATTTTAATAGTTTTAGAATTTCTCCTATGGGCAGAAGAATTTATTCTACCCCTCAACAGATACATATGCAGCCCAGTTATGAGATTTATGAGGTTATGATATTTATGAGGTCCGATACAAAATAAAAAAAGCAAATCCCTATTTAAAATACAAATCATAATTACTATGTGTGTTTAATCCATGTTTCATTTAAGCTTCTATAGACCTCCGCACAACAATGTCAGTACTGATCTCCAAAGCCGTTCCTAGAGTTACAGAGGCCGAAGGCCGTAAAAAAACTATACGTTTGTATCATATATAATAAAATTTTATAAAATACTAGAATTTGGTCACGTTGCGCGCAAATATTTCTTTTACAGTTTTATTATATTTACAGACAAATAGTTTGATAAATAATTAATTCTTTTAAAGCTAAAAATACTAATTGGCTTGAAATGAATTCGTTTTTCTCTTATCTAAACTGCATGAACATGAAAATATGAAGTGATTCTTAACCATTTTTGAATATTGATGATCATTATTTGAAAATGTATATGTTTGTTTAAAACTTTGTTTGATTACTATGACTTTTGCTTTGTAACGTTGATAATATGAAACGAATGGTGAATATAAAACTTAATAATTTAAAATTAAAAATATAAAGTACTTGTAAGGTTAAAAAATGCATATCTTTTGTCACACATTGACTTTGAAATTCCTCTCGTATTGTTTCCAAGATATTAACTACACTTACATTACATGATGTATATTATATCATTTAGTTAATAATTTAGCACTTTTATAGTTACGTTTAAATTATCTTTTCGGGTTAAAGTAAAATCATAAAACACAATTATCTTTTGCACTTTAGTTATGTATAATTAAATAATTGTCTTTTTGATATATCATTTGAAAATATTCTTTTACAAAAACTTTTATTTAA
The DNA here is from genome assembly GCA_963576765.1 of Draba incana. Classification (NCBI taxonomy): domain Eukaryota; kingdom Viridiplantae; phylum Streptophyta; class Magnoliopsida; order Brassicales; family Brassicaceae; genus Draba; species Draba incana. The sequence continues at coordinate 22,177,416 of OY755209.1, forward strand.
ATTAAAAACATAATTCTTCAAAATTAAAAATACAAAAGGTTACAAATGTATATATTATGTGACACATCAAACTTAGAAATTTCATCTCGTATTATCCCCAATATATTATTTGTACTAACATCACATGGTAGATATTCTATCAGATATTTAATAGTTTAGAACTTTTATTTTCTCCTCCTCCTATAGTTACATTCAAAATTTTCTTAAAATCATAAAACACAATATTTTTTTTTTAATGTTATATTATTTTGGGTGTAAAATTGTAATAATTGTCTCTTCTCTTTTTTTTTTTTATACAATGAGGAAATGAATCCTCTAAACATAAAACTTCATACATAAGAAGCATAAAAGCATTAAAAATGATAGGTTGTTCATTGCAAAAGATGAAAGACAGCGGATCCGGTACAAGACTCGGATGCGTCAAGCGAGATTCCATGACATAATCGGAAGCTCTTGAAGGTATCACTTGCCACTGTGATTTAGAAAACGAGGTCCTAACTCCTATTCTCGTCGAAACGAGATCGTTTATCACTTCTAGACCCAAACAGTCTAAAAAGCAATCAGTTCAATAAGGACCCTCTTGGAACCTACCCGTTCCAGCCTTGAGGTTACGACTCTTCTTGATAAGAGAGAAGATAATAGGGTACTTCTATGCATTCCTATGCAAACCGCGATGTTACTCATAGACAAACTTCTAGCAATTACATCTACCGCATAGATAATCAAAGGACAGAAATCTCTATAGAAGGTTGCTCTGATTGGATCGACAAATCCAAGCTTGATATGGAGCCAAGTCCATCGTTGATGATACCCGTTAAAGAGTTGAGGTTTCACGGTTACCTCATAAACCTCGAGTCGAGTCGTCGGGTTGAAACAGAGCCCCGGCGACTGTGATAGAGTGTGGGGCCAACTCACTTGGGGGATGCCGTTTCCACGGTGGAACAGTGAGGTGGAGCAAGAATACAATTCGATGAAAAATTTCATAGAAAGTAACCAAGGTGGAAAAGTGCTCTTCCCATAAGGGAAGGATGGTGAAACCAATCTCTGCCTATAAATGGACAAAGATGGAGTAAATCTCTCTCTAAACAGAGAGGAAAGTTTAGCAAATTGTTCCCGTGAGGGGCTGATAGAAACAGCTTTTAGGCCAAAGCTCTTAAAAGGCCAATAAACGTGATGGGCCAAGCCCATATTAGTGCAAACAGAAAAAGGCATTGTACGTTGACCTGTGCAACGGAGATTTTGAAGTTTCAGAGCGACGCCGGGGGGAAGTGGGGAGGGATGGCGGAGGAGCTGCGGTGTTTGGTCGGAGTATGGAATCCATGACGGGAGATCGCCGGTAGATCCAAGGTGGAAGGAGGTGGTATCTTTCACATCGGTGGGTCAAAACCGAAGGTGCGGAGGCTAGATCCGGAGGATCCGGTGGCTCCGGTGGAAGAGACGGGCTCAGCTGCGACATGGCCATCATCCCGACGCAAGGAGAGGGTAGGTCTCCGGTTAACCCCTTATCGGACTCGACCACAAACTCCATGGACAAGGAGAGATGGGATTGGAACATCTTGTTGGTACAAAACCACCTACGGATAGCTTTTCGGGTGAGTTTGGAATGACCCGAGAAGAGAGATTCGCAGTGTTTAAAGAGTTTCCATGCCGGAAAACAACAACCGGAGGTTGAGATCTTCGAGCGGCGGCACCTCGATAACCGGGACTGGGAGAGAGTGAGGCGCTAGGGCGAACTCAATGATGTATATTTGTTGTTTAATTTCACTTTATTTATGTATAATTGCAATACTTCTCTTAAGTTACTAAATGTTATTTACCTTCTCTTTGATGTAATACTTATAAATTTATATTTTGGTTTATGAATTTAGTTGTAGGACTTGTTTGATATTTGATAATATATGCGATACAATTTTACCTAATAAAATATTTATAGTGTGATATATATGTAGTATAACCAAATTTATTAACCTTGTTATTATTTTAGTAAACTCTATGCATATAAGTTTTGAGGTTTCATGTTTACTTTAAAATATGAATAATAACTTTTCAAATTCTTTTCATAATATTATAACTAAAATATTAAATGTGAAACTATAAAAAAGTCATTAAAACATAATTTAATATACATGTGGAAGATGAGGTGGATGCATGAAAAGAGAGAAAATGTTTCTTTATATATATAGATTAGCCATTGTCATCCTAAAAAATTAAAAACCCACACAAACAGTCTAATGTTAAAAAAAATTGTTTGGGTTTTTGAATTAATGTTGGATTGAAAAAAAAAAAGTTTAATGTCTCAATGGTGAAATGGTTTGCGAAAGTAAGATGAATGAATTTAGGAGGGTTTATTGGTTTTGGTATTTTGATGGATTTTAAAATCCTAACCAAATCCTATGTTATTCAATTCATTTCAAAATCCTCATAAAAATCAGGTCTTGTTCAATTTGTAATTCTCAAATACAAATTCAAATCACCTCTTATTTCATTTGTGATTCTCAAATACAAATCTAAATCACCTCTTATTCAATCATACGTATTTACTTATGGATTTGATTTTAAAATGGATTTTAGTAGATTTGAAAGAATTTATATGCTAAACATGGAAAGACTCAAATCCATTGGAAAACCTTGTTATTCTCAAATCCTAATCCTTGTTATTCTCAAATACTAATCAAAATACACATGATGCATTGAACAATCATAAAGATTTGTAAATTCTATATGGATTTTCAAATCCATTAAAATACTAAAACCAATAAACACCTCTTGTTATCGTAATGATACACAAACTTTTTTAGAACTTTTTTTACACACCATTTCACCATTGAGACATTAAACTTTTTCTTCCAATCCAACATTAATTCAAAAACCCAAACATTTTTTTTTAACATTAGACTGTTTTAGTGGGTTTTTAATTTTTTTGGGATGACAATGACTAATATTTTATAAACTTTTATTCTCTATGATACGAACATATAGTTTTTTTACGGCCTTCGGCCCCCTTTAACTCCATGAACGGTTCTGAATGTAGTCATAGTTGACATGGTTTCTTACGAAGCGTCTGTATTGCAGGATGAATCAACTTATCATTGGCTTGAGCTTACACTCATATATATTGTAATGGTACACAAACTTTTTGTCTCTTAGGATATATAGCAAAAGCATATGGATAATAGAAATAAATTGAAGGGAATAGGTATGATACTGAATGTAAGATATGGTCTAAAGATAGTATTTAGATTCGAAGAGGAATATAACCATTTCTTTTATCGATTAGGTTTATCTCAAAGAAACAATTCCGAAAAAAAACAAAAAAAAAGTTTTCTTAAGAGTGGGCATTTCAGTTAATTTTTGGTTTTGGTTCGGTTTGAATAAAATAATCTATCGAAACTCTAATTGAAGTTAGTTTGAATCGGTTTGGGACTTTGGGTTAACTCTGTTTTGTTTGGTTTACCGTCAATTAGATAGTTAACTTATCAAGAACTAAAATGTGTTAACACGGTGAAAATTAACTATAACTGCAAAACTAATATGAACCAAACTTCACTAACCACCGGGTTACTATTGCTAAACGTTTATATTAGAAAAGTTGTATTAGTAAGTGCAAAATAAATATGGTAAAACTATTCATCAATCTATTAATAATTATATTAATAAATGAAGTTATGATGTAGGATATAAAAACTTTGGGAAAAAATAGAGAGAGAAAAAAGGCTCAACCTCATCCACGAGACAATCGTTCTCTTTCTTATTCACCCTAGCCGCATCTAAGATCTATTCCGGTTTCGCCTCTCTGGTCTCCGATTCTTACTCCGGTAACTGTGAGAAGGCTCTTATCTTCCTCTTTTCCTCTTTTCCTCTTTTTTTGCCTTGTCTCTAACTTCTGGTGTAAGTGTATGTTTCTAGATTTGGAGTTATGGTCTTAATGGTCGGCGATTCTCGGTTTGATGGCTCTAGCGTCTTGGCATGTGGCTCCATGTGGTCCTTGATGTCTCTATTCCGTAGATCTGGCCTATTTTCGGTAAAGAAGAGGTCGGTAGAGTCTTCTCTTGTGATTGCAGTGAGTCAGTGCTAGGGTTTATGTGACTCGTGTGGTTTCTTTTCTCGAGGATTCGGCGAGAGAGCTCTGTCAATCGATGGGTGACGGCGATGGGGTTTTCTTGGTGGCTGTCTGGATCTCTCCCCTTCAATTTGGTGGAGGATCAGGATTTCTCTTTACCTTCCTTTTTGTTTGAGATCTCCAGGGTTTGAGGCGATTCTGGGATCTCGGGTTAGTTTCTTGGTAGTTCTGGCGATTGATTTCCTTCATCTATGTCTTCATTTATCCTCTCCGATTTGGCCTTGCTTCTTAGCGGTCTTTATCTCTTAGATGATAGTGTTTGGGTTGGCTCTATTCTTCTTTGGATTTGTCCTTGGTTCTGATATGCTCACTCTCTCCGGTTTAGCTTGGCTTTTTTCTTGGCACAGATCATCGTGATAAAGACTGGAGGGGATGAGTTGCTTCTCTCTTTCGTTAATGGCTCGGTTTTGTCTCTTATTGCTTAGTCTCGTCCTTAGATCTTTCCCTGCTTGGGCTACTCTGGTTACTGCTGGTTAAGGTGTTTTCGGCTTTTCTCTCTTTTATCGGCTCTCGGTTCTCTTCCATCTAGATCAAGGTTGTGTGGGACTGCTCCCTTGGTTTGTTCTGGTTTTATTTGCATGTCCTTATTCTTCGATTGGTTGTTTGTTGCTGATATAGTAAATGGAGAATTGGGTGGAAATGCAAGTTTATGAAGTTAGTAGTCAATTTCAGAATTAAAGGAGTTTGGTCAATTTCAGAAGTTTGGGGTCATGAGTCGAAGAAAGAAGAAATATGGGGCTAAAGTGAAGACTGAAGATGTATAATAACAACCAAAAAGAATCTTCAGCTCATTATGATTTTCCAGTTTTTGTAAACAACTTTTCTCTTGGGTTTCTCTTTGAACTTTTTGATTCATTTTGGCAAATTCGTTTCTTAGCCTTTGAAGAATTAGCCAGTGAGTCTCAAATTGTTGTTTTATGAACGGCAAATTTGATTTTATATTTATCGTAATTTTCTGACTTCAATTCCGACGAGTTTTACTTTATCAAAGGTATCAGAGCCAATCGAGCTTCAGATACTAAATCCCAGCCGTTACTAAAGGAGGTCATGGTGCAAACGGGGGAAGTTTTGAGCTCGAAGCTGGAGCAGAAGATGAAAGCTCAGCTCGACGGAGCCTTGAAGGAACAAAATGAAAAGATCGACTACATCGGATAAAAAATGGCGGAGATGTATGAATCGATTTAGAATTTGCAGTCGAGTTTTACTCATCATCGATTGCAACGTCTAGTGGTGGTCATCTGTTAGCTCAACGAGTGAGAAACCCATCGGTGTCGGAATTAGCCGTTGGAGAACCTCCGACGAACCAAAATCTAAATCCGGCGATACGAGAAGATCCTCAGGTGAATCCAGTGTCACATCAAGCTGTTAGAGAAGTTCTGATGTTAATCCATCTCTGAATCAGGTGATGAAAGTAGCAAACGGAGCTGGGTACAACGCTATTACTCGGTTGGGTAGAATCGATTTCCCAAAATTTGACGGCACCGATCTTACAAAGTGGTTGTTCAAGGTGGAACAATTTTTCTCTCTGGATCAAACATCGGTGGGTATGAAAGTAAGGTTAGCAGCGGTACACTGTTCCGATGAGGCTTCTAAGTTTCATCAATCTTTGCTACAATCAGGTTTTGGGTATTTACTTAATGACTGGAATGGATATAGGAAGTTGTTGAAAGAGGGATTTGAAGACATTATGGAGGATCTCATTGCTGAGTTGAAGTATTTACAGGAAATAGATGGGATTGTGGATGGTGGATTATCACCAGAAATTTGAAGCTATAAAGATAACAGTGAACCTTTCTGAAGCAGATTTGGTGAGTTCCTACCTGGCTGGGTTGCGAATGGATACTCAGATGCACATTAGGATGTTTTCTCCACAGACTATGAAGCATTGTCTACTGTTGGGACGTCTGTATGAGAAGGCTCATCCTAGGAAATATGTGGTTTCAAATTGGTCAAGTCCTAAAGTGTTTGCAGGAAATTCTCCATCCAAGAATCAGCTGCATCAAAGGAAGGAAATAAAGTTTACTGGAGGGCAGAAGAGGGAGAAACCTAAGGAGAGGAGAAATCAACACCTACCTTCTTGACTCCACCTCAGATAGGCGAGAAGAGAGCTAAAGGCCTCTGTTATTTCTCTGATGAAAATACATACCATAACATTTTCAAACTCATCACAAACGCAAGGCTCAACTTTATAGATTAGAAGGTATAGAAGGAGATGATGAGAAATATGAAGATTGTGAAGAAGATGGTGATATAATGAACGAATTAGCCAAAGTCCACGTATTACCACAAATCTCAATTAATGCAGTAGCTGGAATTTCGGATTACAAAACCATGGGGGTTAAAGAAATTCATGAGAAGAAGAGTCTCTTTATTCTGATAGACTCAGGGTCCACTCACAATTTTATGGATCTTAAGGTAGCTGAGAGATTAAAGTGTAAGACTAAACCAGCGGGGTTGGCTAAGGTTTCTGTAGGTGATGGTGGTAAAATAGGGGTAAGGTCCAGGGTAGAGGAGTTTCTTTGGACATTTCAAACAGTCCTTTTTTGTGCAGATTTTATGGTGATTCCATTGGGTGGTTGTGATATGGTTCTTAGTATACAGTGGCTTGAAACATTAGGACCTATTACATGGGATTTCAAGAAGTTGGATATGGGGTTTGTTATAAACAGGCAAAAGGTGTTGCTTCATGGGATTAAACATGGATCTTTGAGAGAAGTGAAAGCTAACAAGCTTTATAAGCTTAAGGAGGATGAAACTCATGTGGCAATGATCACTTTTCAGGACGAGGGTGACAGGAATGATCATATGATGTGATAAGCTCAAATTTGCCTTTGAACTACTCTCTCAAATTAAGAGATCGATTGTAGTACTTATGATTATCGAATCCACAGGGAATCAAGGAAACACAATAGATTTAAAACTTTCGAATTATGCTAAGCGGAATAAATTAGAATGCAAAAACAAGTAAATAAGAAAATAGTGAACGGATGTGAATCAATTAAAATAAAAGCTAGGCACAGAGAAATCTCAGGTGAATCAGAATTGTAGATATAAATAAACGATAGGAATTATTAAGCACAGCTCCTAAACATGAACACGAATATAAAATCAATCAGTTGTTGTCGCTGCAGAGATTATCTATGTCTAAATCCTAGAAAGACAACTGTCGTTGTGAATCTTATAAATCTTAAACAAGCATTAATATCAGGCTCAATTGTTCATAAAACCCTAAACCAAATGTATTTGCTCAAAGAAATTTTGCTCATCAAAGACTAGTTCTAACAATTAATAACAATGTCGTGTCTATCAATTAACCTAAGATCAAATTCTAGGTCGCGAATCTAAAATCAGCAATAAACACAAGTCAAGATGAAGAATTTATAATGATTTTATTCCTAATAATTAAATCCATTCTAAAAATTTATCAAACACCTTTGAATAACCCTAAACCTAACAAGAGAACTACTCAGACATGACTAATGAAGCAAACATCATATTTATTAATGGATATCTCTTAAACTCAGTAAAATAAAGCGTTCACCCAAACAATGGCTTAAAACATCTATATATAGGTTACAAAAACGTCATAGGCCTAATTGCAAACATCTGGGCTTTTTGGAGCAAAAAGGGAAATCTTCCAAATTTGATATTCTGGTCGCTGGAATGGTAGTATCGAGCGACACTGTCTTCTCTGTCGATTGAAACTCACTTTTCACTTGTGTTGAGCGACATCATTTCCTCTGTCGATCAACACTCACTTTTCACTCGTGTCGAGCGACATCACTTCCACTGTCGATCGACACAAATTCTAAATATAGAGTCCTTGTACCTAGTAATAAACACCAACGACTCGAAAACACCAAAAGACTCAAGATAATGGACTTATATCATGGTAAAAAATGGGTAAAAACCATGATATATCATGATACTCTGGGCAGTGGAAATGAAAGAAGAGATGTCAAAACCGGCAGTGGAAGCAGTGTTGCAGGATTTTAAAGATATTTTTGAAGAACCAAACGATTTACCACCTTTTAGGAAGGATTTTAACCACAAGATACCACTGTTGGAAGGTTCTGATCAGGTAAATCCAAGGCCATACAAGTATGCAGTTTATCAAAAAAATGAAATAGATAAGATGGTAGAAGAAATGTTGGGTAGTGGAACAATACAAACTAGTTCTAGTCCCTATGCATCACAAGTAGTCCTAGTTAAGAAGGAGGATGGTTCTTGGAGACTTTGTGTATATTATAGGAAATTGTATAGTATAACAGTGAAAGATAGATTTCCCATTCCCTTGATTGAAGACTTGATGGATGAGCTGGGGGGTTCTAAGGTATATTCTAAGATCGATCTAAGGGCAGGATACCATTAGGTGAGAATGGATCCTAAGGATATACATAAGACTACTTTTATGACACATAGTGGTCATTATGAGTATAGAGTATTGCCATTTGGCTTAACAAATGCTCCAACAACCTTTTAAAGCCTAATGAATTAGTCTTTAAGGCTTTCTTAAGACAGTTTGTACTTATCTTCTTCGATGACATACTAATCTATAGTCCATCAGAAGAGTTGCATTTGGAAAATTTACGTTTGGTATTTGAAGTTATGCGAAAGAATCAATTGTATGCAAAGAGGAGTAAATTTGCCTTTGCAACATATCAAGTGGAATATTTGGGTCATTGCATTGCTGCTGAAGGAGTATCCACTAATCCTAATAAGATCAAGGCAGTTAAGGAGTGGCCTATTCCTTCTAATCTCAAACAACTAAGGGGATTTTTGGGTTTAGCTGGTTATTACAAGCATTTTGTGAGAAATTTTGGGGTGATAGCTAAGCCATTAACAACTTTGACTAAGAAGGAAGCATTTGGGTGGTCTAGTGAAGCACAAGAAGCTTTTGAAGAACTGAAGGAAGCATTATGTACAGCTCATGTGTTGTCTCTACCCTTATTTGATAAACCCTTTGTGGTGGAGACTGATGCTTGTAGACAGGGTATAGGAGATGTCTTGATGCAGGAAGCCTGCACCGGAGCCACCATCGGTAACCGCTCTAGTATCTACATCAACAAACCCTCAAGAGGATCCATACGATCCTGAGCTGGAGTAATACCCACATCTGGGCCCACTCCACCACCAGCTAACCCGGCGCCCCTCCCGGCACCAACAACACCCACACTGGCACACGCGCTGGTCTCACTCATAGATCCTGCATGATATGTCTGAGACTCAGACACCTGCGTAGCACTCGTAGCCACGCCACTAGATGACTCGCCCATATGCCCCTAACCACGACCTCTATCTCTACCAAGACCTCTACCTCCAGTATCCATCAATCTACATTTCCCAAAAACACAGCCAAAGATACTATAACAACAGAAGACAGAAGTCACAAACAAACATAAATACTTACCGCGGAATCTCTTTAAAGGCCGAAGAGGATGATTCTAAGACTACTAACTGATTAACAACACATAATCAATTAAACACATAGTCTCAGACATCCAATTACATTGTCCTAAAAAGGTCTAGGCTCTGATACCAAAATGAAACAACCAACATTTTATTTTCTATAAATAATCAACCCGAATTAATAATCCCATAATTATTAATTCTCAACGGCTAATTCAATAATTTACCAATACTCATTCAAATAATTCTAGCAACCTAAACAACAGGTTCCGCTAGAAAAGCAATAACAACTAAAACCTTAATCATCATTTTCCTACGCCATGATTCTGTGATCTCACAAATCCTTTACCTGCAACACATGGAAAATAAGAGTTGCGTGAGTATTATCATTATCACAAATACTTAGTGAAGCGGTTATCCCGCCTACCGGATACATAATAAGAGAAATAGAATGCCAATACTACACGATCAAACAACATTCAACAATATTTAAAAATCAACATCATACCAAGTGGTATCGATCGACACTCCCACGTGGTGTTGATCGACACTCCAATCTAAAACGCACACTTCACAATCGGGTGTCGATCGACACAACCACTAGGTGTCGATCGATACTCCCTTCTCGCACACAAGCCTCGTGATCCTAAAGGTGGTGTTGATCGACACTACCTCTGGGTATCGATCGACACCTCTCGCAGATACCTAATACGAGGCAAATCCTCTCGATCGACACCTCTCGCAGATACCTAAACCAAGGCAAATCCTCTCGCGACTCAATTTTGTTTCTTTGTACGAGATTGATCACGACTCAATCACACGATATCACACAGAAATCACAGAAACAAACATAAACATCACCAATCAATCAACCAATTCCCTAACAATCTACTCCCATATCCACGATCACGCACTCACCTAGATTACGGATTCAAAGGGAAAAAAGAAACGAAAGAACGGCGAAGAACAGCGAGGAATACCACCGATCAGACCACCACGAGTCTGGAAATTTGTTCAAAGGATCACGGCTACGAAGAACGATGATCCTAAACCTCTAAAACTCTCTAAACAACGTTCCTATGGATTTGTTTGCAACAATCCACAAGAACAACCACTTTTCTCTCTCAAATCACCTTATTTCTACTTCTCTCTCACAGCCACGATCTGCAGAAACGTTATATAAGAGAGCCCTAGGGTTTAATCCATTAAACCGAGCCAAACCATGATTAAAAACTTAATTAACCCGGTTCTGCAACGTTGGTGTCGATCGACACCCTCACCAAAATGCTCTATTTTGGTTTCGGGATGTTACAAGAGTGATTGTGAGTTTTGGTGAATCCTTAGAGAAAGAAGTCTCTGATTCTCGTGTTCTTCCTTGTTTTCGTTCATTCTCAACCTAGTTTAGGTTGCTGGTTTATTTGGAATTGATGAATTGGTGTTTATTGGTTTATGGAATATTGGTTTGATTTAATGAGGTAATTGGTTTAGTTGGTTTTATGTTTCCGCTGGTCTTGAGATTGATTTGCTGGTTTAATGTGATTGAGTTGAGTATTAGTATTTATGGGAATACTAATTCAGAATTTAATATTTTAACCCAAAAAAAGGCGTTAGGTTGTTTCACCATCGTTTGAAAATCTTTGCAAGAATGTCATCTTTTTTTTCACTTAACTTTTATATTTTTGGGGTTTCAGTTAACTATTATATATTTAGGGTATAGTTTTTTTGGGGGGGGGGGGGGGGGGGGGGGGAGAGAGAGAGAGTTAGAGTTCGGGTTTTGAGAGAGTGAAAAAATTAATGATTTTGTTTATTTATAAAATGTGGCATGTTTGCAATAAAATTTTTAAAGGTGGCATATTTGAAAAAATTATTTTCAAAGGTGGCATGTTTGTAATTCCCTCAAACATCAACCATTTTGATATAAGGAATTAAATAAAACTCTAAAACATCAAATAATTTGATACTAATAAAGTATGAAATGTATAAAACATGTATTTATAAAAAAAATGCAATCTGTGAAAATGAATTATACCATTTTTCTTATGTAAAATTATTTAAAATCATTATCTCCGCGTATAACGCGGGAAATCACCTAGTTGGCTTAAAATAAATTGATAAACAGTTGACCTAATAATATATTAGTTATGTTCGACAAAAAATGTCACATCCCGGTTTCTAGAAATAGATGGTGTATGCGTGCTTAAAAGAATTGATTTGGCTACCTTTATCACCAAAGTGTACTTATCTTTTTGGTCACAGGTCTTGAAAGAACTCTAGAGTTAAACGTGCTTGAGAAAGAACCACCTGTCACAGGTCGCAGGCTTTGCTAGAGTTCGGGTTTTGAGAGAGTGAAAAAAAAAATTAATGATTTTGTTTATTTATAAAATGTGGCATGTTTGCAATAAAATTTTTAAAGGTGGCATATTTGAAAAAATTATTTTCAAAGGTGGCATGTTTGTAATTCCCTCAAACATCAACCATTTTGATATAAGGAATTAAATAAAACTCTAAAACATCAAATAATTTGATACTAATAAAGTATGAAATGTATAAACATGTATTTATAAAAAAATGCAATATGTGAAAATGAATTATACCATTTTTCTTATGTAAAATTATTTAAAATCATTATCTCCGCGTATAACGCGGGAAATCACCTAGTTGGCTTAAAATAAATTGATAAACAGTTGACCTAATAATATATTAGTTATGTTCGACAAAAAATGTCACATCCCGGTTTCCAGAAATAGATGGTGTATGCGTGCTTAAAAGAATTGATTTGGCTACCTTTATCACCAAAGTGCACTTATCTTTTTGGTCACAGGTCTTGAGAGAACTCTAGAGTTAAACGTGCTTGAGCTGGAGCCACCTGTCACAGGTCGCAGGCTTTGCTAGGAACCACATGTTGTTGCTGCCTCCTCGGCTGAACAGCTAGAGCAGCAAGAACAGCCACTACCGCTGCCTGATCCCTCAGGTCCTCCTCAATAGCAGCAGGTGTCTCAACCAATTTCGCCCTCGAGGCGTACTTGGTCACTCTATACCTCGTCCTCATATCAGGTCGAAGTCCTCTCAATAACCTCTTCACCAGTTCATCCTCCATGCCTTTACCAGCATAAACCAGGAGTTTACCGAACTCCGCATCAAACTCCCGCACAGACCTGTCACCCTGAACCAGCTCTACAAACTGCGTCTCTAACCGGTCTACAGCCTCTTGAGGAAAATACTTGGCATTGAACTCATACAAGAATTCTCCCCAAGTCCACACTGTCTATCTCCTTTTGGCCTCAACACCTCTCCACCAGTGATGCGCATCACCATTCAAATAGTGAATCGCCAGATCCACTTGATACTCCTCCAGACACCTGCTAGAGCGGAAATTCCTCTCCAACCTCATCTGTCACTCATCAACCACCTCAGAACTGATACCACCCAAGAAGAATCTCGTGCCAATCCTCTGCATTTGACCCATCATAGCCATATAAGAGGGAACCTCCTTTGTAACTGCAACCCTCGGCTGCACCTCTACCACTGGTGGCACTACTGGAGCATGTACTCGTACCGCACACTTAAGCATGTTGCAGCACCAGTCCCTCCGGCACCGCCAATCCTCACACTAGGACTCGCACTTGTCTCACTCACTGACCCCTCCTGATGAGTCTGCGAATTAATGACCTGATCCTACGTGGCACTCTAGGCCACACTCTTGGCGGACTCACTCACTCGTCCCCGACCACGACCACAACCTCTAGCAGTTGTATCCATCACTCACTGCATTTACTAAAAATACAGACTAAGCATACTAGAACTCCAAAAATAAAAATCACACAACACTTACCGTTACTCATAAAATTGACTAACTACTCATAATCAATTTTACCACATAGTTTCAAATCAACCATTTAACCGCCTTAAAACCGTAAGGGCTGTGATACCAAATTGAAACAACATAACCCAATTATTAACTGAAACAAGCTAACCCGATTTTTTTTTAAACAATTAATTTCCGAATTAATTATTCCCATAAATACTTAATTCTCAACTCCATTAATTTAATTAAACCAAGCAAACCAGCGGAAACACATAAATCAATTTAAACCAGAATTAAACCAATAATCCAATAAATTCATAAATCAAATCAATACTCAATTCAATAAACCAACTCATCAATTCCAATAATCCAGCAACCTAAACCAGGTCTAAACTCAATAAACAAAACACATAAACCAAGTCCTAAATCATCCTCTCCTCATCGTCATGATTCCACGAGCACACTTTTTCTTAACTTGCATCATGTGGATAAAAAAGATGCGTGAGTATTATCATAAATACTCAGTGAGACGGTCATTCCATCTACTAACTATACACACAAGTTAAACGAAATGTCAAGACACACACACAACAAAGTCAGTAAACATCAAAACAACAATTTACGCAACGAGCAGCTGTTGGTGTTGACCGACACACTCCTTGTGTCGATCGACACTAGGTAGCAAAAACCATAGAATCGAGTCTATCCTCTCTTGGCTCGAATCCGGGTCTTAACAGACGACCACCTGCATCGAAAATACCAAAAAAACACACAAAAGAGCAAGTATAACACAAGAAACATCCATCACATTCATCAATTCAATAAAAATCATTCAACCAATGCATCAAAATATCCGTTTAAACATCACTAAACTTTAGCTTTTGGGAATGGATTAAGGATCGATCATGAAAATCAGACTCGAACAACCTCAAAAACCTCTGATTTCTCTTCTAATTCTCGAAGAACGACACCACAAATCAATTCCTCGAACCTTTAGACCTTTCACAAGCCACAAACTAGCATTTTCGATCAATAATCAACTCAATCTCTCTTTCTCTTCTAAAAATCACTAAACTTCTGATTTTTCTGATCAGAACACGGACGGTTCGTGTTTATAAAGACGCACCTAGGGTTTCCAACCCTAAACCACACCAAAACCGGACAATAAAATCAAACAGATTCTGACCAGAGAGAGAGAGAGAGAGTTGGATAAATAAGTAATTTTACCTTCCACTAGGGGACCAAAAAATGACAGATTTTGAAAGGTTTTGTGTTATGGCAGATTGAAAAAAAATTCTCCAAATTATGGCAGATTTTATAATAATTTCATAACTTTTCAAGGTTTTTTTCATAATTTTGCAATCAAATATAATAAATTCGAAATTATAAAAATGAAGTAAAAATATGATGTGATAATGACGTGACAAAAAGAAAAGAGAGCAAAACTAACTTTATTTATATAGCTTTCCAAATAAATAAGACACCAAAGCCGCCCTTCTTTTAACCCATAACATTTTCATACAGTAATAATCGAGACATCTACATTTTTTGTGATGCTGCCGAGGATTCGTCCATATAAACAGAAAATGGTATGTTTCAGCTTCTTCATTCCTTGAAAGAGTTCCATCAATTCTGAAGCAATAAAATTGTTCAGAATTTACACACGAATTTCAAGTATAATTTACATAGTAGTTCCTTTACCAAGAATAAGACGTAACCGAAGGTAGCTCATCAAGATCACTGATCTGGAGATTATCGACTTCTCAACAAAATCTGGAGATAAAAAAAAAAAAGCAAAACGAAAAATCTACTTTTTAACTTCATCCTTTAAAAATTGAATAGATAAGTTCCAAACTCGATAATATATTGATGAGAGTAAGAACTCGAAAGTTACCTGGTTCAGAAGTCGGGTTGAAGCCAAGCCCATATACCGCATATTTGGCATAAGCGAGTAATCTCACCCGTTGTGGAGCACCTAACTTCAAAGTGATTGACCGTATGAGTCCACTGTGATAGAGCATAACAACGAATTAGTGTACAAGGAAGCCATGAATAAACTCCTTTTCCATTTTCAATTACGTATAAAACTGAGGATCGAGGATTCTACTCTGTTCTAAGTACTGTGAGAAAGTCAGGTGGAAGAGACCCCATGAAAGTTGTTACGTCTTCCAATTTCAGAAGCTTTAGCTCCTGTTTCAGCTTTTGCCTTTCTTGTATAGACATTCCTTTTCCCAGTCCTGATTTGCTATCACCAAGAAGAGGAGGCACATACAAAGATAAGACCTTTCGGAAGAAAAAATGTTAATGAAACGCAAAATGCGCATCACTGTTCTCTACAGTCATAATCTTAGTGACTAGCCTTAAGATGATGCACATATACCTTTCACTAGTTCTTCCGGTGAAAATGACAGGGAAGAATTTCGCATATTGTCCAACCCCAAACTGTTTCCCTAATTCCTGTATTTTGTTTGAGTCTAGAAGAATCAAAGCCTCCCACAACCGACAAAAGTCCCGCCTAAATCCTTCATCCAATGTTTTACAGTTCCCGTGGTCTAGCAGAACTTTTTATCCAAATTTCAAAGAAGATTAAACGTTCTATAATTAAAATCTGGAACCAGTGAGAGGTCAAGATAGAATTACGAACACAAAACATACCTAAAGAGAAGCCGTTCTGGCCTCCAGGAGAAACTAGTATATTTCCAGGATGTGGATCACCATGTATGAATCCGTGTACAAATATCATTTCAGCAAACACTTCAACCAATACTTTAGCAACCTATGATAATATGGGGAAAACTTCATTACTTCTTTACTAGCATAGAATTTGTCGGTCTAATACCCGCCACAAGCCAAATTCGCGTCCCAATTGAATTTCTTTTTTTTTTTTTTTTTTTTTGGTCACATTCCCAATTGAATTTCTTAATTCAGACATATTCTCTAAGAAAAAAAGCAATATGCATAAGAAGTTGTTACCAACCTTTGTCGGACTTAAATTAGTGCTTTTAAGGGATTCCACATCATCAACCTGAAACCTAATGAAACTCAAGTTAGTATATCTACATTACCAACATGCCAACTCTGTATATCTACAATTTTTGTATTAGACGTAGATCAACCGTACAAATGAATAACTGTGTCGAACGTCATTACCTTGAAACCCTTGCAGAACTGCATTGTCAGGACTTGAGTAGTTGTGAACTCCTGAATATTAATATGGATGATAAAATTTAGAAAACAAAATGCTGATTCAACATGTACTAAAACAGATCAGGAAGACGGAAAAAACTAATGCGATCAAAATCAAAAAGACCATGCAATGAATGATACTGGTACAGTTATAAAAATTCTTCAGCCATACCCAAAACACTTTAGGAACAGTAATCATTTTGTTATGTTTGAAATTTTTGGCAATTCTCTCCGAGTTTTTTGCCTCATGTATAAAATCTGTGGACAAGAAGATTAAAACTAAATGAATCATCGGATTTACTACAGAGAAAATACCAAATAAAAAAAACACAACTTATGTAAGTGCTTGGCTCCGAAGTTTTAATTTACTGACCAAGTTCCTGAGAAATTGACTCTACGAATTCATAAACCAGCCAGTCAAATCTGTATTCTGGAAAAATCTGCGAAGTGAAAGAAAAAGGATGTTTAAGAAATTACAAGCGGCTGCATATGATACACAGCATTTATATTATAATCCAATATGCAAACACAACTTATGTAAGTGCATCATTGATCTCAACTAACACCTTCCACAACAATACAAGCTAGGGTCACAATCACCACAGAACGAATGAAGTTTAGATGGAAGTAAAATACTGAAGTTTAGATCAAATGCACCTTTGCGACTGATTTTGAAAGGAGCGACATAATCATTGTATCTAACTTCATGTTCTGCTTCAATCCAGGGTATTGCACCTATTACAGCACACCAAAAATGAAAAAAAAAAAATGAGCACCTGGTTAATTAATATTACCAACAGGACTGAGGTATACCCCGATTTACATCATAAGAAGCATCATCATAAATGATGAAAGGGAAATAAGATAAACCGGAAAATAGAAAGAAATTATTCGAAAACCAATCTTTCAAGTATCCCAAGTGAAATGATGAAAACATGGTAAAGAACATAAGCAAATTAAAACGGTTATCGCAGTGAGGAGTTAACCTTTACTGCTACTTCCTGAAAATTCTTTAATACAGCATGATGTACTTGAGCAATAGATGCTGCCGCAATCGGTTCCTCATCAAATGATAAAAATCTGACATTTTAACCATGAGGGAATGTCTCGCAATTAACGAAGTCAGAAAGAAAACAAAACTTGGTGGATTTCACTCAACTCTCATACTATTAATCAGTATACACATCAATGGCTGTAGAATAACTATAAAACACTTACATATCTGTGAGATTTTGACCCAAGTTGCTAGTCAGGACGTGTTTTATTTCTTGGAAATTACAAGGAACTGCCTTCAATGATTTTTACAATTTAGAAACAAAAGCTTCATAGTTCATCAAAAGAGAGAAAACGGTTAAGTAACACAAAAACTTTAATTTCGGATACTATTCACACCTGATCCTGCAACGAGGATAGCGCCAACGAGTACTCTTTCGGAACGAGCTTCAACGTAGCCACGAACTGACCAGCTTTCACATAGAAACCTTTATTACTTTCACATAGTTTAAGAATTCGTTTCGCAGACCGTGAATGAACCTACACAAATGATGAAGTAACACAAATGTTCAAATCACAAGAATGAATCATATCATAATTCTAACAAAAAGCAAAAGTAAATTCCACAGCAATGTAATTGTAACGTATCATGAATAACAATCACATGAAACAAATTCAAACTCCTAAAGCCATTGATAGTCCAAAAAGTTGAGAAGCTTGGGAAACCTCCGTTAATTTCTGAAGATACTCATCGGAATCCACCGGAAACCCACGCAAACTCAACTTGTAATCCGCGACGGTGAGAGAGATCTGCAAGTGAAGAACAAGAGAATGAAATGAAATTGGATTGAGAAGGGATTAATAAACCTATAGAGAGAGAAAAAAACGAACGTCGAAGATAGCGCGAGAAGAACGGAAGACGCCTTCAATCGCCGTCGCGATTGTGATGGAAGGAGAGTCTCGGTAAACTAATACGGCGGCGCCGCCGGTTACGGCAGTCAGAGCTAAGCTGGTGAACGATCTCGCGGGATATTTGAACCTACTGCGGAGAATCTCCATGTTCGTGAGATATTTATGAGTCTCCGGTTAAACGGAGAAGAAGACGAAGCTACACACTTTTAAAAGGATCCGACTAGTGTCATATAGGGTCGGATCAATCGACAAAATGTAATGGGCCAAGATTATGTTAGGCCCATTATGGCAATTTAAAGTGGGCCTAGGCCTGCTATGAACGAATCTTGAGTCCGGGATGGTACTAAATCCTATTGTGATTGTTCCAAGAACGTGTTCTCCGATTCAGTAATCATGTGAAACCTATGAGTTACGTGATTCCTTAGAAAGATCCTAAATGACGGAACCACCCAGTGCCGGCCCTGAGTACAGTGCACCCAGTGGTTTCATAAAAGTTAAATGTAATTTTGTATAGAATTTCACTAGTGCACCCATTAAACTATGACATTGTGCCCCCATTACTTTAAATTATTTGATGAATAGTAGACTAAAATCAACTAGATAAAGCCCAAAATATGAGGAATAACATAAACCCATTTAACAAGAACAAAAAAAAATTAGCTGAAATCATAAAGCCCGCATGTTTATCCTATTAAAATTAAATCTCTAAATGTTTTATTTAAGGCCGGAAATCAAAAACTCAAGCAGTGTTATATTCAGCCATCTTTCGTCTAAAATGGCAATCATTATAATGTCTAAAGACGATTCAGTGGAATCAGTGGTCAATGGGATGATGAGTGGTGCTTGCGACTATCTTATAAAACCGATAAGAACTGAAGATCTAAGAATGATATTTAAACACATGGCAAATAAGACGCAAGGAAGGAGGAGTGTGGCTGCCGGAAAGGCAGAAGAAAAGGCGCCGGGAGCCACGGAGAAGTCATCCTCTGTTGGAGATTTCGCCATAAGAAATTCTAACAAGAGAAAAAGAGGCAATGAGGAGGATCATGATCATGATCGTGATCGTGATCGTGTTTCCACCTCCAAGAAAAGGCGAGTCGTGTGGGATGATGACCTTCACAAAAAGTTTCTCGCCGCCGTGGAACAGCTTGGCTTCGACAATGATGTTCTAAAGAAAATTCTGGAGTTGATGAACGATCCGACCATCTCTCGGAAAAACGTAGCCAGCCATCTCCAGAAATTCTAGATGAATTTGAAGAAACAAAATGAGCAGAAGGAGAGAGAGAAGAACGTATCTTTAACAACTCAACAAAAGGGAAAAATGTATGGTGGAAAAGAAGGAATCGGCTTCTACAAAAGAGGAGAAGTTCAATTTCCAAAATATCATATCAACAACATCCCTCAACCTTGTGTGCAACAACAACATATCATGAACACTAATCCCACGACAAAAACTCTCGGACATCATTATCTCGGTGATGGAGTATATGTTGCAGTTTCCGGAAGAAACCTAGTGATGACTCATCACCACCAACAGACTTCAGAGTTGTCATGTATGGTGAGCACGGAAGAAATTTTTGGTTATAATAACTTTGGGATGCATAATGAGGATGAGATTGCAGTCAGAAATTTGACTTGCTTGTTCATGCAGAACTCACAGGAGGTGGGTATGCTCCAATTTCACGAGTCGGTGATGGCGACCACTTCTATGATTCTCAATCATCATCATTCCTCTGCTTCTCAAGATGGACGTTCATGCAACTGAGCCATCTATGTTGCATTTACCTTCATTTCCTTCTTACCCACATAGCTCTTTTCTTGATCAGCAAGACATCTTAACGATGGCAGATGAAAGTAGAATATTCAACTACGATAGTGCCTACTCTGCGGACAACAAGAACAACAACAAATTTACCTAGTATGACTTGAAATGATTATATTTGGTTTTTTGAAATTAATCCAAAATTGGGATCTGCAAAAAGAGAATAGAATAGGTCACGATCGGGGCCTAGAATCAAGATGAAAGATAAGTAGGGAGATCCAAGGATAAAGTTTAACGTTGATCTCATTGTTTCTAAGATTTTGGATTTGATGAAGATTCTCTCTTTTGTACATGTTTGTCTTAGCATGCGCTTATAAATTGAATTCAACAACCAGTATGTGTTCTTTCCTCATCCAGAATAAGAATTTGCAATAGTTGAAATGGTTTGAATTTTAAAAAAAATGTTTTATTTAATTTTTATATTCATTTATTTTAATGTTGATAATATTATTTTGAGGAATTCCCTAATACGCCACCATTTATTGAAAAATTTCAAAAATACCACTTTTTCAATAGTTTCAAAAATACCACAAATACAAAAATTATTTTCAATAGATTTGTAATTTAAATTTTTGGATTTGAGTTAACTATTCCCAAATTAGGGTATAGTTTTAGGAGGTATGTTTGAGTTTGGGGTTTAGTGTTGAGTTTGAAATGTCAAAACTTCATTTTAACTTTGTGAAATTTTTAGAATTTTGAACAAAAATGGTATTTTTGAACTTTTTAAAAAATGGTAGATTTTTTAGAATGTGTGCTCCCACTAATTTTTTTTTCCTTAGATTCGCCCCTGCCTGAGTAGAAAGCTCACCAAGCATGTGTGTTTGGGGTCTTTATTATGGTTAAGTAATTTAAGGGCCAATAATTTCCCAAAAAATCTAATAGCTTAGCTAGTTTAATCCGGGATTTGTACCTACCAGTCCGTGGTTTGAACCCCTATTATGTTTTTTATTTTCTTAATGAATTAATGTGCCAATTTTCTTTTCTTTATATAAATTTTTTTTTCCGTCTAGAATACTTTCGTATTAAAAGGTGAAATAAACTTCCAACGATTACAACTTAAACTGAGTATTACATATGATCTAAAAACGGCACAGATACACGTCCGTCCGAGAGTAAGAGCCGACACGAGAACAAATCCGTCCAGGAGCGGAGCCCAAACATGGGGAGCATACGATAAGGTAGATAAAATCAAATTAAGAAACTACAACCCAAGGGGTATCATCAAGAGCTGCAACTTCTCAAAGCTCCACAATAATCTTTATTGGAAAGCTACCAATGACGACACATCGATAAACATAGACCTCCCATAGCAAATAAGATATACCGGCGATGTCATTCACGAGACATTTGTACGCGTGAATAGAAGCTGCAATGAATGGGCCAAATCTCGATTGGATCTGTTGGGTAGTGACAAGGAGCGACTGCGAACCAAACCAGGTAGCATCGGTCTCAGCAAACCGAGATAAGAGCAAGATCGACCCAGTGAGGAAACAAAGACCACACGAGAACCTGAAAAATTGCAGAATTGACAATAAACCCTAGCTAAATTGCAATATGGAAATCTGACACATAGAACAAAGATCTAAACGAAAAACAACTAATTAGGAGGTGATAATCCCAACCCAAAAGGATAGAGACCAATCTCAAACCAAATCCGATCAAAAATAGATCTAGAAAAAATCAAGATCTAAAAACCGG
This sequence comes from Draba incana, assembly GCA_963576765.1. Lineage (NCBI taxonomy): Eukaryota > Viridiplantae > Streptophyta > Magnoliopsida > Brassicales > Brassicaceae > Draba > Draba incana. The sequence continues at coordinate 22,199,361 of OY755209.1, forward strand.
ATCTGAAATCTCACACCATCTAACAACTAAACCGCGAAAGAAACAAAGCTTAAAAGAGAAAAGAGAAACATGGATCCAGCCCAGTCCTAATCGGAGCCACCGGAGCTAAACTCGCCGAAAAAACAAAAGGTGTAGCAGGCGGAGGTTTTGAGGGAGGGAGGGGCTCACGCCCCAATCAATCAGATTTTTTTTTTTTTTTTTTTAGATCAATGGTCCAAAATTTTTAATTATTTATTTTTTAATGAATTAATGGGCCAATTTTAATATTTTTTTTTATGAATCAATGGCCCAAATTTTTTAGTTTTGCTTGGGGACATAAATAGTCGGCACCATCCATTCCAAAATTTTGTTATTCAGTATCCAAAAGTAGGTTCTTATTATTCTGATCTTGCCTCTAGCCTGAGACATCTCCTTGAAAATGAGATATTGTAGCAAAAGAAAAGTTTGTAACCATGCCTACGAGTACAGAGGCATATTTTGATTTGAATGTCGATGGATCCTTGGAATAAACCACGTCGGTGTCTCAAACAACCTTTTTCGTAGTCATCTAGTGATGTACCTACCCAGGGCCGGTCCTGAGGGCAAGCGGACAAAACCTATGCTAGCGGCCCTTATATCAATCCTCATATTTTTTTATGACAAATCGGCCCTCAAATCATAAAAATTTCTTTAGCTCTAATAGTTAAATTGACCTATTTTTTATTTTTGCTTGCGGTCCATTGAAACTCAGGGCCGGCCCTATACCTACCAAATAAAAAATTAATGTTAATGCAAGTTAATTTGAATACCTGCTCATTTCCGGTCTCAGCTGGACAAAATGTTAAACGTGTTAACAGGAGTCAATTAAGAGCTAGTTTAGTATACCCGTTACCACCCACAAACATTGCGTTTGCGGGTGGTAGCGGTTCCTAGCGTTTGACAACAATCATGGAAAACGCTTTCTACCGCTCCAAATCGCTCAAAACCAAAAGCTGCTTCCATCGAGCGTTTGAAGTTGCGAGCAGTTGCGGGTGGATTTATTTTTTATTAGAAAATAAAATAAAATCCACTTAAAAATCAGAAAATATATAATAAATTTTTAAAATTCAAGATTTGAATATTATAATTATGAAATATATAAATAATTTGAATTTTTTAATTAGTAATTTATTATAAGTTTATATTTATAAAATCTTCATACCAAAATTCTTTTAATAAATTACGATCACAAATTTATATAAATCTAACAAACTTAAAAAATAAAATAAAACATTAATCTACTAAAGAAACAATTCCTCCGTTAAATTTATAACTTTCATCCGAAAAAATAAAATAAAAATAAAAATAATAATAATAATAATAATAATAATAATAAATAACGTAATTATCATATACATGATTTTCCAGTATTTAAATTTATTGAATTAATAATTTTTATATTTTATTATAATAATATGATATTTGATATTTTTTATAATTATTTAATGTGTTTATATTGTTAATTTATTATTTAACCGCTACTGCACCCTCTGTCAACCAATCATAAATATCCCGCAAACGCACCAACTTTTAACCGCTGCACCAGTCGTTCAAATCGCTCAAAAATGCTTGAAACCGCAACCGCCTGCTTTCGCAAACTCCCGCAACCGCAACCACTGCGGCTACACCAGTCAGACTCTAAACCAAATGTCCGGTTAGTGATAATATGATAAACTTCATCTCAACTTAAGAGCTTTTGTACTATTGATTTGCTAGACCCCCTTAATATAGCAATCCAAACTATATCCTCCTATACTTTTTATTTCGTCGCTACACCACCTAAACTATTGGGTTTCATTGCTAAACTACCCAAACTATTTAATTCTACATATGCAATTAAATTTGTCGAATCGCGTTCACTGTTTTGAAATCGTGTTTTGTAATTGCGATAAGATGAATCGATTTACAAAAATACAAGAACCAATTAGCAAAAAAAAAATCCAATACAAAAGTCAATTTACGATCCCAAACTGATTCTTCTTCTTCTTCCCATTATCTCTCTCATATCAATATCGAATATTTAAGAGAAAGTTTGACTAATCTGCTCAATTCCCATTATGATTATCTTCATGTAATCCATATTGATCAATTCCCATGAAGCAATGAATCAGAAGATAACACATCACTCCGAAAAGTATCTTACACATAATCCTGAAATTTAATGCATGAAGTATACAACCCCATATGAATGACCCAAATTCGATTCGAACAAACCTTTGGTATGAGCAAATGTATGAGTTTAGTCCAGTGCCCGCTCAAAATTATTTTGGGTCATAGGGTAAAAAAAAAAAATTTGGCCCTTTAAATTTTGCTTTTTGTAACTTTGTTTTGCTAATTAAAAATATTTTTTTATAACTTCGGTTAAATAAACAAATAAATATATTATAAAAATATTAAATGACTTTTTATTTTATTTATAACTAAATTTAATCTGAATTATTTTTGAGAAAAAAAATTAAAAAATTTTGGATCCCTTAATTTTTTGGGACATGAGGTGCGACCCCCTTAGTGAGCCGCCCTGGGTTGGGGTAATGTAATTATTGAAATGTGTATTATTTACTAGTAGATATTTTACATGTGAATATCGTAATCAATATTTAAAATATACAAAATATATATAAATGAAATCATAAACAAAAAACAAAAAAAAAAGGAAAGAATACAGCAAATGTAGGCTCGAATACATCAAACGAAACTCACGCATACTTTTCTAAAATATAATGCATGAAATATACGACTCCGTATGAGGTTAGTTGCATGGAAACTCCGTCCGAGAGGCGTTTTTCATTTCAGAAACGTTTCGGAAACTGAAACTCTTGGAAACTCTATGGAAACACGTTTCTTAGAAAAAGAATATTTGGAAACACGTTTCTTAGAAATTTTTAATTTAGAAACTCAAATGGAAACTTGTTTCTTAAAAATCTTAATTTAGAAACACATTAGAAACATTCGATTCTATTAAAATGTGACGAAAACTTGTTTTTTCAATGTAATGATTAGTCCAGTGCCAGCTAAAAATTAAATACATTTATAACTTCAATAGGTTAAAATAAAAAATTGTGAAAAATTGCGTTTGTATGTGAAAACAACAAAATCATCATAATTTTTAACTTTAGTAAGTTATGTAATATTTATGTCTATTATTAGTGTTATTCAAATTCTTTTTAAATATTGTTTTGATATCGTTGTTTCATTTATCAATATATATTTATGAATGTATGTGTATGCGTTTCCAAAACGAATCCATTTCCTAATTTTTTTAAAAAAATCGTTTTCACGTTTCTAAACGTTTCGTTTCCACGTACTCGTTTCTATTTCCAAGCAACATAGGTATTGTTGGGGTCGGTTTTCACCCTTTTCAACAGTTACGTTTAAAGTCAAGCATATGAAGAAATGACTCTCTATACTTTCAACGAGCAAGGTAGAGTAAGCCCCTAAGTCTTACTGCGAAGAAAAGCGAAGCAAGTGATCGTGGAGTGAGGCGAAGCAGGAGCGGACTGGCACTGTGGATCGATCACAGGGTCGGCACTGTGGATCGACCACATGGTCGGCACTGTGGACCGACCACAGGCTCGGCACTGTGGATCGACCACAGGGTCGGCACTGTGGACCGACCACAGGCTCGGCTCTGTGGACCGACCACAGGCTAGGCTCTGTGGACAGACCACAGGGTCGGCACTGTGGATCGACCACAGGGTCAGCACTGCGGACCGACCACAGGCTCGGCCTCTGTGGGTCGACCGCAGGGTCGGCTCGGTCGCCTATCCTATCCTCAGCCCAATGCAGTCTCTGATCCATCAACATGAATGAAGCCTGAAGCCCACTCCAACGTGACCGACTCAAGCAAATACGATTCCGCGAAGGCTTAGGGAGTAGAACCGCCTTAGATGTAGTATATATATCTTTTTTTGTACAAACCCTAAGGGGATCCGCAATTTCATACACAAGCTTTGTACTCAACTTTACACAGCAATAAACACAACGCTTTCTCAATCTCTTGTGATCCTAGCTAAACATAGAATTCTCTAAATCCTCCTCACGAACTCTTACAAATTTAGTTGTGTTGGTTTCGACCCCCACAATTTGGCGCCGACTAAGGGGAACAGAGAGTTTCTGACTCACGAAAGCTAGGGTTTCGCAACACCGTCAAGATGTCAGGAAGTAACAGCATGAGCAGCAAAAGGGTCCTCGTCTCACAGGAACGACGAGGCAATAGAGAACTCCGTGGAGAACACCGCGCCTCGCGCTGCTGGCAACCTGACGGCTATCACGGAGATCAAGCAGATGCTTGAGACGCTAGAAAGAGAGCACGGGATCAAAAGAAGCAAAACGAAGCTACGATGAGCGAGCTGCGAGCGCTCAAGAGACAGACACGCAAAAGATCTCGTGCCCGTCCAACACGTCTCAGCTTCAACACGCCTCGAACCTATCGAAAGAACTGGAACAAGGAACTGCCGCCTCAGACCGATCGCACAGTCCCAGAAGACTTGCCTCCACCACCGCCTCATCGGGAATCTGATGCAACTCCCCAGCGTGTGGTGGAAGAGTCGGACGAAGATCAACCACCTCGGAGATGAGCCCGGACCGACACAGAAGCTTACAACGATTTCACTAATGAAGAAGGGGCTCCAGTCTTAGCGGAGCTCTACAGGAGAGAGCAGGAGCGCATGCCTCCACAAGGCTCCTGTGACGAAGAGGTGGCTACGCTGAAAGCCCAATTAGATCAGGTCGTCCCCGATCTGCAGACTACCAAGCTGGAGATGTACCGAAGCACGGGAAGGGCTCCTTGGGTTGCCTACGTGCTAGAAAAAGCACAGAACACGCCTTTTGCTGAGAACATCGCGAGGGCTAAAATCTCCGATCTTGGATAAAACAATTCACTTGAAAGCTTCTTGTCGTCACCCTACAACTGCTCAAAATTGGTCTCGTCGTTACCAGGCTTGTCAACCTCACACATCGCATACCCGCAAGGGAAGTGAGGTGAATAGAGGGGCTGCGAGCTGAGAAATTGCCAGTACAAACCACGGTTCAACCCGCAAGGTGATAGGAAACATACAAAGGGGTCGGAGATTCATAACAACTCGTTGATGGGCTTAAAAAAACGAAGTTTTAGGCCAAAATTTAATCAACTCGTTCTCACCTCGCAAAGCTCCTCGCTCCATCAACTCAGCCCACCTCGGTCTACCTCGCCGGAACTGGAGTCGACCTTGTCAGTTTACAAGGGTTCCAAAAATCCACCTCGCCGCAGCTCCGAATCAACCTCGCCTCTGCATAATTTATGAAAAATTAGGAGAAGCATTGATTTTGGCTCGAAAATCCATCTCTCCAACCAAGCCAGCTCGTCTGCCTCGCCAACCTTGCAGCCGATCTCATGACCTGATGACCTCGCCACCATACTCCACCTCGCTGTAGGATCAACTTTGGCAACAAGAGCATCGTGGCAAGGCCAAGCGAGCTTCTCTTCTTCGGATTCAACTTCACTAATTCAACGATGCAACAAGCTAACTTCCCGAACGCGTGAGCTCTCCTCCTCCCCGGACCAACGTCCCATTACCTCGCCGAGCTTCTCCTCTCCGAGCTCCTCCTCGCCGAGCTCCTCCTCGCCAATTCCTCTCTTCGAAACCAAATCAACCGGCAGACGCGAGCTCACTGAGCCAACTCGCGAGCTCACCGAGTCAACTCGTGAGCTCACTTAGTCAACCTGCAAGCTCTAATTTGCTTCACATCGGCCTTGTTTTCGGTACTGCAAGCTTTGCAATTCTCAATCAAGACCTAGAAAATCAAGCGTCAACAGGAGATTGTCATACAAGCTCAGACCCACCTCCGAATCAAGTTAACAACACGAGCATAATCCGTGCTTGAGGTAGCTCGTAAGCATGACACCTCACCGAATCACGGACCTGCGGGTTCATAGTAACCATGGAGCAACGGTGCGAGCTCAGACTTGCCTCGCAAGATCTTCCCAAGATCGAATCAACTAGGTGATGCAAGCTCGCCATAAGTCGGTTCGTTCGCTTCGCCTTGAGCTTCACCTCGACCTTACAGCCGTGTCTCCTCACCAAGATCACCTCGTTAGTGGGTCGACTCGTCCACCTTGGAAGCTTGACTGAACCGACTCGCAGCTACAACTCCACCTTGTCGCACCAACCGGATCAAGTCTCACGGTTTAGCAACCACTTTGCAAGCTCGCGGCGACGCAATACAGACCTCGCAAGCTCAAAATCAACACCACTTCTCCTCTTGCATAAATTCAGCTCACCTACACAACAAATCACCGAGGTTGTTCGCAATCACGACGAACAAACACCCCCGAGCTAGACCGAACCAATTCGTACGACTTGCCTACCTCACTGGCAAAGCCAGCTCGTCCACCTCACCGAGCTCAAGTTAACACTCAATCAATCAACTTCAACGACCAACAAGCTCTGCGAATTCGATGTCTTAAAAAATCTGTGAGCTCGTCCTCTCCTAATCAACCTCCTTGATTGAATCCCAAGTCTGCGAGCCCGATCCACCGATGCAAGCTCGTAGCACCCGTTCACCTTGCCATCGGCATTCCACCTCGAGCCCGCACTCGCCTTCAACTAACTCCACCTCGAGCTCGCGCTCGTCTTCAACTTACGCCGCAAGCTCGCATCTCACGATCGAGCTCGCAACCTCACTCGCCGAGTCCACTCGCGGAACCTCACACCGAGTCAACTCACCCACTTCGCCAATTGAAAGCAACCACCTTGTAATCTGATCTCCAAATCAAATCGTGCACGCGAGCTCAAGCCTCTCCACAAGCTCACCTTGCGGGCTCGCTTAAGCACGAGGTTGACCTTCGTCAAAAAAGGGATTCACCGACCTCAAAATCAAGCTCCATCTCCCACCATCTCGACTTCTTCACCTCATGGGCTCGACGACACTCAAGTCCACCTTGCAGACTTGTCGATACGCCTATCTCACTTCATGGATGCAAAACGCATCTGCAGCGACTACTGATAACAGGTTTTTTGCCTGGGTTAAGAACTCAATTCCTAAATTACTAATCCGATGTAGAAATAGATTTAGGTTCGTTCAGGGACTGGCAATACACTTTAGTTCCTTTTAAACACAATTCAAGCTAAGCGATTCAAGTGGTTTTAAAGTGTCACGAAAATAAATAACAAAGCAAAGTAAAATTCGGTTGTAAACAAATATGATAAAGGCGTTAGACAAGGGAATTATCGCAGAGAATAGATCATCAAGAACCAAGCAATTATTCAGGATATAAATTCAAGCACCAATCTAGAACACAATCACGATTTTATGAGGATCCACTGTCATGGCATCAACAACTTTATTAATAAATCTAGCACCCTAAACTGTCGTTTGAGACTAAACAAATTAACAAGCATTAACGATTAAGATTGATAAGTTCACGATTTGCCTTAACTTCAACTGTCGTTGGCTAAGGGTTAAATCGCCCATCTAGGTTTAATCAAGCAATTTACTACACTTTTGATGAGTAAATTAAACCTAATATCAAAGGCTAGGTGATCAAGCTAGTCTAGGCATTAAATTCAACATTAGATAAACATATCAAATATGTAAGTATGATCCTATCTATGCCGAGTTCATTGAATCTCTAAATCCCTTTGAAAAACCCTAATCTAACAAGGTAGATTACTCGCACATGATAGAACTAAAAACACAAAGAGAGATGAATGAATTCATTGAATAAATAAAAGAGTAAGGTTCAAGAGAAAACTCAATAACAAGCGATGAACAACTCTTGAAATCCAAAGCAAATGAAATCTCTCCAAGGTCTCGAATCCAAACGTGAAAGACAAGTAAAATATGAAAAGTGTTTTTGCGTGTAAACTGTGTAAAAGAGATGTGAAGGGGCGTGAAGCGTGTCTTTTTCTTCAAAGGAAGACTTCCTCTTTTAAAGGAGAAAAAGGCTCGGAAAATAAGGAAAATAAATCTTGGATAAATCTTCTAGGTAGATCTTCGATTTAGTGAATATCCTCTTTTGCAAATCTTCTGGGTGAATATTCAATTTGGTGAATATTCCTTTTTCTTCAAATCTTCTAGATATTCACTTAAACGGCGCCAATCTTCTAGGTAATCTTCTGGGAGCAGTCAAATCCATTCGGGAGCGGGTGCTCCAGTTTTCTGCTTCAAAAACCTCCAAAAGATCGTGTTTTCCTTCCTTTTCACCAAACCTCCTAGCAAAGTCCAATTCTTCATTCCAGCCACCTTTGGACATAAAAAGACTCGATACAAAGGAGAAAGACTCGATAAAACCCTACAAAACAATGGTTAGAATACCCCAAAAATGGAGTATATCAATTCCCCCAGACTTAGATCTTTGTTTGTCCTCAAACAAACTCAAAACCAAGTAAAGGAAAAAGGGTTTGAAAACGTGGAAACTCTTTTATTCTCAGTGAACCGTCCCTTTGGCTTTCGACCCGCAGACCACATAACTCAGATTACGAACGACAAAGCTTCGCCAAAACAACCTCAACACACTTCCCGACCAGGCCATTTCCCAAATAATTCGTTGTAAAACACAAACCAAACGTAATCAAAGTATACGTAAGGATCTCGCTAAAAACACTTTCTCAGGAAATACGGCGCTAAAGGGTTTAAGGCCATTTAAGGGTGGAGTTAAAGGTGTTTAGAGTGTTTAAGGGTTACCGATGTTTCGTAGAGGATGCAGGATATCGCACAAAATTGCAAGAGAGAGCGGGTCTATTTGATGTCCACATTCTCTAAATCACTCATTTCATCCTTGTTTGTTTTCCTCCTTCTTCCCGTGAACTGCTGTTCCCCTTGGGTATATTTGCTGGATTTGAGAGGCATATATTCTTACAGATTTCCGCTCTTCATCACCGAATTTTTTAAAAATATTTTTTTTTTTTTTTTTTTTTTTTTTTTGATACTGATGATGATGAAGAGGGTTTTTAATTACACAGATATGCCTCTCAAAAAACGAAAATATTAGAAGTGATGTTCATACCCAAGTGGATCTTGATTTAGTTCCTTCCACTCCTTCGTCCACAAATCCTCATAAATAAGAGCAGGTGCTCTGTCCTTCAGATCGAGTGATCTAGAGGTTGTGTCGACCCTTCTCTCTCCGGCCCTTTTGCACATATGCTGCACATATGACAATGAAGTAACAAGACGGCAAGGGGTTTGAAAAGATGTAAGGTTAAAGGAGGGTACTAGCTAAAAATGAGCTAGCTATTCAGGATCAGCAAGAGTGGAAAAAGAAAAAGAAGTCCTGAATATTAATCGTTTCCCTAATCTAGTGTCAATAGCGAGAGAATTTTGGTCAATCTGGAACCTGGAAGATGGTGCATTGAAGTGTTCCAGCTAATCCTTGTAATCCATGCTCTGAAGAAATGGTCACTAGAAAGAGAGTTAATTAGCACAAGTGGTTCAGAAATCGTCATAGAATAAAGTACTAATTCCCAACTAAAAAGTCTTGACTCAATAAAACAAAGACAAAACAAAAACAGACTCAAAAGACATAAGAAAAGAAAACATCGAGAATAAACGACATCAGCAACAACTCCCCCCAGACTTACTTCACACCGTCTCGGTGTGAGAATAAGAAAAGAGAGAATTAAGAAATAAATGAGTCCAAAAATAAAGAAAAATGCAAGAAAGAAAATGTCTTAGCGGAATGGGAAGAGGGGCTAAGCACTCGTAGTGTGCTCTGAGTCATCGTCATCGGTGAGTGGCTTCTTACGCTTGGACGAACGTGTCACACGGCCGGAAGAAGATGGTACGGCAGATGGTGGAGCAGGTGCTCTGCTGGCAGGGGGTGGATCCGCGGAGGTAGATGGTGCTGTAGCAGTGGCCTTAGAACCATTGCAACCCTTCTGGAGCATGTGGAGAATGCGGCGCATGAGTCCATTGTTCTTCTTGGTGGAGTCCACCATCCAAGCACGGTACTCTCGGTCCGAAGGGTCATCCGGTAGGTCACAGAGTGTGTACTCGCTACGGTAAGGCCTGCGCCAGTTCGCACGTGATTGCCGCACTGTAGCGGTCACATCCGCCAAGTCCTCTATCTCGTCGTCGCTCAAGAAAACAGGGGCACCAGGAGCAGCTGATCCAGCTCGGGTGTTTTCTGGAGGAACAGGTGCTCCAGCTTCAGTGCAAAGAGAAGCATTCCGTTTTTTTTTTTTTTTTTTTTTTTTTTTTTTTAGGAAAACCTGAAAAATTCAAAGCTAAAAACCAAAATTAGTTGAAAAAGAAATCAAAAGTAAAAGAGTTAGAAAACATACCGGTGGGTTGCCTCCCACCAAGCGCTTGGTTAAAGTCATTAGCTCGACTTGGTTAGCCATTTTAGGCTTTTGGTGCATCGCCTAAGGGGATGAATCCACCTTCGGCTTGGGTTGTCGCGCCAAGATACGGCTTAAGCCTCTGGCCATTGACCACGAATTCGGCTCCTTTAGTGTCCAGTAACACCACAGCTCCATAAGAACGGGCCTCCTTGATGACAAAGGGTCCGGACCATCTGGATCTCAACTTTCCAGGAAAGAGTTTGAGACGAGAGTTAAAGAGAAGTACTTGATCGTTTGGTTGGAAGTTTCGGTTGAGGATTCTTTTGTCATGATAACGTTTGGTCCTCTCCTTGTAGATCTTAGAACTCTCATAGGCCAGGTGCCTTATCTCATCTAGCGCGTGAAGTTGCATGGATCGTCTTTCAAACGCTGGTTTGATGTCATAATTCAATAACTTAACCGCCCATGCTGCTTTATACTCTAGCTCAACCGGAAGATGACACGACTTCCCGTATACCAAGTGAAAAGGAGTCGTTCCCAACGAAGTCTTGTACGCGGTTCGGTAAGCCCACAACGCATCATCCAACTTGTAAGACCAGTCTTTCCTAGATACTCCCACTGTCTTTTGCAAGATACTCTTGATTTCCCTGTTGGAAACTTCAACCTGTCCGCTAGTTTGTGGATGATATGGCGTTGCGACCTTGTGCGTTTCACCATTCTTTTTCAACAGTCCTTCGAAGATCTTGTTGATGAAGTGAGAGCCTCCATCGCTTATGACCACACGCGGCACTCCAAACCTAGGGAATATGATAGACTTAAACATCTTCACCACAACGCGGGAATCATTTGTTGGGGACGCAATAGCCTCCACCCACTTGGAAACGTAATCAACTGCCACTAGGATATACTTGTTTCCGTAGGAGGATGGGAATGGTCCCATAAAGTCTATTCCCCATACGTCAAATACTTCAACTTCCAGAATAAAGTGTTGAGGCATCTCGTTTCTTCTAGAGATGTTTCCTTGCCGTTGGCATGTATCACATCGTGATATGAAATCTTGCGCATCTCTGAACATAGTTGGCCACCAATACCCGGCTTGAAGTACCTTAGAGATTGTCTTGAAGGTGGCGAAGTGACCAGCGTAATTAGAACTATGGCAATGAAAGAGAATTCCAGGAATCTCCTCATCCGGTACACACCTTCTAAAAATACCATCCGAGCAATGTTTGTAGAGAAAGGGCTAGTCCCAAAAATATCTTCGTATATCACGGAGAAACCTCCTCTTCTTATCTCCCACAAAATCAACCGGTTCCTGATCAGCAGCTAAGTAGTTCGCTATCTCCCCAAACCAAGGAAAGCTCGGAACAGCTTCTCTAGATATAGCTTCACAAAAGGCTCCTGTCCGGATTGACGGTTCTTGCAAACGGATTCCAACTGCATAAACATGTTCATCCGGAAGGGAATCATCAAGAGGTACCTCATCATCAACCCTCATGCGTGACAAGTGATCAGCAACTCCGTTCTCTGTCCCTTTCCTATCAACAATTTGAAGATCGAATTCTTGGAGTAATAGTATCCACCTCAAAAGTCTCGGCTTAGCATCCTTTTTGGTGAGCAAATATTTCAAAGCCGCATGGTCGGTTTGCACGATCACTTTGGAACCAACAAGATAAGTCCTGAACTTCTCAAAAGCGAATACAACTGCTAGAAGTTCCTTCTCGGTTGTCGCGTATCGGCACTGAGCTTCATCTAAGGTTCGGCTCGCATAGTATATCACGTGAAGCTTTTATCTTTTCTCATCCCCAAAACCGCTCCTACTGCGTAGTCGCTTGCGTCCGTCATCACTTCAAAAGGGAGATCCCAGTCCGGTGGTTGGACAATGGGTGCACTTACCAGAGCTCCCTTTATTGTGTGAAAGGCTTCAAGGCATGCTGCATCGAACTCGAACTTAGTCTCCTTACACAAAAGTTGCGTGAGTGGCCTTGCTATCTTCGAAAAGTCTTTGATGAAACGGCGATAAAATCCAGCATGACCTAAGAAACTCCTTATTCCCTTGACTGAATCCGGGAGTTACAAACTCATCATAACCTCAACTTTTGCTCGGTCAACCTCTATACCCTTTTCAGAAATTCGATGACCTAGAACAATACCGTCTCGAACCATGAAATGGCATTTTTCCCAGTTGAGCACTAGATGCTTCTCCTCGCATCGCTGCAACACCCTGCACAAATTCGACAAACACACGGAAAAAGAGCTTCCATAGACGGAGAAATCGTCCATGAAAACTTCCATTATCTCCTCAATCAAATCGGTAAAAATTGACATCATGCACCTTTGAAAAGTCGCAGGGGCATTACATAACCCGAACGGCATGCGGCGATAAGCAAACGTGCCGTATGGACATGTGAATGTCGTTTTCTCCTGATCATCCGGGTGGATGGAAATCTGAAAAAAAACCTGAATACCCATCTAAAAAGCAGTAGTATGGGTGGTTAGCTAATCTCTCAAGCATTTGGTCAATAAATGGCAGGGGAAAATGATCTTTTCATGTGGCAGCATTTAACTTTCTATAATCAATACACATTCTATGGCCAGTAACTGTCCTAGTAGGTATCAATTCATTTTTCGCATTAGTGATCACAGTTATTCCGCCTTTCTTAGGTACTACGTGAACTGGGCTAACCCACTTACTATCCGAAATTACATAAATTACACCTGCGTCTAAAAGTTTCATGATTTCCTTTTTAACTACGTCCTTCAGATTCGGGTTTAACCTTCTCTGATGCTCAATAGAATTCTTTGATTCATCTTCTAGGTGCATCCTATGCATGCAAAGTTCAGGTGAAATTCCAGGAATATCATCTAGTGAATACCCTAAAGCTTTTCTATACTTCCTTAGTTCGCACAAAAGCAAAGCGGTTTCCACATTATTCAACTCAGCATTAATGATTACGGGGTAAGTAGAGTTAGGCCTAGGAACGCGTACCTTAGCCCGGCAGGAAGGGTTTTGAGCTCGAGTTTTGGAGCTTTCAGCTCGCTCCAAGGGCTGTCAACAATGTTTCCAGAAGGTGGGGTCTCGTCTTCGGGAGCAGCTGCTCCTTCAGCATCGTCCGGTTTAAGATTCAAGAAACCGGTGGACTTTTCGTTCTGACCTAAATCCATTATCCTGGCTAACCCGACTGCATCCTCACTTAAATAACCATGTTCACTTTCGGCCTTGGTTAGCACCACTTCAAGCGGATCATCGGTTAGGAGTTCTTCCATGTCGTCTTCCGAGATCTCAAGGTCTCCTTCAACGGCAAAGGTTTGCCCATCAATGGTTGGCTGTTTGAGCAATCTATCCATCTCAAACTCCATGATAATGTCTCCCAGCTGGAGACCAATTATACCATTCCTCACATCGATAATCGCACCAGCTGTGCGCAGGAAAGGACGTCCCAAAATCAAGGGATCCTTCGGTTCTTCATCGAGTTCCAGCACTACAAAATCAGCTGGGATCAACGTGTTGCCTATCCTGACATGTAAATCCTCTAGGATTCCCACGGGTAACTTCACCGACCTGTCAGCAAAAACCAAAGAAATACGAGTTGGTTTAAAGTTAGTATAACCAAGTTTCCTTGCAACCGAATAGGGCATGAGATTCACGCTGGAACCCAAGTCACACAAGGAACACTTGAAACACGTAGAACCAATCTGCACGGCCAACACAAATTTCCCGGGATCATCGAGCTTCTTAACCATCCGGTTTTGCAGAACGGCACTGCAATCCTTAGAGACCAATGTAGTACCTTGCTCTGATGAAACCTTACCAGTGATCAAACCTTTAACGTACTTCTTCATAGCCGGCATCATCTGTATAGCATCGGTTAGTGTGAGTTTAACCGTGAGTTGATCTAACATCTCCTTACACTTTGCCTCCTCTAAATCTTTCTGCGATTTCCTTGGGGGTACTGGGTAAGGGACTGGGGGTTTGTAAACACGAGACCGAACTTGGTCAACTAGCTCATTCGGTCTAAGTACAGGACAAGATGATCCAGCAACTATTTCATCCTGTTTTTCAGTTGGAGCAGGTGCTCCCTGTTGGAGCGGGTGCTCCGCAGATTTTTCTGGGCAGTTTTTAGCTACTGCCTCCACAACCGGGGGTAAAGTTCTTCCACTGCGCAGCGTGACAGCAGCAACCTCTCTGGGGTTTGTGGTCGGCTTTCCTGGCAGCACTCCCTGTGGGCTTTTAGCGGCCTCCGCGGTTTGGGCTACTTGTGTGTCAAGCTTCTTAACATGGTTAGTCACGGCTTCAAGTCTACTGTTTAGGTCCGAGTACATGGAGTCTACCTTAGTGTTCAGTTCAGCAGCTGTCTTATTCTGGTTTTCCATCAACTGTTGCATCATACTCTTAAGTTCGTCTTGAGAAGTACCACCGGAGCTCGCAGGAGCTTGGAAGTTGTTGAACCTGGGCTTTTGACCTTGAAACGGAACGAATGTCTTGCCTTGAAAACCCTAAGGTACCGTCTTCTGGAAACCTTGATCCTGAAGTTTTTGGTTCTGATAACCGGTTTGTTGCGGGTATACCTGATCCTGCGGATTCTCTACATTCGTACTCCTGTAAGAGAAATTCGGATGGTTCCTGTAGTTTGAGTTGAACCCTTGGTTTCGGACATACCCTTGCCCATTCACATAACTCACCTCCTCCGGATCAAATTCTCCTCCATCGGTCACATCCTCAGCTAGTGCTTCTCCATTCTCATCGGCAAAGTGAACCATCCTTTGGTTCCCTTTGAGCAGCAAGTTAACCTTAGCCGTTAGGTCATCGATCTTACGAGAATCTGTTCCATTAGATTTCGTAGTCCGATCATACTCCTGAGACTTGTTGCTTGAGCTTGCGGCTAGGTTCTCAATAAGCTTGTAAGCATTCTCCTTTGTCTTGGTCATAAAGTCCCCATTACTAGCAGCATTCAACGTGTTCCGGTAATCCCAATCAACACCGTCGTAGAAAATTCCCAGCAAGTTTTCATCCGTAAATCCGTGATGTGGACACTTCCTTTTATACTCCTTAAATCTCTCCCATGCCTCATAGAAAGATTCTCCAGTTTGCTGTTGAAACGTGGAGATCTTGTTTCTCAATCCCGCGGTCTTAGCTTTGGTATAGAAGTGATCCAAGAACGCTGCCCTGCACTGTGGCCAAGTCGTGATAGATCCAGCAGGTAAAGACTTGAGCCATCGTGAAGCCTTATCCGCGAGTGAGAAGGGAAAAAGCTTGCACTTTAAGAAATCCGGGTTCATCCCATTAGAACTTGTCGTGGAGCAGATCTCCTCGAAATTCTCTATATGGTCCATCGGAATTTCAGCGGGCAGACCGTGGAATAGATGTTGCTTGACCAGCGTGATCATCTGAGGTTTTATCTTATAGTCTTGCCTTAAGACACCAGGAGGAGCGATTGCAGCTCGGTTCCTATAGAAGGGGTGAGGATTGTCCATATCCCCGATGGCACGTTCTTGCTGTTGGTTACGGTTTTGTTGATGTTGCAGCTGAGCCATCTGATCTTGTAGCCTCTTCATCTCGACCACCATGTCAATGTCTGTTTGGTCACCCATGTTGACCTTATCAGATTTTGTCTTTCGGTTGGTTCGTTCTAGTCTTGCAAGTTCCGAGTTACTGAAGTACACGAGAGGTGATTGTCGACTTTTTCGGGTAGACTTAGCTTTCATGCACCCTGAAACCCAAGCAAGAGAAACAAAAAGAACGAATTAGTACTTAGTCTAGAAACGTATTTGTAAAACTAAAGGTATCGAAGTAGTCCCCGTCGCAACGGCGCCAATTTGATAACAGGTTTTTTGCCTGGGTTAAGAACTCAATTCCTAAATTACTAATCCGATGTAGAAATAGATTTAGGTTCGTTCAGGGACTGGCAATACACTTTAGTTCCTTTTAAACACAATTCAAGCTAAGCGATTCAAGTGGTTTTAAAGTGTCACGAAAATAAATAACAAAGCAAAGTAAAATTCGGTTGTAAACAAATATGATAAAGGCGTTAGACAAGGGAATTATCGCAGAGAATAGATCATCAAGAATCAAGCAATTATTCAGGATATAAATTCAAGCACCAATCTAGAACACAATCACTATTTTATGAGGATCCACTGTCGTGGCATCAACAACTTTATTAATAAATCTAGCACCCTAAACTGTCGTTTGAGACTAAACAAATTAACAAGCATTAACGATTAAGATTGATAAGTTCACGATTTGCCTTAACTTCAACTGTCGTTGGCTAAGGGTCAAATCGCCCATCTAGGTTTAATCAAGCAATTTACTACACTTTTGATGAGTAAATTAAACCTAATATCAAAGGCTAGGTGATCAAGCTAGTCTAGGCATTAAATTCAACATTAGATGAAGATATCAAATATGTAAGTATGATCCTATCTATGCCGAGTTCATTGAATCTCTAAATCCCTTTGAAAAACCCTAATCTAACAAGGTAGATTACTCGCACATGATAGAACTAAAAACACAAAGAGAGATGAATGAATTCATTGAATAAATAAAAGAGTAAGGTTCAAGAGAAAACTCAATAACAAGCGATGAACAACTCTTGAAATCCAAAGCAAATGAAATCTCTCCAAGGTCTCGAATCCAAACGTGAAAGACAAGTAAAATATGAAAAGTGTTTTTGCGTGTAAACTGTGTAAAAGAGATGTGAAGGGGCGTGAAGCGTGTCTTTTTCTTCAAAGGAAGACTTCCTCTTTTAAAGGAGAAAAAGGCTCGGAAAATAAGGAAAATAAATCTTGGATAAATCTTCTAGGTAGATCTTCGATTTAGTGAATATCCTCTTTTGCAAATCTTCTGGGTGAATATTCAATTTGGTGAATATTCCTTTTTCTTCAAATCTTCTAGATATTCACTTAAACGGCGCCAATCTTCTAGGTAATCTTCTGGGAGCAGTCAAATCCATTCGGGAGCGGGTGCTCCAGTTTTCTGCTTCAAAAACCTCCAAAAGATCGTGTTTTCCTTCCTTTTCACCAAACCTCCTAGCAAAGTCCAATTCTTCATTCCAGCCACCTTTGGACATAAAAAGACTCGATACAAAGGAGAAAGACTCGATAAAACCCTACAAAACAATGGTTAGAATACCCCAAAAATGGAGTATATCAACTACGGCACCAGCACGACAAATACTCAGAGCGCAGCATCAAGATATTACAACTCCAGAGTCTGGGAAAGGCGTTTCTCCATAGGTGACTTGGTCCTCCGTGAGGTGTTTCAGAACACAGCAGAACC